>JAAGEH010002526.1:892521-973341 GCA_011751065.1 Lasiurus cinereus | reverse complement strand
AAAAATAATGAGACAGGGAGAAAAAAGCTTTTATTATTTTAATAAATTCAAGGGAAAGCTGGAAGCATTACTGAGATAAGCAATGTGTTTACTGTCTAATCCAATGTAATCATGTTCTAAAAATTATTCTGCTTAGGAATTCTACATCAGACAAATCCCAAAATGTGCCAAGTAGACAAAATAGTAAAATTAACGTCAATCCTGAGTGTCTTCAAAAAGAGACCAGTATTGCAAAGACCATCTTTGAAAGTATCACCTAAAAGATGTGAAGCTTCTGATGAAGCAAAGATAATCCTTCTGTCTACGATTTCACCCAAAGATTCATCCGCCTACCGTTTAACCCAGGCCCTAAGAAATGGATGATTCTCTGTATTTTTATCTGAATTAATCATTTATTTCTTGGTCTAAGGAATCCCATTTAACCTGTCCAATCTTTCGCATTCACAGTTATAGAAAAAGAGACTCAGTATTTGTCTTCCTTCACCAGGTTTGATTCTAAAGAAGAAAACGCCATAGTAACTTTCGGCATAAACATAAGTTTGCAACATAAATGTCATATCTTTTAAGTCTCAGAAGAAAACATCAAAATATTTTCCTTCTTCAACAACTGAATGCCCAAAGAAATATATGTAAAAGTAAAGTATAACAGATAGAATACCTATAATAATATCCTCATCTTCTCAAAATAGATCACATTTCTTGGCTATTCGGTTCTCATAGCCTTGACACATCAGGCTTATACATTAGTACTAATGGCTTCGATAAAGCAAAGTTAATTGCATTTCACCTGTTTTCAGGATTTTTTTACTATAACTCACTCATGCTGAACACATTATTTCAACAAAAAGAGGAAGTCAGCAATCTCAGGTCGGCTTTAATTTCAGCCAGAGCAAACCACTAGTTATAATTAAACTTGGGAGAGAGCGCAATTCATCTTTTTTCAGATTTGTGATGAAGTCCTCTTGTTCCCAATTATTCCAAAATCTTGCCCCAGCTATCATAAATGATTATGCTATGTTTGACAACCCCTACAACTTCACTAAGAAGGGAGTCTAGAATATAGCACATCAATTAGTTAAAACCTTTTCTACTCAAAGTGTATAACTAATTATAGCCTAAATCTCTAAATGAATATGAGTATTAAATGAATGAGTGAACGGGTAATTAGGGAACCACTACCCTAGGTCCTTCCATTATCACCTTACTGTCCACAAACCACTAATGCTGTTGTTCTGTGTTTCCCCTGGAATAAGGGAAACAGGCCATCCCTGTCTCGTAAGTAGGTCTAGTAAGAAGAGATGATGAAGCCTTCTTTACATCTACTGGTTAAAATGATTTATGATGTATTACTATATTGCTAATTCTGGACACACTAATTTTGTCTGCAAAAATACAAGAATAAACCATTTGGAAACACTGAGACACAAACCAACGATTTCTCCTTTGCAGCCATGGAAGGGACAGACTGACTTTTTGTCCAAGAAAGTAAAGGCCTGACCCAACTATGAAAAACAATAGAGGGGGAGACACATGGAAGAGGCCACAGACAGAACAAAACCCTGTCTATGTTAGCACGGTGTTATACCCCAAAGGCATATTTCCCCATCTAGTGCCCTCCCAAGTAAACAGAGATTAATAAGAAAACACCCCCCCATCCTACTATCCACCCCCATTTAGCATCCTGAAGGATATTGGAGGAAGAAGACTTGTTTAGAAGCATGGCTCAAGGATAAAATGTTAGTCTACAGAAGTTATTATTCATTAAATATACTTTAAAGACAAAAAATAGCCCCAGAGCCCCCACATTGCATATGTCTTCCTACATGCAAAATGGAGCTTCTATTAGGTAGTTAGCCTTTCTAACAAAGCAGGAAAAGTATGGGGTTTGAGGTCAAGCAGTTGAAACACCTAGCTCTGCTCCTTATTAAATATTAGAGGCCCGGTGCACAAACTTGTGCACAGGTGGGGTTTGGTTGGCACACCCCGATCAGGCCGGCTGGCCAATGGAAGGGGATGCAGAAGGTTGGCTGGCCGGCCCTGCCCCTGAACAACCCCCCACCCAATTGCCTGCAGCCCCTCCCCCTGGACAGCCCCACCCTCTGGTCAGACTCCTGGTGGAACTCCTGGTCTAGGGGACAATTTGCATATTAGCCTTTTATTATATAGAATAGTGAAATGAACAAGTAACTTTAGCTTCTGACCTCCAGTTTTCCCATCTGTGAAATGGATATTATAAACCTGCCTTGAATGACTATTGGAAGAATGAAAACATAAAATAAGACTTAAAAAGGACCTAGGACCTGACATTCTGTAGACACTCAATAAATAATCATTTGTTCATCTTTTCCCTCCAATTTCCATTCTACTTGTAAATGGGCTCAAACATCACTTAATTAGATAAGCGAATACTTGGTTAGTTAATAAGAATTATCGTGCCAAGACCGACTTGCGGACTGAAAGGTCCCAGGTTCGATTCCGGTCGGGGGCATGTACCTTGCTTGCGGGCACATCTCCACTGTGGGGCGTGCAGGAGGCGGCTGATCGATGTCTCTCTCTCATCGATGTTTCTGACTTTCTATCTCTCTCCCTTCCTCTCTGTAAAAAATATTAGAAAATATATTATAAAAAACATATTATAAAAATATATTATAAAATATATTATAAAATATATATATAATAAAATATATTATTAAAAAAAAAGAATTATCATGAAGGTCCATTTCAACCCTGGAAGCACTTGCAATACCACACGGAGGCACTGTGTGAAACTATACTGTGTCTACCCAGGGACAGAGACACAGCTAGGCAGGTCTGGCATTCTAGTGGATGGGACCTCAACCATCTTCCTGTGGAATCTTCTAGAGAAAGCAATCATGCTAAGGGGAAAAATAGATGCTTGCAAAGTTAGTCAAGGGGCAGTGGAGGAGTAAAGAGGAGGAGGAAGTTTCAACTTGATCACCCTGATTCCCAGCTCCGGTGTGGGGGGTGAAACAACTAATGAAGAAGTGCCGTGTTTACTAAAATCGCTGCTTCTGGGAGCACAATTCAGCACTACTTCCTCTGAAATGTACAAAGCAAAACATACCCACCTGAGGGGAAGGATCAGCCTAGTGGTTGCTGGAGCAGAAAACAAAATGAGAGAGCCTGGGGCAGGGACGGGGGCAGGGGGGGTGGGGAGTCGAGGATGCCTGGGTGAAGCCCACCTGGCGAATGGAGAGCGGGCAGCTGAGGGTGCCTTGCGCCTGGGCATAAGGATGCTGCTGCTAGAGAAGTGGAGGGAAGGGCATTTGACAGGACAGCTGTGATGGCTTAGAACTGACTCGGAGGAACTTAAATTGGGATTGTGCAGACAGAACATGGGGAATACCATTTTGTTACTATTTTCACACTAAAATCATGTAATCTAGTAAAGCAAGAGTTATGCGCCTTTTGACTAATGTCTAACTTGAGACTTAGATGCTTATTATGAGAAAAGTAGAGATATGATGAAGAGAATCAATATTTCCACCCACTTACTATGTTTTAGGCAACAATTGAGGCTTTTTTTCACTTAATTCCTTGAAGTTTCATTCTTAAGAACAGATTAACCATTTTATTTGATTAGATATACGTCCTCAATAAAGGCTGCTGAATGAAAGCGGAATTAATTTTGATGATCAGACTATATATCTTTGAGTGTTTCACCAAAGAGATAAATTACCCTGAACACACATCAAGTACTCCTATTGATTTTTTGAAAACATTACTTGCATACCAGCAGTTCTCAAAGCAGCTGTCAAAGACCCCTCAGAGGAACTGAGAGTCATAATTTTCATAATAACACCAAAGTTTTTTTTGTCTTTCTCACTCCCATTATCTCATAAGTGGACAAAAATTTTCCATAGGCTACTAGTGACTTGATATCACAAGAGACTGAAGGCAAAAATAGACAGAGATCTCAGTTGTCATCTATTAAGACAACATTAAAGGTTTTTGCCACGCTATAAAAATTCCACTTTTCTCACTAATTTTTATCATTTTTTAAAGTTATTTTTCATAAAAATATTTACATTAAAATTTAGTGGATATATTTTAATTAATTAATTAATAACTACTTAAAATTTCTCAGTTTTAATGGTGACATGGTGAAGATTAATAAGTATTACCTACCTAAAAATGTACCTTTGGGATCCTAAATGGTTTTGAAGAATAAGGAATCCTGACACCAAAACATTTGGGAATCATTTGTATATTCCACAGTTCTTCTGTGTCCTCCCGGTCCTCACTACAGGAAGGATGATAAGACATGTTATGAGCTCCACCCCAAGCCATGGTGATGCTGCGTGAGATGATGGGAAATCCAATTTTCTACAAAGTGCAGGGAACACAGTCCCTTCTTGTATTTCTCTCCGAGTTATGTAAAATGCATTCTTAAAAAGAACAAGTAGTTAGAGGGGTTAAGGAAACTATAGATTTGCTGTGTGTGTTGTACTATAATTAGTGAAATTTTTCATTTGGCTTAATGCTAGATAAATTTTTATAATAATTTTGTAACCATGTAAAAGAACAAATGAACTCCTAAATATTCCCTATTCCAACCAGTCCTTCCTTGCTCTACAGATAGAATATTCATTCCCCTGAATCTCACTGAGAATATTAATGAAATCAGTTTTAAAGATCCTTCTATCTCAATTGCTCTGGAGTGACTTCTTAACTTTGATAGTTGACAAGTCCCTTCATAGGTGAGGTGACTTTAAAAAATTGGCCTGCCCCACTGGCATGGCTCAGTGGTTGAGCACTGACCTATTAACCAGGAGGTCACGGTTGATTCCCTGTCAGGGCACACGCCCAGGTTATGAGATCGCTCCCCAGTGTGGGGCATGCAAGAGGCAGCCAAATGATGATTCTCTCTCATCATTGATGTTCTATCTCTCTCTCCCTCTTCCTTCCCCTCTGTAATGAAAGATATATTTTTTAATTGGCCTATATCATTCTGTACTGATATGCCCCCACAACCCATATAACTCACTGTTCATTTGTCCCTACTAGGCCTTCCCTGTTAAACCTGTGGCTGAAGAAGTCAGCCAATGAACTTTCACTCTGGGGGAGTGTACAAGCCAAAAAGTTTGAATAAACTCTCCCCACAGTCCACTGTGCAACAGACCAGGAGCCACGGCATCTGCACTTCCCCACAGAGAGCCAGCAGCGCCAGCACCTCTCCGTTAATGCCTGTATCCGGCCCTGTCCTTTGTCTGTAAGATTTTGCTGGCTCCCAAGCCTTTGCTTTCAACTCTATTCCGTCTCCACTAACTTGAAAAGTTAGTCAGTGAATAACTTCTTTGGCAAAGTGTGATGTCAAGGAACCAAGGTTCTACCTGAGCAACTCCTTTCAGCTCCAGGTTTTGCTCCAGTGGGAAGTCTGTTAACGCTAGTGAAGTGATTCAGGTCTCAGGTCTTCAGAGGGATGCCCAGGACACACCTCAAGGCTAAATGGCTGCCTCAGTGGTACCACAGTGATCTTAAAAGCTAAAGCCAATCGTCCTCCTAGCTAATCTTTCTTTTTTAACACAGTCTCAGACCCAAGGTTTGCTCCTTTTCTTTCTTTTTAATCTAAACAGAAAAGTCGTTAACATTGTATAATTATCAAAGCAGGCAGATTTTCCAAACCTGAAGGCGCCACACACTGTGCAACAAGAAAAACAACACAAAGAACGCTCCTGCTTTGCCTCTTTTTCACACATTGATGAAAGACAATATGACTTAATGAGTTCTTTTTCTTCATTCCAAAACTGTTTTTCACTAAATGAGCCACGCATTTGACGAAAAGGTTGAAAGAAACCAGAAATTTAAGAGAATAATAATGACAATAATAGTAATACTTCTGGCAATCAGTTAGTATTGCTTTAAAAAAAGAAAAGATTATGACTAGATCTTTAGCTTTTTTTTTTCACTGTAAATTCTATTTCTTTGAGGATATTAAAAAAAGCACAAAATTTTCATGCCTTTTATTCCACAATTTTCTTGTTTAACAACAAACAACAACCCAGTAGAAATAATCTATTGACAACCCCTTGACCCAGAAATCTGAAAAAAATGGGTAACAAAACAGTAAAAAATAAATAAAACAACATGAAAAAGACATGGAAAAATCTCATCACCAGGATGCTGTTGAGGCACAAGACAAGCACTTCACCACTCGATGAAATTGCATTTTTTTTTAAGTTTAGATTCTGAACTTCACAAAGAAACTTTCAGAATTCCATTTGCTAATTCTCTAAAGGCCATAACTCTAAGTTATTTGAAAGCTGAGAACATATTTCCCATGTAAATAAGTTCTATATGATGGTTGTGACTCAAGGTGGACTCACAAAGGCCTATTTGGTTCCTTCAATAAACATTACACACCTGTGAGGCGCGATGCCAAGAGTCAGTATATCAAGTCAAGTAAGACCGAATTCTCCCCAAAGGAGCTTAGAGTCTAGTGAAGAAAGCAGAATTAATGTTTACAAGGGAGTGCTCTAAATGTTTTCTAGAGCATTCATGAGATGTTTGAGGGAGCAAAGAAAAGGGGCACTAGAATCAGACCTAGAAAGGGAGAGTCACAGAACAGTGCCCTATTTGGGGTCATGTTGGAGCTGAATTTGGAGGGCCAGTAAAAAACAGCTACTCTAAAAAGGTAGGAAAAGAGATCTGATGGCTGATTGGATGGAGGCGGATGACACAAAAGAGCCTAGAACAACTCAGGTGCCTGTCGGGTAATAGATTCAGAAAGAAGGGAATCAGAGGTGAATTGAGAGCGAAGATGAAATGTCCACATGCAGAACACACACAGCTTAAACCTTTGCCTCCCATCTGTGTGGAATAGCAGGGGATTTCTCTTTCTTCGCCCGTGAACCTGAGGAGACACATGGCTGAGACCAAGGGATCTCTGCAGTCCCAGTAGGCAGGGGTTACCTGCAGTGTCCATCCTCCCACCCCCACCCCACAGAGTCCCTGTCTCCACGTGCTGCCTCTGTTTGCAGCTTGCACTTCAGTCCCAGCAGTGAGGTGTGTCAGGAAGCTCTGCGAGCCACAGTGTATGGATGAGAAAGCTCAGGAGAGAGGCAGTGAATAACCTGCCTGAGGCAGACAACAGGCAAATGGCCCTTTGCCCCAGGACCATGCTCCTCAGGACACTGGTTTATAAAAACGCAGCAAGCCCGGCTGGCGTGGCTCAGCCGTGGAGTGTGCCTAATGAACCAGGAGGTCAGAGTTCCATTCACAATCAAGTACATACCAGAGTTGCAGGCTCGATCCCTGGTAGGGGACATGCAGGGGGCAGCAGATCAATGATTCTCTCTCATCATTGATGTTTCTCTCTCTCCCTCTTTCCTCTCTGAAATCAATAAAAGCATATTTTAAAGAAGATCAGCAGCAATTCCTTTTCTTGCAAAATCATCCTTCCCAAGACAGGCTCTCAGCCTGTCAGTCCGGGAAACGGATGCTAATGGCATTCCTTCTCAAGTTGTGCCTTTTCACCGTGCTCTCTGTCACATGGAAAAGGCCTGCGTCTATATCCCAGGCTTCCTCCTTAGCCCTTGCTGACGGGATACAGAAGCTCCTTGCCACGACAGTAAGCTATGCCTGCTCACAGGCCGGCTTCCCGTTTTGTATTCTGGGACAATCTGTTTTCCTGGTTAATTATACAAGAGACCAGCTTCACCTTATCCACCCAGTGAAACTGCTTTGAGAATCTGCAAACCAAGCCATCTATCATGGGGCTTCTACATTCTCAAGTGCACATGTGCTCCTGATCCCCGCAGGAAGGATCTGGACTCATGGGTCAGATGGGAGACGAATGTTATGAGGAAATATGCTGCCAGTGAGATCCCAATAGGCTGAGGTCTGCAGGACAGCGAGATGCTCCAGTCACTCCAGTCAGCAGCGCACTCTCCCCGCTATGCGCGCAGACTGTGGGCAGTTGCAGGTGCGAATGGAGGGGTAAACAGACCTCTACAAAGAGCCATTTCAGGGTGAATTGTTAAAGCCAGCCCTGGCCCAGACGCAGGTCTGACTGCTTTCTAAGTGAAGACATCTTATCCTGAGTGCTGCCACTTTAACGGTAAAACAGACTCATTACTCCCCATCACTGCTGAAGAATGAAAGCTCCGTGGGTGTGTAAGTTAGGCATCCACATCAGGTACCACGCACCAGGTACCACGCACGGTCCTTTGAAATGTTCCGACTGAAGAAGAATGTCCTGATGCACAAAGCAGCACATTCCAGGAGCCGCTGAGGGGTGTGTGCGAGAGCATTTCTCCTGGGACAGGAAGCTCGCCGCACACCAAACTTCCCGCTGGGCAAACACTTCAGGATAAACAGATTTACAATGGTTAAAGGGGAAATGGGACTTACTTGTGTTTTTTAGAAGAGTAACATGTAAAATGTTGTATTTTCTTTTTTAATACAAACTATTTGTTGAAAAATAGGAAAAGCTAGAAGATGCTTAGAATTCCTAGCACAAAGTGCTCACTTTACTGGTCTGAATACATAAATATATCACAAGCACAGAACATATACATATATAATCAGTCTAAAGCCATTAATTTCACTTGAATTTGTTTTTCATCTCTCCAATAAACCATTGACTGAATCAAGAAAGTTGTTTGTAATCCAAATAACACATTTTATATTCGTTTAAGAAATACGGACTGAGCATCTCAGTACTTAGTATCAGACACAATGCTCTGTGCAGATAGAACAGTGACTAAAGTACACTAGGTCCTTACTCTAATGGAGTTTAATTCAACAGAAAGTGAGATGCATGCTACCAAGAAGCAAACAAGGAACAAAGCAGCTTGGGAAATGTCAATGATGAGAAGGAGCCATTTATTTTTCGAATTTTAAGCGATGGAGGAAGAACATAGGTAACAGTGAGAATTAAATTCAGAACACCAAATAAAATGGTTTAGTCCAGTGGTTGGCAAACTGTGGCGCAACCTAGACTCTCGATTCCAATAATTACAGGCTGTTGTTGTTCCTTGTGATTAAGCCCCTATCCCAGTGGTCGGCAAACTCATCAGTCAACAGAGCAGCAAACCGCGGTTCATGAGCCGTATGTGGCTCGCGAGCCTCAGTTTGCCGACCACCAATTTAGCCAAAGAGCGTTCTTCTCCTCAGAAGGCTCCACCACACCCTGGGAACCCAAGCTTCTCCGACTGTGCCTCTGCCCCCTCTGCTGTGTGGCTTTCTTCTAATCCTCACCCAGAGGACTGGGCAGTCATGAGAATCCTGGTGAAGAAAAACAGAGATGGGTGCAGGGCACAGGGCCTGCCAGCCCAGCAGTCCCTTCACACCTGATCAGCCCACGAACCTGCGCTTACAGCTGCCCTGAACGCTGCCCACAGCTACCGTAAAGCAGCTTGGAAAGCCGCACGCCTTTGGCCAGCGGGCCTTTTGCAGCCCCCAAACCTGGAATGGCCGGTTTGAAGGTGTGAATGGCCACTGGCCTGGGACAAGCAGTATCTGCTGCAGCTAGCCGGGGCCACGGAAGTGGATGTCCCTGGTGCGACAGCAGGCTGAGCGTGTAAAACAGAAGTCTAGCATGCAGGAGCGTGGGGGCCCGGGAGCACAGCCTGGTGAAGTGGGAGCCCTGGGGTTGAGGACGCCCCAGGTCCTCGCACCTGTGAGCTAGGAGGTGCTCTGTGTGCATGACCTCAGTGACATCTCCCGCGACCCCATTTTACCACTATTTTACAAGTAAGGAAGCAAACCCTTAGGATACGTGACTCGCTGGAATTCACAAAGTTAGGAAGGAGAGGAGACCCAATCATAACCTGCTGACCGACTCCTAATGCACACTCATAACCCTGTCCTTTCCTGCTCTCCCCACTTCTCTGCTCTAATTATACGCCTCTGAGCACTGAACTGACAGCATTCATTCTTCCACATCCATTCTGGTTATCACCTGCTGTCCTATTCACTCGCCTTTATGAGAAGTACCTCTTACTTGTTTTAATATTTTCATTTCTTTGGAATTCTACATAGAGAGAGTTCCATGATTCTTTAGCAACCTATTATGTCTGGGAAGAAAAAAGTTATTACAGTAAAAGCTGGTGTATCTCTTGCTGAGCTGAAGTTGGGGGCAGGGAGCTCCCCAAGTGGGAGTCGGCCCCCCACACTCCTCTCTCCGAGGGAACAGGAGGAGGAGAGAAGCTGGAATGGCAGAGCTCCTGCGGCCTGGGTCCTGGGAGCCACTAACAAGCTTCCGGATTTGCAGGGGCCCAGCCTGCGGATGCTGCAGAGTTGAACTGCTCTGCATAATGAAGTGAAGGTAACTGCGTTTCCAGAGGAATCGAGAATAGAGACATCTAGGTCAGTGGTCGGCAAACTGAGGCTCGAGAGCCACATGCGGCTCACAAGCCGCAGTTTGCCGCTCTGTTGACTAATGAGTTTGCCGACCACTGGGATAAGGGCTTAATCACAAGGAACAACAACAGCCTGTAATTACTGGAATCTAGGTCAGTGGTTGGCAAACTCATTTGTCAACAGAGCGGCAAACCGCAGCTCGCGAGCCACAGTTTGCCGACCACTGGTCTAGGAAATGGGGAAAGCAGGGAGCTGTGAAGCGACTGCTGTCCAACCTCACAGTCCATCTGCCCAATTCCAGCCGGTCCAAGTTCCCAGGAGGGAAGAGGCGGCAACAAGAGGGCACTGAGGGTGACTGTGGGCAGGCGCTGGGGAGGTGCTGACACATATATATATAAAAGCCAGAACGGGCAGAACTTAGAAATCAAGGACGATTAAAGGGAGATGGTGAAAGAACCTCGAGGCCTGGCAGGGCTGGGCTGGTGCTCTCCTGGACGAGGCAGCCTGAGGTGGGGCTATTTGCCCACTGCTCTCCCCGAAAGGCACTGCCAGGCATGCCGGGGCCAGGACAATGGCATCAGACAAGCCCCGTGTTCCAGCAGCTGATGCAGGGAGCCTCTTTCCCTCTGCTCACTCCTCGGCAGCCCTCCGCACCTCAAAGCAGAGTCACCTGCGAATGCAAGTGCAGGTGGCAGGGCGCACCTGGTGAAGTTCAGCTGCAGGCTGCCGAGCAGGACCGACCGCTCTCCTGCCGTGAAAAAGGTCTGCTCTCCCCAGGAGACCTCGTCCCTGGGGCACAGAGGCTTTCAGGGTCGACTTCAAACATACTTCTGCTGCATTAAAGTGCTGACTGGCCCTGCCTGTGCTCCTGTCTCGCCTTGACCTCTCCCTACAGGCGCCCTGAGCACCAGTAAGACAGATACTCTGCTTCCTCGAGGTGCCATGCTGCTTAGATTCTCCCCACCTTCATACACGCTGTTCCTCTCCTCTCTTCTGCACTGCACCTGCTGTGATACAACTATCTTCCATGAGGACTTCAATGCGGTTCAGGCATCACCACCTCCAGAAGGCCTCCCCCGACCTCAGCCCGCCCCCCCCTCACATCTGATTGCATGGCCTCCTTATGTCCCCTATCCCCCTGAGTATCATATACTACTGTAGTCATTAATTCACTTCCATGTCTTCCCAATACGTAGATGCACCCACAGAGCCATGCACTGTGCCTACAACACAGTAATCTATCTATCTATATAAAAGCCAAATGACCAGAATGACCGGAAAGACTGGTCACTATGAAGTGCACTGCAGCTGGCTGATCAGGGGCGGGGCTGATGGCCCAACCTCTCACATCCCTCTCCCCAGCTGGAATGGTCCTGATCAGCACCGCTGGAACTATCCGTGCATGAATTCATGCACCAGGATTCTAGTTGTTTAGTAAATTCTTGACAATAAATGTCTGACCTAAAAACTTTTCTTCCAAAGCCTAAAAAGATCATCAAATACAGATTTGCCCAAAAGAGTATATTTCAAATGACTGTCAGGCAGGATATATTGTCACAAATCTCAATTTTTTTCCTTCAACACATAGCCATGACTCTTCTGGCCCTTATCAGAGCTCATGTTATTCTTTCTAAGTTAAGCCAATGTCAGTGTTCAAAACAAAAATATAAACACTAATTGTAAAATACGAATATTCCTTAAACTCAGCAAGTATGCACCATGCGCTTCATGCATAAAGCACGGTGCTAGGCTCTGGGATACACCAGTGAGCAAAACTGCTACCCTAGAGGGAGTAAACCAATGAATAAATAAGTCATTAAATTGTGTCCTGTGCTTTAGGATGAAGAAGAGACTGGGAATTATGGAGACTACAGCAGTCTAATTGGAGGACCTCACCTCCAGGTTGGAGATGGGAGATTTGCCAGTAAGAATGCATATTCCTTTTGGAAGTAGGAGTTTATCAGCAACAGTGCGTGTGTGCGTGTGTATGTGTGTGTATATGTGTGTGTACGTGCACGCACGTGTGTGTGCATGGATGCACATGTGTGTCTGTGTGCACATGTGTGTGCATGCCTATGTGCGTGTTGGATAGGGAGTGTGAAAAATTAGTATTACAAACAGAGAAAAGCCGTGTGCGGCCTGAAGGAGCTGGGGAGTTTCGGGAACAGAGAAGAGGCCAGAGTGGCTGGAACCTGCGTTCCCAGCACAAATGAGTGGGGGTGAACGGGCTGCACGTGACCCGGCTGGCCAGACTACCTTAGTCTTCCGCAGTGGGGGGCCAGAGGAGGACTGGTGGGCAGTACAGACTACATCTGTGGAAGCAATGTTTCTAAGCGAGGAAGCGTCACAGTAAATAACGCTGGACGGAAAGGCTCATCAGCTGGAGAGAGAGCATCGCCAAGTTGGCTCGCTGAAGAAAGGGTTTTACCTCCAGGCCTCCGGGAGAGCAGTCCAGACAAGGGTAAGCTAATAAACATATGGCGGGGGGAGGTTCTGGCCAAAAGAAGCCTGCCAGAGCCGGGCACGAGCAGCAGCTGCAATCTGCCTTGGAGACAGCCGGGCAGAAGCCACTCTTACTCCTGAGGAGTGTGGTCAACGGGTCTGAACCCACCGCCACTCACGGCACATTCATTCTTTCTAAACAAACAGGACGTGCGTGGATGCTGTTGGGTCATTTAAAATCATTATCTCATGTTTATAAGGATGTACAAGTTGTGTTTGCATTACCTCTGAATCCAAATATATATAACGCAAGAAGTTCATGATTTTCAGGCATCATTTCAAAATAACTAGCACTTCTTTTTTTAAAATATATTTTTATTGATTTCAGAGAGGAAGGGAGAGGGAGAGATAGAAACATGAATGATAAGAGAGAATCATTGACCAGCTGCCTCCTGCAAGGCCCCCACTGGGGATAAAGCCCACAACCCGGCATGTGCCCTTAAGCAGAATCGAACCTGGGACCTTTCAGCTCCCAGGCCTATGCTCTATCCACTGGGCCAAGCTGGCTAAGGCTAAAAATAACTAGCACTTCTTAACAGCTGGTGGCAGCAAAAATCTGAATCTTGAGATCAGATTTCTTGGTTAGGATGCTAAGAATCTCCACCAACTTTCAAGCACAGATTACTGGTGTGTGAAAAATTCCCATAAAAGGGTATAAACTATACCATATACCACCATAATGAGCAACTGAGACTAACTACTTAAGTGCATAATTACAACTTTTACAACTTACACTGAAGGTCTTACGTTACCGATATTTGCTTTCTGCAAGAAAAATTATATTCAGCTTAAATGGTAGATGCAAGCAGCTTAATCAAAATATATCCCAAGTGGCTTAGGGGCTGAGAGCATAACCCTTCGGTTATGCCTCCAATATGTTTATCTTATGGTAGCTGTCCATTGCTCAGCTAATCACCTTCATCTGTAGTGTTAAGCCGAGGTGTTCCATATTCATACTCCCTGAACACATTCATTATTTTTTGTCATTCTTTCATTTGGGAAGATCCTTGGAACATTAATGGTTGGAGAGATAATGGATGCCATGTTCCGAATATTATAAATTGCTGTGACTTTTATACTCAATGAGCTTGGAAACTCAAAACCACAACTGTAAAATGACAATGAACATAGGAGTCCATGCTATACTTGCAGGCTGCTTGACATTTTCCAGCTTGCCCTGATTTTATAAAAGCAATGACCTTGAAAATAATTGAGTATATCAAGTGGTAAGGCTACAGATCACTGAAATACTGCAATATGTACTGTGTCTTTATAAAGCTGCTCAGCTTCAGGAAATAGAAACAGTTTATTGATCTTTAACCAATTTACATTTGTATTTTATAGGCTTACGCATATTCACTATAAGGTCATTGTAATAGCCTTTTCCTGTATCCCTCTGAATCTGGAAACAGAGGCGAGCAGGTCTCAGCCCACCAGATAGAGGCAAAGATCAGACTTTGCAAGAGGCGTAAGGAGCCGTCTGGTTGTCAGTCTTCCAGGCCGTGTTCAATTAGAGTGCTCTCAGTAAAAACACCAATTCAGATTAGCTTTCTCTGCTCACGTTTATTAATTTAGATGCACTTGAAAAGGGAACATGTAAGCATCTGGATAAATAAATGTAGCTGCTGTCACTTTATAGAAGGAACAAATGTAACTTAAAAAAAATAGACCAGGAGATGGAAAGCAAGTACTTGTGACACCTGGATGCTCTCAGGCCCTCCGGGCACAGCGGGGGCGCTGCCTGCCTGCAAAGCTACAAAGAACTCTGGGCGGGGGACACTCAGACACACCTTAGGACCTGGGGGGGAGGAGTGCTGACAGAAGGTCTTAGGAAAACCACGTGTTCAGAGACCTCAGGCCGAGGTCCTCCTCATAAAAGGAACACGCAGGGGAGAAGGCACCAATCAGACTTCAGTTCGAGTTCTCTGCTGTGTCTCCTCTTCTATGCCCACCCGACCAGAGTCCATTCATATCACAAAGTTTCAATGAGCACAAAGCTCAACAGCTGGTTTCTCCCGGCGGGTGCCTTTGAAAAGGGCTTCAGGGAGGATGGTACAAAAATAAGGCTGCTCTCATGAAGTGAGGAATGCTCTGGGGACCTGGCATTTCCAAGCTCCAAGCCTCAGGGAATCCAATTCTGTATGCTTTAATCCTTTCTTCTTTCTGGGCTCAAAAAGAAGGTGGGGAGAGAAAGGGAGGAAGGAAGGGAGGCTACTTAAAAAGAGTCTAATTTTCTACTAACACAGGCAGGGGCAGCACTGGGACTGGGTGAAAATTGAGTTCAAACCGTGGTTCTCAGGAAGTGCGTGAAGAGTGCGCACGGATGGGGAAACGCAACTCAGGAGCAGGCTCTCAGAGGACTCGTCCTTGGCAGCAGAATGCTCCTGGGGACCCACTTCTTCACTGTTCATTGAATGATGCCTACCGTGCGCCAGCCACGCTGTCCCTGCTGTGAGACAGACAATCTCCCTGCTCACACGAGGTTATAGTTTTGTAATGGCTGACCAATAACAAAAATATTAATTTTTACAGCTCGTTGGGGAGTGACCCAGGGCTTACGGGAAATATCTATCCACCAGGCCATCCATTCACTCAACAAAGACAGTACATGCTGTGCACCGGGCTCTGTGCTAGCTGCGGGGAGGATACGATGGAAATGAAAACACGGGCTACATTTGGGAATCAGCCACCGGAGTTTGTAATGAGCCTCCAGGAATGAATGAGGTCACGCGGAGAGAGTGGGGAGAGCAAAGGGAAAGCTGAGGAGCCCGTAAACGGGCAGGCGGTGGTGTAGGAAGAAGACAAGGAGAGGCTGTGTCACTGAGGCCAGGGGCCACCCACAGCACACATGCAGTCCACAGTCAAAGGACCGGGTCCTCACCGGGTCCAGCAACGTGAGGATTTGGGTGACTTCAACGAGCGCAGTCTCCATTGACTTAAGCACCTGAACACCAGATGCGCAATGAGATGGAAGGAAGGGCAGACTAGCAATGTAGACAATAGTGCAGTTTTTACTCTGAAAGATGAAATGTATTCAAACATAAATAGAAGAGGTTTTTTTATTTATTGCCTCCCTCCCTCCCTCCCTTCCTTCCTTCTTTCCTTCCTTCCTTTCTTCCTCCTTCCCTTCCTCCTTTCCTTTCTTCTTCTTTTCCTCCCTTTCTAAAATGACAAGACTTAACCATATTTAAAGGCAAAAAAGACTAAATAATGGAGACGATAAAAATAACAAATGGGATCTAGAAAGCATGAGGAGACCTCCTTTCCACTGAGGGACACACAGAGGAAGGGAGAGAAAGAGAGAGATAGACATCAATGATGAGAGAGAATCATTGATCGGCTGCCTCCTGCACATCCCACACTGGGGACCCAGCCCTCAATCCAGGAATGCGCCCCAACCGGAAATGAACCCAGGACCCTTCACTTTGTAGGCCAACGCTCTATCCACTGAGCCAAATTGGCTAGGGCTCTTTTATTTTTTTAAAAGAAAAAAATTTTCTGTCCACTCCTCGGGGACACCATGGTGATGACTGCAGGGTGTGTCTAAAGGTCCTGGCCAATGAGAAAAGACCCTGAGACCATCAGGCCACAATGACCGGGAAGAGCCTCCTCAGCCTGGCCTCACAGGCCGCTCACTGGGCTCCCCCCACCTCCAGGAAGGCAAAGGCCCAGGGCTGCCAAGGTTCCGAGCCATCCGTCTGTCCTGTATGCATGACTGAAAGCCATCCACATCGGGACAAACAGCCTCCCGCTGCCCGAACTTGCGTGTGTCTGGTAAGGCCCTTCCCAGGGCTCACTGTGCGAAAGGCGTGTCATCCTCTGCTTACCCATCACATAAGCCCTTTGTTTACCGAGCGTCTCAGTCAGTGCAGAGCCTTGATGTTCCGTCTGTCCCTCTATCGTTCCAGGAGGTGGAGGGTGCTGGAGGCTAGACTCTGTATGATAAGTGCTCGCCAGAATGTCTGTCCATGGTGGCGCTTGTCTAACTGGCTGCTTGCCTCAGAGCATGTGACCATGTTGTGCTGCCAGGGAGGCATAACTGTGGGCTCTGTGACATGGGATCTCTTATTTATTTTTTTTTGTTGTTGTTAAGGTGAAATTGATACAATAAATTAACCACTTAAAAATGAATAATTCAGTAGCAGTATTATAAAATCATCTTATCTTGTACCAAAACATTTTCATTGCCCAGAAGGAACCCTCTGTTCATTAAGCAGTCACTGCCCATTCTCCCTTCCCACAACCCCTGGCAGCCCCCAACCTGAGTTCTGTCTCTTTGGGTTCATCTACTTTATCTAAGTGACCATTACAACTGGTCACTATGATGACACATTGACCACCGGGGGGCAGATGCTCAATGCAGGAGCTGCCCCCTGGTGGTCAGTGCACTCCCACAGCCAACCTCCCATGGTCTCTCCCCACAGCCAGCGGGCCCCAATGGCCCTAATGGCCCCAATGGGGACTGGGCAACACAGCCCAGATCAGTCCTGATCACCAGCCAGACCGAGGAACCCCACCTGTTTATGCACTGGACCTCTAGCTTCATATGAGAAGAATCATAAAACATGCAACATCTTTAGTATCTGGCTTCTTTTATTTAGCATGTTTTCAAGATTCCTCCACATTGCGGCTTATATCAGTCCCTCATTCCTTTTTATGGCTGAATAATATTTCATTGGCTATAACAATTAGTTCACCTGTTCATCTATTAATGAACATGTGGGCTGTTTATACCTTCTGACTAGTGTGCATAGGGCTGCCATGAACATATGTGGACAGCATTTGTTAAGTATAGGTTTTCTTGACACCACTCCATGGATCTCTGCTACTTATGAAATTAGAAATATTTAAAATACAAAATAATAAAATAAAAATAAAACAAAATAAAAATACTATAGTACTCTCTAAGATCATGAAAATATTTTATGGAGTGTGGAGTGTGGGATACATGAATATGAATTCTCAAACCTCATCAAATTATACCAAGTCTATATATTTTATTGTTTATAAATTATAACTCAATTTTTTAAAAAGAGTATTACGGGGAAAAAATGTAAGTGTGGTTCAAGAAGTAACTTAACCTATATATATTCCATTAGTGATATAGACATAAATAGATTTTATTTATAAATTTCTTTTACAAAATGACACATTATTATATTTTGTGAAATGACAACTATCCCTTTATTGTACCAAAAAAATAATAATAATAATAAAGTTGGGTTTCAACATGATGTTTCCATAAGTTATGGTAATAAACTTAGAATGTTCTTGCTGCTAAATGAGATAAACAGTAAGTATCCCTGACAGAAGTGTACTTTCCAGGTAAAATGACTGCTTTGGCCTTTGAGATTTAGAACAACAATTACCCACATATTAAACAAACAAAAAGGGTCATGCTTTTAAATGAGTAATCTTTGCAGTAGCATAGAGGTACCCTAAACTTTAACCTTCTTTCACTTCCTGGGGCTAAAACACTTCAGATAGTCAATCCAGCTACTGGAGGTAAGCCTCACTTCCCACTGCAGATCTGGAGGCGCTTTATGAACCATCCGGGGAAACGGGCATTCCAGATTGAGCACTCACTCAGTTGGTGGAAATAAACTATCTTTAGCCCCTTACAATCTTGCTGAACAACATTTGTTGGAGATACTTCTGGAAAATAGAGGGCAATTTACTGATGTGTGTGATTGTCAAGTGGGAGAATATGTCAATCATCTAATTACCAATTTTTTGCCAAAACCGGTTCGGCTCAGTGGATGGAGTGTCAGCCTGCAGACTGAAAGGTCCCAGGTTCGATTCCGGTCAAGGGCATGTATCTTGGTTGCAGGCACATCCCCAGTAGGGGGTGTGCCGGAGGCGGCTGATCGATGTCTCTCTCTCTCATAGATGTTTCTAACTCTCTATCCCTCCCCCTTCCTCTCTGTAAAAAGTCAATAAAATATATAAAATAATTACAAACTTTTCACTAAGGAGGGTTTTTAAACACACTGCAAATGAAACGGGCAAATTAGCCAGAATAAAACCCTTTTTCAAAATATGTAATTATTTCAAAGGAGTTTTCTGTCTTAAATATGTTTTCCATGAAAGGCAATTTGTATTATCCAAGTGACTACATATGGCACCGTCCTTTCAGAATAGATATTTATGCAAAAGCAGCAAGCAATGGGAAGCAAGTCTGATAGTTTAAGATCTTATCCAAAATCACTAAGGATGTGATTTTTTAGTCCATTCCAGTAGCCTCTTTCTCTATTTATTGCTTCCTCTAGTCCCCAATACAACCCCCTCACTAGAAACCACACTATAATTCTTACTGCTCACATGACACAAAGCATGAAATTGCAAAATTAGAGATGAGCAATCAGCCTCCCTCAACTACACTGAGTACATTGTATAAAGGCCATTCTTAGTTCCTCCCATCGCTGTCTAGATCCAAAAAGGGACCACATTTTGGGGCCATACTGGTTCTTCAGAGTTCTTGGCAGAAAGAGAAAACTTTTTTATAAAGCACTGTTTAAATTGAGCTGGTACTGTCCCTAAAAAGTAGTATTTTTTAGAACAGAAATAACATGCATGTCTAGCAATGCAGATAACACTTTTATTGGCCTTTTATCAAAGATTAGAGGCCCGGTGCACAAATTCGTGCACGGGTGAGGTGGGGTGGTGGGGCGATCAGGAGTGGGACCAGCTGGGGGGCGGGGGGGGGGGGCCGCCGTGGAGGACAATTTGCACATTAGCCTTTTATTATATAGGACGCTGGTAAATGCAGGCTCCTCCCTATAGGTGGCAAGGTCAGCCACTTGAGCTAAAGAAACACAAATGTAAGGGACAAACATAATGTATAAATCCTCCCAATTTAACCAAAGTTGGTGGGAATATATTTCTATTTAAATGTAAAGAAAGAGAATTTTTGAGTTTCTTTTTAGGTTTGCAATTTAAATGTTATAGGAACTATTATTATTTATACCTGGCATATGTGTGACTCCATCTCACATACATTGCTAATGTGCTATTCTCTTCCGCAGGAAAGGGTGGGGTGTATTAAGGCTGGGTGACGAGCAAATGTATGACTTCACAGCTCTCTCAAATGAGATCCTCTCACTCACAACACTCACACTCAAGAGTCTGTAATGTAAAAAGAACAAGAACAAAAATCATAACAACCCATTATTACCAAGGCAGACTTGTATCCAGAGTTGCCATGTCAACTGTCTAAATAAATTCTAGTAGTAGTAGTAGTAGTAGTAGTCTATAGTCTACCAAAAAAATAAAAACAATTCATCATCCCACTGCTAATGGTAGACTAGAAGCACATTCCCAAACCTTGTTGAGTTTTAACTGCACACACTACTCACTAGAGGACAAAAGTAGCTGCATGCCTTTTCCCATTAGTCCTATATGAAATTACTGTATAATTTTAAGGGTTTCCTGCTATTTTCTTTGAGTCTATCACTTCAATGTGCCATTATAAACTACCAAATACTATGCCCAGCCAGCGTGCAGCCAGCGTGGCTCAGTGGTTAAGCATCGTCCTATAAACCATGGGGTCACAGTTCAATTCCCAGTCAGGGCACATGCCCAGGTTGCAGGCTTGATCCCCAGTAGGGGCGTGCAGGAGGCAGCCAATCAGTGATTCTCTCTCATCATTGGTGTTTTTATCTATGTCTCCCTCTCCCTTCCTCTCTGAAATCAATGAAAATATTTTTTTTTTAAAAAACTACTAAACGCTATACGTGATAAATCTAGGCTAGCAACTGCACTGAGAAAGGCAGGTGTGTTAACTCTATAAAGGAGCTCAAACACACAAAGTGAAATCACCACCACAGAGGAGGGGAAACGTTCCTGGCAGAAGAGCACAGAAGGGCAGGAATGACATGGGATTCTTGAAAACTGGGCTCTGAAAAGGCTGTGGGTTATTTTCCAAGTAAAGTTGAGTCCACAAAATGTTTTATGACCAGATTGGTGCCCAACCCTTCCGAAATATGAAAGAAATTTTAAAACATGTAGGGCCATGATGGTGTAAATGGACAGATACGTTGTTATATTTCTGAAGACTTAGATGACAATGAGGCAATTCAAAAGTCAGTCCCTCCAATGACATCAGTCTCATCCAGATTTCTTAAACACGCAGGTCCTCCCAGGGCAGGCTTCGGGGGAGAGCGCCCCCCTGCCGCCTGCTGTCAAAGAGGATGCTGCCTCCACTTAGTGATGTTTATAAAAATGGCAGCAGTTTCCTATTTGAATGTTAATTACTGTTATGACACACAAGATAATTTAACTTGCTTCAGTAATTTATTCTTCCTGGTAATTAGATGCCGTAATTGGAAAATCTTCCAGAGTGTAACAACAGTTCGGAAGGTGAGGTGGCAGAGGGGGGAGCTTCCCCACAGGATCTCCACCAGGAAGCTGAGGCTCCCTGTTCAACTGGCAGTCACATGGACGGCCCGTGCCAGGGACAGAGATGGTCCTTCTGGAACCAAGCAGGTGGCACCTGCGACCTTTAAGAGCTAGATGATTGGAACGGAAGGCGAAGCCCCAGCAGATGGTGAGAGCTACCCTGAGAAGAATATTAAAGACTAAACTCGACTGAATCCAGGAATGAGACCACACAGGACCGCTGTAAGCCCCCTGGTCTTGCAAATATTCGCATACAGTTCAGAGACGCCATAGAGGGGTACAGGTCAAAAACATCACTGGGCGTCATGGGCTCTGCTTGTGTTACTTGATTTATGGAAGCAGTTGGTGCTTGCCACATCATAAGTACCCATACATATTCACTAAAATAAGCAAATGAATGATCGACAGTGGTGGGCAAACGGCAGCTCTGTGGACTAATGAGTTTGCCAACCACTGGTGTAGACAGACAAACGGGTACATGCAGGACTGGAAAATGGTCAATAAGCACTCAACATAGAACACAGCAGGTATGGTACTAAGGAGTTGACAGCGCTTTTCCCTCTCTCCCAATTCCTCTGCATTGTACCCAGAGCTCAGTACACATCTTTACCCAAAATCCTCTTTGGAAAACATGCTACGACAGGTTATTTCAAACATATACATGTAGAGAGAATACCTTTATGAACCCACTTTCCAGCTCTAGTAATGATGGTCAATCTTCTTCCTTTACACCCTATATTATTCACCTTCCTGAATTATGTTGAAGCTAATCCCAGACATCATATTATTTCATCTGCCAATACGTATTTTTTTAAATGTTATAATTCCTTAAACATATTAACAGAGATTCATTAATGTCATCAAATATTCAGGTAGTAAATCTTTCCTCTAACTGTATTATAATCTGTAAGAGTTTACAGATTACACATTCAAAGTAACCACAATACAAAAAAGGCATTAGGGTTAATTGATAGATCTCTTAAATCCTTTTAATCTACAGATTTCCCTCCCAATCTCTTTTTTCTTGTTTTTCTTTTTGTGATTGAAATGAAGTGATTTGTCGTGTACAGTTGCCCAGTCAACAATAGATTTTTAAAATTGTGTCTCCATAATGTGTAATTCACACTGTTCCCTAGGCCTCTGTATTTTCTGTTAACTGGTAGACAGAGAATGAGGCCAGATCAGGTTACAGTTTGAAATGTTGGCAAAAATATCTCAGAGGCTGGCTGCTTCACCAGGAGACCCACCACCCCAGGTTGTCTCTGTGGGTGTTGGCAGCCAGTGAGGCTCACTGCTCAGATCCATGAACTCATCAGGAGTTGCAAAATAATGAATTCGGACTGTCTGACATTTTCCTCATTTATTAGCAAGATTATTTCTCTGAAGAGAGACTATCATCAACTACTCAGCTAACCTAAGATATAATTTAAAAAGAGAAGCAAGGAAAATACTTGACTGTTTCCCTTTGTTTACCAGTATTCAAAATAATGAGCTGATTCCCTAATATCATCTAAAAAGATGACCAGTGAGGGTTTTATTTTCCTTGAGAGGAAAATTCCCCACATCTGTGTCAGAAATCCAAAACTGCCCATCATCTGAGTATGATGGGTTTGGCGGTGAGGAAAGATATAATATGGGATTATGTGAGAGTCAACTCTTCCTTCTCTTCAGTGCCTCTTCAGCAAGCAAACACTCTTTCTGAATTTGAATATCCCCAAATAAGAATATTTTAATAAGCCAACTCTGTGATTCTATTAAGAATACCACCTGTCTAACGCCTTCCCTCCAAGCCGTGATGCTTGCCACCTGAAGGGCAGAAGACAAGGGGCAGCGCCCACTGTAGCTGCTGTCCAACACAGCGCCTGCTTCGGCGCTCCCAATGGTGACAGGAACAGAGCAGGAGCGGCCAGAAGCCCTACCGAGACGTGATGGGCTGTAAAAGCAGCCAAAACTCACACAGGGAGCATCTTCCACGGCAGCATGCACATCCCGCGGCTCCATTTGCTCCGAGAGCTAAAATGATCACTTACGCCATGGAAATTACTATTCTCCAGCTCTCCGCATGCATTCCCATCCCTGAGAAGTGGGAGGAACTAAGAGCCAACATGGTGTGCAAACAAATGCTCTTGTGAACAGAGGGAAACCAGTCCCTACAGGTTTAATTCCACTGAGAGAGCAGCACCCTGCGCGCCTGCAGAGCGCTAGGAGAAAGGAGGAAACAATGAGGTGGAGGAAGACCTCCTGCATCTCCCTGCGTCCCTCCTCCACTCCGGTGGAGAGGAGAGGTGTCCTTGAAATTACAGGCAGCTGTGAGGGGAGGAATCTGTCTACTTGTGAAATTAATAAAACATATTTCAGATTATCAACTGACATGCTCTCTTCCTCCCAAAGCTTAGGCTGCTCGGCAATAACAATGAAGCTGACATCCCATTTGCCAATCCAGGACTCAGGATATTCAATGACAATGTTATGAATTATATCTCTGCAAGAATGGCACGCTGGGCAGGCTCTACACGCAAACAAAGGAAAGCTGACAATTTCTGTTCCCATGGGGTACAGATATTTCCTTAATTTGTAGAATGTTATTTATGAGAGACAGAATTCAAGTTACTGAGTTAAGAAACAGACCAGGGTCATCTGCTTGGAGATCCAGTGCCCAATGTGAATTCAGGAGGATGGAAGACACTGAGCCATGAGACACAGTATCACTCCTGCTACTTGCGTGCCCAACCCCAGTGACCTACATAATACCCTGCCCGCTGCCCGCACACACCCAGATAGAGGAGCTCAGGGGCAGGGCTGAAACGCTGCTTTCCTGGTACACCGCTCCCGCACCTTGCACCTTTCTGGCTTCACTTTACAGAGATAATTACCCTGCTGCTTTGGCAGGGGCACTTGGAATGACAACAAGAATTCTTTGAAATCTTCAAAGAAAGAGCACGATTTTAACCTAATTATGAAGACAACAGAAGGAGAAACTTGAGCAAGCTGTGAAATCCTGCCCAATTAATCCAATTTTAAAAAGAGAGAGGATGATCAACT
The DNA here is from genome assembly GCA_011751065.1 of Lasiurus cinereus. Classification (NCBI taxonomy): domain Eukaryota; kingdom Metazoa; phylum Chordata; class Mammalia; order Chiroptera; family Vespertilionidae; genus Lasiurus; species Lasiurus cinereus. The sequence continues at coordinate 949,074 of JAAGEH010002526.1, read as the reverse complement.
TCTCTCGAAGACAGGGGAGCATCCATTATCAGTGCCACCAACACTGTCTGTCTCACCAATTTCTCATGGAAATTAAAGCCTCCTTACCCCTCCTTGACATCCCCCTCCTCCCACTTCCTCTCTTCCCCAGGTTCTCTTCCAACCTCCTGGATCCTTGGTCACCTTTACTCCCTGTTGTCGCCTCTCCCCTCTGTGACTGCCACCTCCCTCCATGGCCACCGCACTGCGCTGAAGGAGGCCTCAGAATTCTCCTCACCCGCTCCCGCACAGTGACAGGGAAAGCTGAAGCCTGTGGTGATGCGGAAACAAGCTCAGGTCACGTGGCCGATCACAGCACTTGCAGAGCTGGGTCCCCATCCAGACACCTGATGCCCAGTACCATGCTCTTCCCACTGCACCACACTACCTCCTCCCTCGGCCTATTCACCACTCTGACCAAGAAATGGACTGAGACCTTGTCAATATAGCTCATTATTTTCCCACTCCATGGAGGGCTTTGAGTCACATTTAGAAAAACAAGACAAAACCGACCACAGAAACCAGACTACGATCCTGTATGTGGAAGATAGCTCCAAAATTGCACATTCTTCCCAGTTAACCCAGCACATCCAGGGAGTGAGACTCGAGAGGTGACCACACAGGGACGCATCGCAGTCGTTCACCCACTGGAGAAAAGTCTCCCAGGGTCAGGCTGTGGCCTCCCGGGCAAGAAACAGCTCCTGATTCTTAATGGCGACTAGAAACAATCACTTTCCAGCTCCAGCTGAAAAGACACAATGCAACCACCTAAGTGTGGGGGGCATGACTGACTCAGAGAATGCTGGGTATTTCTATAAACACACCTGGCTAAGTGTGTCCACAGCCTTTCCTTTAGCAAGTGAAATAATCTCAGCCCTTCAACCCCATCAATTATATTTTTGGCTTCTGTGTAAGGCTCCTTCAAATGGTCCTGCTGCTTTTTGAAAGCTGGAGTCCAGAAAAAAGGACAAGTAGAAGTCCTTAATGTAAGAGAAATCCTACCAACCAAAGTATTAGAAAATCTGTACAAGCCCACAGAACTCAACAAAACCTCTAGGTAAAAGAAGCAATATTCAACACAATAATATTTTTCAGATAGACTAACTTGTAGGCTTGAGGAATAATCAGAAACCAAGGAGAAAACATCAAGTGAGTCTTAAAAAGAGTTTCCAGAACAAACCCAAGCACAGTCCATTAGACAGCATTGAATTCGGCAGCTCTGACCATGTAACTAAACAAGAGGTGGTTGGCCTAAGAGCTAAAAGCCAGGGATGTCCCAGCTAAACCCTTCGAATATTGGCAAAACAAACTTAAAAAGAAGAAAGGTGAGTGGTTTATGAAAAATATAAATAGGAATTCCATTTCCTACCTTGTAAAGAAAGAAAATTAAATAAAAATCCTGACTGAGCTAGGAGAGTGTGTTTAGAAAAAAAAAAATAGTAGTTGGGAGTGTGCTCTAGGTATAGAGTTTGAAAATAATAAGGCTATTAAATTGCAAGCATCGGGGTAGTGGAATATTCGCTCAAAAGATTATGGAAATTGAGCTTTCCAAAGTGAATTTGAAAAGGAAACAGGTAAAAAGAGGTCAGCTCTTCACAGGCAAGGAGGAACTTCTATTATTTGGCTCGCTGTTTTAAATTAATATCCTGGAACATTAGCAGGTTAAAGAGCTCTATAAAAATGACAGAGAGAAAAGCAAATGGGGTAGAAACAATAGTGTTTACACCTTAGCAATAGAAAGGTATTATAAGTAGGATTTACAAGGTGCTAACATGACATATATCAAAGTCAGAAAGGCTGGCTTTAAAAACTGGTAAGAAAGGCAGTAGGCCTGGAAGTAAAGCTAGAGGACCTGAAAACTCCATCTATGCACAGAGTAGGTTTTAAACCAGGTGAGCTACCCCAAGACCCATGAACAATCATGTTTAATAATTCCCAGCAGGCAGAATTCCCGCTGCATCCAACCAATAAGGCAACTAATAGTGAGAAGAATATAAAACACGTGTCCTTTCTTTTTCTTCTTTAAACTGATTTTTAGAGAGAGAGGAAGGGAGAGGGAAAGAAACATCAATGTGAGAGAGAAACATCAATCAGCTGCCTCCGGTATACCCCCTACTTTCTAGCCCATAGCCCCGCCATGTGCCCTGAATGAGAACTGAACCAGCAATCTTTCGGTTCACGAGATAATGCCCAGCCAACTGAGCCACACGGGCCAGGGCAACACCTGTCCTTTCTGAGATGGTTACATATGCTGAAAGATAACCAGCGCCTTCCAGGTTAGCACTGACACACACATAGGCTTGGCTGATGTCCTCAAAGTGACCTGGCCTCCTCTGGGGATAGCACTCCTATCATCCCTCAAATCCTAAATCCCTCAGATGTAGGATTTCTACTTCTCAAAAGATCGATTCTGGTTAAGGAACGGAATGTTTGTGCCACCCACAAAATTCATATGTTAAAACCTTACCTCCCAATGTGAATCTCTTTAGAGTCGGTGCCTCAAAGGAAGTAATTAAGACTTAGTGAGACCACACCCCGGTCCAATCGGATTAGTGTCCTTATAAGAAGAGACCCCAGAGAGCGTGTTCTCTCTCTCAGGAGTACATTGGAGGACAGACCTCCTGAGGACATAGCAAAAAGCAGCCCCATCGGAGTAAAACAGGAAGTCCTCACAAAAATCACATTGGCTGGAACCTTCATCTTGGACTTGTAGACCCCAGAACTCTGAGAAAATAAATGTCTGCCGTTTAAGCCAGGCGTCTGTGGCATTCTGTTAGAGCAGTCTGAGCTAAGAACACCTGCTCTGTCCATGTTTAACAGGGGCAGGAATGAGAATTTTGTCTAACGCTCTGTGAGTCTGGGTGCTTTGAAATACATTATGAATATAATAATGGTTTAAAAACAACATTGACCATAACACCCACCATTTTCTGTAAGCACAAATAGCATTACAAGCTAAGATATCATTTTTACAGGCTAACCATTTTTTTTCCTTATTAAAAAGCAGACTGTAGAATGTTCACCATTTCTTCACGCACTACTAAAAATTGTCAATAGCAATTCAAGCACTATCACTCCTTTTTGAGAAATAGAAACACAATAAATGAAATACCTCCTGCAATGCTACTTTATATACACAAATGTGCTGAAAGTACTACAAAGAATTTCTGTTGCAATTTTTATACAAATAAGATACTGCAGTTTCACGATGATGTGCCAATTCACCTAAATATTAACAAATGGACCGTTCACACCGGGCTCAGAGAATATTAAGTCATAGTCACAGAATCACAGAATCATAGAAGCACGGATGAGGGCTCCTTAAGGTCAACCTCACTTTTTCCCTTAAATGAGGAAATTTAAGCTCAGAAATCTGAGCGCCTTACTCAAGGCAACATAAACAGACCCTTAATTCCCAGAATGGTGCTGTTCTCCTGTGATGTTAGGAATAATGTTTTTGCAAGTAAAATGAATCTCAAAATATTCCGTTGAACATGCTATTAAAACATACATTCATGTAACAGAAAGAGACGCATGAAGAACAGGAAAGATAAAATTCCTTTAAAGGGGGTGACTTTAAGTGGATTTGCTCTGGGGAATCACCTCCAGGGCCTCCCTGTGAGGGGCCTCAATGACTTAATGCTGCTGTCTCTCTCAGCAGCAGGCAGGGAAGGGGCTGACACACACCCTCAGTTTACTGGCATATGCATCGGGCAGCACTCTGTGGTTTTAAGACAAACTGAGGCTCCATCACATGCTGCTTTTACAGGCCTGATGGCCAGAACAAAACTCCCAGGCCCAGCGAAGGCAGGATGCAGCCCATCGTGCGTGCTTAGAAGAAAATGGATCTCCGAAAGCAGTGTAATTCTTTCCTTCTTTCCTTCTCTTTACAAGATTTTTTAAGGCAGATCTGACAAGGTAACAAACAAGGGGAAGTGTGGAAACCAAGTTTAAAGTCAGGATCAGATTCTCCGTGGAGCCTAATTTACTTAAGAAACCTACCTTACACACAAGCCCACCTGAGCAATGGTCTCAAAGGCAGGTAAGATAGACTGACCCTTAAGTGCACAGCTTTGGAGACCAAAGGACCCGAATTCAAGCCCCGGCTCACATGTGCCAAATGTGAGGCCTTGAACAAGTAACACAGCCTCTCTGAACGGGTTTCCTCAAGTAACCCCTCCTGCGGCTGATGTGACAATTTGGTAAAATGCGCACACAAAGCAGGACACAGAGCCTTTTATGGTCTTAAAGTTCAACATAAACTTTTAAAGGAGGAGACAGAGGGGAGAAGTCGCTGAAGCACAGAATGCGTTTCCACGTGAAAGGCGTTCATTTAAATTAATAGTCAACAAGACTAAGGGAAACATACCGAAGTTTTCTCCCGCCTACCAAAAATAATAACAATAAACAATAATAGAAGATAGTCATGGTCATAACGCCCAACGTGTTCTTCAGCTATTATTTGTCTCTGACAACTTTTTGGAAGGATTACGGTGTTTCAAGGGTCCAAGGTCAAAGTAGAGCAGGATGGGGAAAGCAAGAGAAAACAGAGGTAGGACCTAGAACGAACAATCTCAGAGAAGTCAGTAAGGTCTTCCACATAAGGCAGCACAGATCACCACGTGATACTCCACTGGGCAGCTCTCAATACGGGGGACCCTGTCTGAAGTTCCAGCCCCCTCGCACCCCACACACTGCGTGCCCTGCCGAGGATAGAGAAACTGAGGGGGGAGGGGAGGGAGGGGGTAGTACTCCTCTCGTTCATTCTGGACACCACTGTTTGGCACACAAGAGTGTACGTGGCTTGTTACAGTTAGAGAAAGACAATCCACCCGTTCTCCATCTGCCACGGTCTGGTGTTGTGGTTTTCAGATTCCTTATCCTGGATCACTCATGACCCATCCTCACTGGCTGGACCCACAAATAACAGTTCTGCCTAAAACCATCACCACAAGTTAGATTGAAAACATGCCAGAACCCTAGGCTAGTGGGTAAAAAAAAATCAACATCTTCCCTCATGATTAACCTTGGGCGGCTTTAACTGATTATATAAGCCTTTTGGTTTCTACAGAGGGAGGATGCATGTTTAGAACATCTTGAGGCACAAAATTCAGTTATATATTTAAAAGAGAATAAAATTTAAGCCATACTTATTAAATGTAAATAATGGTGGAAGGTGTATCTAAATATAAAGAATGAGACAATATTAATCGTTTAAAACCAAGAGAACTGGGGGGAACTGAAATATTGCCCTGAGCAAGAGGAGGCCTGAAAGGTTTCACGGGCCCTGTCTCTGTGCGACCACTAGTCCATGAATGTCTTCAAGCCTCCGCTTCCTCCTCTACATCTGCCCAACACCCCACTGCGTTCTTGTGCGGATCAAACCTAATAGCGTAGCCATTCTTACTAGTAAACTCTGGCCCTCCTTCCAGCAGCATCAGCAGCCTGGAAACTTCCAAAGGCACAGGCTCAAGCCCCACCCAGACGTACGAAATCAGAAACCCCAACCATCTGTAATTCTGCTGCACCCTAAAGTTTGAGAGGCACTGCAAAAACATATGTAAAAAATAATTTTTAAAATCTTCAGATGCTAAATAGAATGTTATTATAAAAAAATTAAGAATATTACATTTATGTGAAGATTCTAAGAACTTACACTTGCACATTATTGAATATAGATAAGCCTGCATATGTGATTTATGCCCAGATTTACAGTCCATCTGTTTCTTTAGTAAATGTTACTATAAAATAGAATAAAATACCTGTAATTACAGCACCTATCAATGTTAAAATGTACTATTATTTAGTCATAACTTCAAAAGGACTGGGGAAAAGAAATCAAATTAATAACCCTTACAATTCTTTAAAAGTAAATATTAGGCTACATTGATTTAAACCCAGTTATTAGTAAATTAAAAGATAAATTTGAAATTAGCACCTTCTGACTGTGTACTGACCTCTTCTGAATGTCTGGCAAAGGTTTGGATTGAAAAAAAAAATGGCATAAAATTGTTGCACCTGTGAAATAATACTACAGTTTCCTGGAAGTTCATTGCCTCATGAGGTGCAACTCCCAGGGCAGGGGCAGGTAAAGGTGATGTTTCTGAGGTTTTGCCTCAGCCCAGGAGATAGGAAGGACAGTTGTGACTACGAAGTAAGCAACCGCTAATAACTGTTTTTTTAAACACATTTTAATGGGAATGTAACATATATTTAAATGAGTGCAATATCATTATCAAACAAAACAAAAAGGAGGGGCCCTCTATGTGAAATAGAGTTCCATTTTTAGAGTTAGATTTCCTTTCCGGTCCAATCACAGCACGCAGTGGCCCTGGGGCTCTGTGGCAACAGGTACATTTTCCTAAATGCTTAAGTGCATCTGGATTCAATTCCAGTGTCCTGCCATTTACATATGTAAATTAATTTTTACATATGTTTTTGCAGTGGCTCTCAAACTTTACATCATGCTGTCAGTGGCTCAGGCACACTCACCTCCTGCCTCTGAAACCCAAAATGGCCCAGAAGGCCCCAGACCATGTGACATGGAGCTCAAGAAAAGACACAGAGCAGAGAGCAAAAGCTAAGACAGCGTTCCTAAAGCTCGCCTTCCTCTGAATTGTGCGCTCTGTGGCTCAGACTCCCCAGCACTGGTACAGGACACCTCTCCCTGGGCATCCCTCTGCAGGCCACGGGACACCTCCCACCTGCCCAGACGGTTGCCATGGGTGAAGGACTCACCCACAGAACTCAGCAGCAGGTCGGGAGCTCTATAAAACCCTGTGTGGCCTTTTCCACCAAAGGACTCGGAGCCTGTTGGTGTCCATGTTGCGGTGGTTGCCTGCCTGTGATAATCGGCTGTCTTTTACTGGGAAAGAATGAGGAAGTAATTTACTATCATACAGAGGATAACACTGTCTGAAAAGCTAGAGAAAATAAAGTTTATTGTCACTCCTGTATTTTAAAGAAATATAGTTTATTGTTTTTTTACAGAGAGGAAGAGAGAGGGATAGAAGGTTAGAAACATCGATGAGAAGGAGACATCAATCAGTCACCTCCTGACTGGGGATGTGCCCACAACCAAGATACATGCCCTTGACCTTTCAGTCCCCAGGCCAGCGCTCTATCCACTAAGCCAAACCGGTTTTGGCAACACTCCTGTATTTTAAAAAGCTTCCCTGAAAGATCACTGATATTTAAGACATTTATTTCCTATGATTTATAAGCCAAGAGATCGCAGGCCTAACAGCTCTGTGCGCCTGGGAGAGGTTCCCTGGGAGGGGTGACGTCCGTCCTGGACAGAGCGACATCACCTCCTGGCTGTCTCGGCCACCCAGTTCTGGCTCAGACACTGAGGTGTGTCTTTTCGTTTTCAATGTGTAACAAGCACAGCAAACGCCCAGCTTCCGACCTCTCGCTTGCTGGCCTGTCTGCATCTGCAACTCCAATCCCGATCCCACTACGGGAAGGGCCCTCAGGAAAAGCACATGTTCGCTCTCCCGGCACAGCCAGGAAATCATGGCTTTGTTCAAGTCGTCGGCAGTGACCTTGGAAAACCAGAGAGGCAGATCGCAGAGACAAACATTCTAAGGCAAGGGTGCAAGTTCTTACCAAGTATGTGTTCTTTTTACGTTTATTTCTGGCAATTCTTAACCGTAGCTACAACAGAACATTCTCCTTGGAAGAAAAAAACAATTAAAAAATACTTTGGTGACCGACATTGAAAAGCAATAGTACTGCTCAGTAAGACGCTCAAGCAACTTAAAAAGGTCGTGAGAACTCGTAGAGAGCGCCGAGCAGCAAAGACTCCCCAGGAGCAACAAGGTGACAGGCATCCAGCTGTTTCCATCCTCCCGCAGAAGAAACGGGCTCCTGGCACGAAGGCCGGTTCTAGGAGACCAGGAAATACCCAAGATGCGCTGGAGCAGCCTGCAGTGGCAGGAAGTAAAAAGTGCTGAGAACAAACAAAAACCCCACAAAGAAGGGGAGACAAAAGGCCACAGGTGGTGGAGGGGGGGGGAGGGAGGAGTCAAAGCAAGAAGCTTTGAGCATCAACACAAATAGAGCAGTATCAGGTTAGCATCCAACGTGCAAAATAAACATCCGAGAGTCCATGTGGATATAAATAGATGATCTAGTCAACTCATTAACTAGTTAGTGAGTCAATCTTAGGGAAAAGAGACCACAAATAATCTACGTAAATACAATTTCTTCAAGGAGGGGGTCAGAGCTCCTCACTGCTTAGCCCCTTCCTTGGGAAGAGGACAGTATGGAAGTGTGTGGGTTGGGTGGGGAGAGATGAGTGTGCGGTGGAGAAATTGCACAGACACTGCTCAGCCAGGTGATCAGGGCCACCCCAACAATGCCATGTTGACAATGCCTGCCCATCACATGATGCGGTAAAAATGGCATGCGACCTCCGTGGTCTTCCTCTTCAAAACCCCACATGCCACCCAAGTCATGAGAGAACTTCAGACAACCTTAATTTCTTTCTAGCCACGGGACAGTCTATGAAACACCTGACCAGACCTCCTAAACACTGCCAATACCCTCCAAAAGCAGGTCTGAGGAGCCTCAGCGAGGGGCCGAGGCTACAGGAGCACTGAGGGTAACATGGAGCCTGGCTGGGATCCGGGCCCAGAAAAGGCACTGGTACAAAGAAAGGAAGCTGAAGAAAGCATGGGCTTTAGGTAAAAATAGTGCCTCACGCAGAGACCGGTTTGGCTCAGTGGATAGAGCGTCGGCCTGTGGACTGAAAGGTCTCAGGTTCGATTCCGGTCAGGGGCATGTACCTTGGTTGTGGGCGCATCCCCAGTAGGGGGCGTGCAGGAGGCGGCTGATGGATGTCTCTCTCTCATCGATGTTTCTAACTTTCTATCCTTCTCCCTTCCTCTCTGTAAAAAATCAATAAAATGTATTAATATATATGTATGTATATATAAATCAATAAAATACATTTAAAAAAAAATAGTGCCTCAGCATTGGTTCAATGATTGTCCCAAATGCAGCATGCTAATGTAAGGTGTTACTAACAGGAAAAACTGCATGAGGGATATGTCGGGAACTCTGAATTGTCTTCACAATTTTACTGTAATCTAAGCTGTTCTAAAATTAAATGTTTCTTTTTAAAATTTATAAAATCTTTCCAATACTAAATCCCATCACATACCATTTTTGGTTTGTTGTAAAATATTCACTTGCTAGTTTGATGTTGTGATGGTGGTGAGGAGTGGGGACTGGGATCAAACTGCTTGGATGTGAATCCAGTTCCACTGTCTGCATACAGCGATGTCAGTGCTATGTGCTCACTCTGCGCACAGAACACAGTTACCAGGGCCCAACGTGATGGCAGTGACGGTCAGCACAATCTCCGCTTTTCCCCCAAGGAGAAACGAGACAGGTAAGGCCCAGTCAGCAATGCCGCTCCCACAGGCCCATGTGCTCTCTGGTAGGGACCAGGCCAGTGTGCTGCTCGGAAAGGCACTGGGCAAGCCTTCGGCAGCGTGGCCCCCACTCCCAGCGAAGGCAGGCTCCCTGTCCCAAGAACAGATGCAGCCGCGGCGTGATTAATGCCTCCGTGAAGAGCAGGGCTGATTTTCCGAGCTGTCAGCAGTTTCCCGAGAGGTGAACCCTGCCTGTGCATTGCTAATATTCAGATGAGGCCACGCAAACCTATTTTCTTTCCCTGAGCAAAGAGTATAAGAAAAAGGTGCAAAATAAATTTGATGAAAATACCTGAAGATGTTTTAATAACAAAATAGCCAGGGTTACAGAATTATTTGTTGTGTGTTTTTAAAGCTTACATGGAAAGCTTATAAGATTTACAACTTCTTCCCTACCAATAAACGCTTCTCAAATGAATATTCATGCACAATTGCCGTGGCTTTTACCATCTAAGGTAGTCATTAAAGGCTTGTCATCTTGGTCCAACAATGCCTCTGGCACTTCTAAATTATTAAATCTTAGTCTACAGCTTTGAATGCTATAATAGAAACATAAAACGGAGAAAGAAATTACCAGTATGAATAATCAAAGGTCACAATTTTCAGCCAAAGCTCCAAATTTTCTAGTGTCACCTATTTCTTAATATAAAACTATTAAGACTTTTTTCTTAGCTACACTGAGTGAATAAAAAGATGGCATGAAGGGAAATAAATGAAAAGACGGAGAGTAGCAGCTACTCTTTAGAGATGCTATAAGCAGCTAACGGAAAGAGGAGGTTTTCGAGTTGCACTGACTGTCCCAGGACTTAGCACCAAGTTGAATTTGGGATTACGCCAGACTGTGCTGCCAGGAGGCTACCCTGCCAGGACTGCAAACCCTCTGTGAGGCTACTGACTGCAGAGCCCAGGGTAGGAAACCTGTTCTCTCTTCTTTGAATGCACTGAGCTCTAGACGTGCAAAGAAAAGGTTATCAGTAAGCACGTGACTGTATCTGCTTGTGAAATTACTGCAATCAGTGTGCGAGTCAGGGGACTTTGGATGTAAGCAACACAAACAACTCTGCTCATTTCTGGTGGGTGGTAATGCTGGTGGTGGGAGTGATGGTTGTTGTTGTTATTGGTAGCGGTGGTAGTAGTGGTGATGGTGGTTGGTGTTGGTGCTGGTTGGTGATGGTGGTGGTGGTGGTGGTGGTAGTGGATGGTGGTTGGTGGTAGCGGTGATGGTGATGGTGGTGGTGGTGGTGGTGGTAGTGGTGGTGGATGGTGGTTGGTGGTAGTGGTGATGGTGATGGTAGTGGTGGTGGTTGTTTGTGGTGGTGGTGGTTGTTGGTGGTGGTTGTAGTTGTGATGGTGGTTGTTGGTGGTGGTAGTGGTGATAGGTGTGGTGATGGTGATGGTGGCGGTGGTAGGGGTGGTGGTGATTGGTGGTAGTGATAGTGGTGGTAGTGGTAGTGACGATGGTGGCTGGTGATTGCTGATATTGTAGTTATTATTGTTGTGTGTTCTCTAAGGGACCACACCAATTGCAAGGCTCTAAATAGCAGCAACTACTGGACAGTCCTTCCCTCAGAACAGGATTCCACACATTTGAAGCATCATGTCACTCAGTTCAAGAGTCAGAAAAGCACTTCTGACAGCTGGCTTAAGTTTTATGTTCACCGGGATCTTAACTGACAAGTATACCAAGTCTTTATCCAAAGGTGGAATATAAGGTGTGGATACTGGGCAGGCATGAGCACGGATACCCACTGCGATGAGGAAGAACAAGAGATGGAAACAACCGAGTTAGCTCCAGGATGTGGTGGGCATGGTGCTTCCCTATACATCTGACTCGCTTCTCCAAACAGCCTTGTGAGGTGGGCACTGTCAGCCCCGTTTTACTAGAGTTCAAATTGAAGTTCACAGAGTTTAAATTTCTTTGCACAAGTCACATAGAATCAAACCTCGGTTTTTCTGTTCTCTTTTACCTCCCAATGGAAATAGCAGTGAAACAGAAATGTCAAGATGTGAAACAAATTCATTTATTGCCTCAGAAATGCAAGTCTTTCTTGAAAACAACCATCTTGATGATAAGGACTTCTTGGCATCGTATTACCCAAATGTTTTCTCATAGTATACACAGAATCCTATTCGTTCAATAAGAACATGTTATTTGCTTATTTATAAGTCTGCCGTGCCCATGGCTAACGCCACAATATGGCCATACCAAGGTAACAAATGCAATTCTTAGAAACGAGTTAATGAATTTGCTCATCTCGACAGTTTCAGAATGCTCCTCCAACTACTTGTGACAGGCATTATATGTGGCACTCCAACTACTTGTGACAGGCATTGTATGTGGCACTGGGATACCAGGGAAGAACGTAAACATGTCAACAGAAGCCACTAATCCCTAACGGCGAGTCGCATTGTCTAAACCAGTGCAAGCCCAGCGCTTTCCCCCGCAGAGAACATGTGGGTTCGTCTCCAGATCAGCCCCAGCACACGCATGCAATTCCGCCTATTGTTTGGGCCCCTATGTCTGTACCCTGAGCGGCTGATGTACGCCCTTTATGTGGATATTTAATTAGGCCATCAGGAGCGTGGTGGCACCAGCTGCGCTGGCCCGCTGACCTGGAGGAAGCGATAGCGGCAAAATGATGACAGCGCTCCGATGAAACCCAGAAACGGAGACGCTCGTGAAAACATCAGCGGCTCTCACCCGCACCGCAGGCTGAGAAACGGCTCCTATCACGCAGCTTCAGGCACTCGGGTTTATTAACAATTATTCTTAAGTGATTTCTAATACAATGATGGGGAAAATAAGACATTTGGGGGGGGGGGGGCTAGCAATCTGAATCTGTGCCAGTAACCTAATGCACATTCTTGTTAGCCTATAGTCTAGTCACTGCCCCTTCTTTAATTGTCTGGTCTTGCAAGACTGGTTTACCCATTTTACAGAGACCATAAACCACGAGCAATGCCCAGACGGGGTTATCAGTGCTGGCGCCAGGCCAGGCCTGGAGGTATGGTCCCACGGCTCCCATCCCAACACCTGGGGCTTTTTGCAAAGCCCACAAAAGGTCCGGAAGTCCCATCCATGTTTGGGGGACAAGGAAACCTAAGGGTATAAAGGGAAAGCTTCCTCCATATTGGGGGGCTCAGGATTTGGAGAGAAACAATCTCCCCCAAGTCCTGTACTAGTGCATGAGAGACATCTGAAAACAAATGGGTTTCTCCTGTGTCTCCAAGTACTCCTGTGTCGCCTGGTAAATTCTCTAACACATCCGTGAAAAAGTTCGGGAAGTGTGTACTTCAAAATAGTAATGATCGTTATTCTAGACAGTAAGCTTATGGATGAATTTTATTTTCTATTTCTTACCAGTATTTTCTACAATGTTCTTTCATGAATTAAAGTATTTTGAGTTAAAAAAAACTACTGACTTACACACGTCTTTGTATACAGTATCTGAGTTCCTGAAACACTGCCATAGAAATCCATCTTTTCTTACAAATAAGGAACTCTATCCTTTTGAATTTAAGCAATTTTTCATCTTTCACATGCGACCCACCGAGAGGCCTCTGACTACTTCTAACGAACGCCTCAGCCCCTCCAACCAGTTCTTAGGCGCCTGCTGTGGCCAAGCCCAGGCCGAGATGCTCACCAAACCGACTCCTCTCCCTCCTCCTCAAAGGCCTTTCTGAGACGCCCCCCTTCCTCTAACTGTGACGTCTCTTCAGTCAGACTCCCAGGATGTGAAGCAGTGGATTCACACACAGGCTCAGAAATGCAGGTCCTCCTGGAAAGCAGCCGTTGATACAAGAGCTCCTTGCCCTCACGCACCTAACGAAATAGTCCACCCAACAGACGCATGAGACTTGCTTACACAGAAACCTAAGTGTCCCCGGCCAGTGACACATGTGTCGCTACCGAGGCAACCAATCCCACCCAACTGCTCCTCAGCCTCTTCACAAAGGAAATGGGGACCGACAAGCCCCTGTTTCCTGTCGCATCTCCAGAGCCAACCTCGGAGCCTGGGCCCCTTCCCTCTCCCTGATGATTCAGTGGCATTAACTCCATGAACACTCCACGAGCGCTGAGCCAGATGTGGACCAAGGACTGTGGACTTTTCTAGACAATCACCGGAGGCCCCTGCCCTCACAGAGCCCACAACATGCTATTCCACTGTCCTCTCCTCCTCCTGCCTCCAGGGACTGCCATAACAAAGCACCACAACGGAGTGCATCAAACATTTATTCTCTCTCAGCTCTGGAGGCTGGAACTCTGAGGCCAAGGTGTTTGCAGGCTTGTGTCCTGAGGCCTCTGCTGGGCTGGCAGGTGGCGGTCTTCTTGCCGGGGCCTCACACGGCCATCCCTCTGCACATGCCCTGCCCTGCCCTGCCATCGCTCCCTCTTTCACACAAGGACACCCACCGGTCACACTGGATCAGGACTTGACTCTAAAGGTCTCATTTTCACTCATCACCTCTTTAAAGGCTTCACCTCCAAGTTCACACTGCGAGGTACCTGGGGGTTGGGACTTCAAAATATAAATTCTGGAAGAACACAATCAGGCCCTCCCCCACCTCAACCCTTAACCGCCCCCCCCCCAGGCTCTCTCGTGGCCTTGGCTCTAAGTTCCGGCCTCAAACCCTTTGCGTATGCAAACCCCAACAAGCTGCCCCAGCCCACATCCTCCCGTTCCATCGGCTGCTTCCCTTCACCGCCAGATGTGAAAACGCCCCAAACTCGGAGTCTCTGACCCAGATCAGAGGGGCAGACCGTCATGGGCAGGTGGAAACCAGAGGCCACCAGCCCCCTGGCATGGTGACACCCTCGGCCCAGGGCCGGCTAACTTCAGTCAGATGTGAAAACTGCTCTGACTTTCCAGAACCTACTAACGTAAAATGTCCCATGAAACAAAACCTTCTAGGTGGGCCAAGTAAAATGGGCCCACAATCTCCATTTCCCCCTCTTTTCTTCTAATTCTCTTCCTGCAGTCTCTCTCTTTCCCCCTTTCCCACCTGTCATTCACTCCTCACGTCCTGATCCAGGCTTCTCTGCACCAATGCCTCCCGCCCGCCATGGAAACGCCGTTACTAAAGTCCCCAGGGCCCACCTGTCAGCCTCCCCTCTTGAAGAGGAGCTCCTCGAAGACCAATAGCGTGCATTTTATCTCTGTGTTTCAAATGCTTCCAGCGGAGGGACGGGCTCAATAAGTGCTTGTTGAATAAACTATTGGCTCCTCTCTTTAGAATGACCCAAATGCACTGAAGGAACTGTAAATCAGAGCAGCCTCCCGTGAATGATTTTGTAAAGACTCCCCACTTATTTATCTAGCTGCTGCTCAGTGTTAGCAAGATGCCCATCATGTCATGTTTCCGTCCCTACGTGGAACAAGAGCTTAAGTCCTCGCTATTCTTCCAAATGGCAAAATTTAGCTTCTTGAAAGGAAAATTCTGATATCATTCTCTCTCATTTATTCACAAGTTCATTTATCCACATGCTTAATATTCTGAAACACAGTCAAGCATCAGGAGTTAAAAATGCTATGAGCATCAAAATAAATGGATAATGTTCATTCATTTCACTCATAAGTGAACCCTGCAGGCCTTCATTCCGAATTAACTGGCTTTTACTTTTCAAAGATAATTTTACTTGGAGGGGAAGTATATCTGGCCAGAACTATCTACCCCTGCATTAGCTTGGGAGCCAGCGATTCTCCTCATGGCTCATAAGCTAATTACTAAAACTCTGCGGCACACGCAAAATATATTTTGTGCCCATTTGACCAAAATGAATAGGGATAAGCTTGATTAATTCACATCAGATGATGATGACTGTGTTAGCTGCTGTTGTTGTGTGTGTTTTTTTATTATTTGACAAACTAAGGGAAAAGAGGTCAGTGCCCCAGACTAAATAGTCAGCTATTGCCTGTTTTAAAAATCTTGTGGCCGAGACCGGCTTGGCTCAGTGGATAGAGCGTCGGCTTGCAGACTGAAAGGTCCCAGGTTCGATTCCGGTTGGGGGCAAGTACCTTGCTTTCGGGCACATCTCCACAGTGGGGCGTGCAGGAGGCGACTGATCGGTGTCTCTCTCTCATCGATGTTTCTGACTTTCTATCTCTCTCCCTTCCTCTCTGTAAAAAATTAATAAAAATATTTTTTAAAAAATGCTTGCGGCAACCCGGTTGAAAAATCACTGCCCTAGGATATCAGTGTGGTGCTTTTGAGCACCCTCTGGACCAGACTGAATTACCCTCCCTGCCCTCTCACGTGCCACTTTGTTGTGAATGACCCAAGTTCTCCAGTCAGGTAGGATCTGTGAAAATTACAACAGAGAGCACCTTGTACTTACAAGGAGGTGGTGACCTCAGCAGACATCCAGCCCCCCAATGTCCAGCCTCAGCACATCTCCCCGAGGAAAGAGGGTGGTGACACTCTGTCCCCTCACAAAGCTCTGCCACTGTTCACGCCTGTCATTCACGCCACAGGAATCAGAAAAAATGGACACCACACCCCCAGCTCCACTGCTGTGTTAAGCCAAGTCACTTCACTTTTCAGGCTCAGTTTCCTCAACTAAGGAAACGAGGGATCATGTTAAATTAAAGCCTACAATATTTAAAAAACATTCCATTTAAGCAACATGATGAGTTCCTAATATCCCATCCTATCTTCACTTTAATTTCAAAAGAAAAACCAAAGCTCCACATATAAGAATTATAGTTTCAGCTAAAATTTTCATATCAGACTTGGAAAATTGCCCTGGTGTGATATTCAAGGTAATAATCAGATTTGCTATTGAAAATCTTGCAGGAAATAATAATCTTTAACTATTCTTAGGACAATTTCAGTTACATTCAGAAGTAATAGGAAAAACAGAAAACTCTGAAAATGTTTTCTAAAAAATTGGAAATAATTCAAACCCAAAATGAATAAAAAGAAAAGGTTAATGGCAAAATAACAACAACACATACCCAATTTTACTATCCCCCACCTCTTTTTTTAATGTTGGGCATTTCTAGGAATCTGAATGATGTCTCCTCCAATGTTGAGCTATATTTTTTTAAAAATCAGAAAACTGTCGTTGACCAAAACTACTAGAAAATAATTATCGTAAGTTGAAAAACAAAAAATCAGTCCAGATGATACATAACCAAACATCAAACTGGGGGTAGGTTGAAGTCAATATTCTACCATAAACCAACACGAAAGGTTCTTGTAAGAAGTAAATAAAAAGAGTTCTAAATTACCGTTTTGTCTTTAAGATTCTTTTTTTAATCTTTGCTCCCCCGTTGACCACCCGCACAGGCCCTCACCACCCTATTGCCTGCGCCCATGGGTTATGCATAAACGCGAGGAGTTCATTAGTTGATCTCCCCGCTCCCCCACCCACCCCACCGCCTTCCCTCTGAGGTTTGACAGTCTGTTCCATATTCCCATGTCTCTATTTTTGTAAAAGTACATGAATCCTGCGGGCGCACAGTGCAGCTGAATAAATGAGAATGGTATCTGGGCATCCTGAACACCACATAACAAGAAGTAAATCGAGTTAGCACCACATGGAAAGTACCAGCGGTACAAAAGCCACACAAAACCAACAAAGGAACACGGCATGGAACTCACATGCTTGAAAGACTGACCGTATAATTTTTCGCTTGCTACAAATGCAAAGCAAGCAAAATCAATAACCAATTTTATTTCTAGGTTTTTATCACTGTAGTGCATAAAGGCAATTTGGGGACCACCTGAACAGAACTCTAACGCAGCATCTTCTCAGACAAGTGAATCTGTCATTCTGACCAATACATGGCTATTCACAGAGGGGCGAAGACAGCACTTCACATTGAATGCTTTAATAAAACCCAGAAAAGGTTGGGAAAAGCTCAAAACCTCCGCTGCCTTAGAAAAATCATATAATATTTTAATATAGTTTTAGAAACTGTATCATTCAACTGATTTAACAACCATAAACACCAAATTTGGCGTAATATAATCCATATTAATTTTTCAATTCAATCTTCAAAACTAGCAATTTGCCAAAAGTGCTGGCAGACACAGCAGCTTTCTGAAGAAACCAGATGGAGTCGCGGAACATTTCATGCTGGTGGTTAGCAGGGAACGCCCTTCAAGGCCACAGCACTGAGGCCAGTTAAGATATGGGGTGACCTCAAACGAGCATACAACAGTGGACATACACAGATAATTATATTTTGGCTCAGTGGATGAGCGTCGGCTTGCGGACTGAAAGGTCCCAGGTTCGATTCCGGTTGGGGGCATGTACCTTGCTTGCGGGCACATCTCCACTGTGAGGCGTGCAGGAGGCGGCTGATCAGTGTCTCTCTCTCATCGATGTTTCTGACTTTCTATCTCTCTCCTTTCCTCTCTGTAAAATATCAATAAAATATATTTTAAAAAAATAAAATAAAATAAAAATAAAATAGTTGCCATTCCCAGGCTATATGAATAAATGTTCACATAAAACATCTCAAAAGATGAATTTCTGGGTATAAGCCATTCATCCCTTTCTCTTCCCTTTCAAATTACTCTTCACCACCATTGCTCTTTGCCTTTCATCTGGACGGCCCTGTTCCTTATTTCCACTGCACCTCTTTCACTGGCGTCCTTTATAACTGGAAACTTACAGGATTTGATCCCCTTCACCCATTCCACCCAAACGTCAGCCCCACCTCTGGCCACCACCGACCTGCTCTCTGTATCTATGCAGCTGCCGTCTTTCATGTTAATCTATTTAAGTACAAATTCCAGTTTTGAGTGCTAGTAAATACGCTTGAACAGTTAGGGAAATTCTGAGGCATTTTTAATCTTTTTTTCCTTTTTTATTAATTTTAGAGAAATGGAGAGAGAGAGAGAGAGAGAGAGAAACATTGATCAGTCACTTCCCACATGCATCTGACCAGAGACCGAGTCTGCAATGTCCAGACGTGTGCCTGGTCAGCAAGAGCCTGCCCCCTCCGGGTGCATGAGATGACCCCCAACCACTGAGCCACACCAGCTATGGCAGGCTTTTCTTAAACTACATAAGCATCGCATTAAAACCAGAAAACTGAGCTTGAATTTACAGACTAAGAAACGTGATTTTCCAGTTTTCTGAGATGAGCGATCAATAATTGCCCTGCACCTATTTAAGTCAAAACCCCCGTCTCGTGTAAATCCAGCTGCAGCTGTGCGCCCCTCCGTGCCCCTGGCTCACAAAGAGCGCAGAGCAGGCTTCCCCGGCGGCCTCCGGCGCAGGTCCCTGGGCCACCTTCCCTCCAGGAGGCCAGCTGTCACAACAAGCCCAGCTATTCGGGAGCTGTCGTGTCTGGTTAAAAAAATTATTATTTCCCGATACAGCTGTGACTTCTAAAGTCTCAAGAGACTCCAAGCATTCTTAAATGTAATATTGCCAATACCTTGGTGTAATGGCTTTTTATCTAGATGAATCTCTCCCTAGCAAGAAAATATAAAGAAAAATCAATTCAGTACGCAAAATGCTGGTGACAAGGGATTTTAACAAGCATCTAGTCTACATTTGGGTTTTGTGTGCCTCTGACATGAAATAATGCTCGAATGCCAGTCACCTCTGCCTCACAGGCTGAGGGAAGGCACAGCCTTCCCCTGTGTTCCCTTTTCGTATCTGCAGAGAACGGCTTCAAGAGCCATTGTGACAGCGGCAAATTAAACGGGGGGTTGAGAGCACAGGCCCTCTGAATGGGGTGGAGACTCCTGCGTGAAGTTCGTGTGGTCAACTGCATTACCAGCGAGCGGCGATGGCTGTGAAATGCACACAGCATCCATTAAGCTCAAATGAATCTGAACCTGCGGCTAGTTCCCTTTTGACTAACACTTCATTGATAATAGGGTTCAATATTCTGAATGGTTCATTTCCAAGGGATTACTGCACACTTCCCCGGTCCTCAGTCACTTATGTCTTTCAACTTAGCTGAAAGGTTCGCTAATAACTCCTCAAATATCCGCCGCCTGTCATGTCTAAACACGGAGCTCCTGCATGCAAATACACAGGCCGGGCCGGAGTGAATGGAAGTGAGTATCCGCGCCACGGAAAGGACCTGCGTCTAGAAACCTGTTCTCTGCCTCTTGCAGCCACTCGGGCTGCATATGCTTTTGTGGACACAATAAAAATGCATTGCTATTTACGTGGAACCACTCAGGTGTTACAGGCACTTCTATAACATCCAAGAATGCATTAGCCCAAACCAACGAAAGCCGCGTTTTGACTCATCATCATTCAAGCTGAATTAATAATATTACACAGCATGTGGGATGAGGGGACGCACAGTGCAGAGCAACATTAAAATCCCTTTCCACTCAGGCATAATTCACTTTGATCTTTACTACTTGATTCAGCTAAAGGTCAAGCCATATACGATGGTTTAGATTCAGAAAATATATTATTTCACTGCTGAGTACGGTCTGAAATGAGGGCAACTAATTTAAAAATGGAAGCAATTTGAAAACTATAAATGTAATGAAAAATGTCTTCATTATAAAGCATATAAATTAAGTTCTACTATTGATTACTGTCACCGTTTTCAACCTCCCCACTCATACTGGTAATGCCTTTGGTGCAAGTTAATTTTCTTCCTATTGTGCTCTACCCATTCAATGAGCATCATTCTGGTGAGGGACCAAACACAAGGTCAGAAATGTTAGTGATGATAAATTGCAGGCCTTATTAACTTTGAACAATTTTAAATGTACAAGTTATCTATAAGTCATTTAGCTTGATAAATGAATGGTTAACGAACTACATAAATTAATAAGTATAATGAGTTAGCCCAGCCGGCATGGCTCAGGGGTTAAGCGTCATGCTAAGAACCAGGAGGTCACTGTTTGATCCCTCATCAGAGCACATGCCTGGGTTGCAGGCTCAATCCCCAGTGTGGGGCATGCAGGAGGCAGCCAATCAGTGAGCTCTCTCTTCACTGATGTTTCCATCTCTCTCCCCCTCTCAAATAAAAATATATTATAAAAAAAAAAAGAACCATGTGTAGTTTATACTACTATAAGGTACGAAGGTAAGATTTCAAACATGGTCTAATTAAAACCAAAATTGGGATTTGGAGCATATATAACTGAAGAAAGAAGAAAGAATTATCTTATTAAAAGACTACATAAGCAATAATTACTCATTACTTTATGCAAACAATTTATAAGCACACAGGTTTTATTAAAGGATTAGAGGCCTGGTGCATGAAATTTGTGCATGGGTGGGGTCCCTAGGCCTGGCCAGCAATCAGGAGCAATTGTTGGGGTGATCAAAACGGGGGAGGGAGGGCCCCCAGCAGGCACCTGCCTTGGCTGGCCTGGGGCCTGTGGGCAGCTCCTGCATTGTCTGCCTGCCCCCTGGTGGTCAGTGTGTGACATAGCGACCAGTCGTGCCACTGTTTGGTCGATTTGCACATTAGGCTTTTAATAAATAGGATTAGCCAGACTCACAATTGACCAAACACTGAAAGGTTAGCAGCTTTAGGATAAAACAAAGGTGACCAGTGAGTTCAAGCATTTGCTTGTTCATTTGTTTTTAGCTTTCAGTGAAAGGCAGTTTAAAAATTTAGTCTTTGAGGTCTGCATGCAGATTATTTGGGTCAATGCTATGTACTTTATATATATACACCCATTTCTCACTCTTGGGTAAGTCACAAGCAGGGAAGGACTGTCCCTCAACATCTTCCATAGGGACATTCACAGAGCAACCGAAGCTAGTGTAACTCCATTGAACCCAAGGCAGTGCGAACTGGGAGAGACGTAAGAATCATTAGGAATCAAGCAGGAAGAGGCACAAGCTGAACAAATGCACCACAGCCAGGGGTTCCTCCATCCTGAATGAACACTGGCTCATGATAACCCTCATCATCCGTCTACTTCAGCTTCTCAGAGTGGCCCTCCTACACCAGTATCAGAGCCACCCTGGGCACTAATTTAAAATGCACATTCCTAAACTACCCTCCGGGCCTCTGGGACTAGGATCGCCAGGAATGGGGCTGAGAGGTCTTTTAGCACGCTGCCCGGGAGGTTACCAAGTGCCCTAAAGCTTGAGGGCGACCGCCAGGAGGAGTCCTGGCCACCTCCACACGGCTGCCATGGCACCTCTGAGTTCCCACCGTCACCTCCAGTGCAGGTGCCAGCAATGCCAGAGGCACCAGACTCTTAAGAGAAGCATAGGGCCTTGAATATTGACTAAATAACCATGTGAATATAGGCCTGAATTAAAGGATAAATGCATGGATGGGAAATGAATAGTATTTCTGAAAGAGAAAAAGGAATCCAGGTTCCTTTTGAGTTGGCTCTCTACATCCATCCATGACTCTCTAAAAACCCCCAAAGTACTCCAAGTTTTTCAGCCTATATATTTGAAATTACAATCCTAACTTCTTGCAGACTGATCACAGAAAGTGGTGAGGCTGCCAGGCCGGTGTGGCTCAGTGCTTGACCGTCAACCTACGAACCAGGAAGTCATGGCTCGATTCCCAGTCAGGGCACACACTTGGGTTGCGGGCTTTGATCCCCAGTGTGCAGGAAGCAGCCAATCCATGATTCTCTCCCATCATGGATGTTTCTGTATCTCTCTGCCTCTCCCATCCTCTCTGAAACCAATAAAAATATTTTAAAGGAAAATACTGAGGAAAGAAATGCAGGTCTCTGGTTCTGATCTCTGGAAACATCTGAGCTGCAGTGCTCTTACCCTGCACAGTGTGTTGGCTCACACCACCACTGTCCCTTGCACATCTGCCGAGAAAGCCGTTGCTTAGCAACAGCAATCAATGCTGTATTTCCGCTTTAGCATTTTCCTGAAGACTGAGACACTGCTCCAATGTATTATTTTTAAATACCTTCTGTTTCACTGCTCAAACATATTTGTTGTTTTTCAATTATGAAAAAACAACCAGGAACCAAATCAGCATAAGGATCCAAGAAGGAAGAGTGAGAAAAGGTCAGTAGATCAGGGTGCTTTGGGACTTGTTTGATGAAAAAAAAAAATTCTTTGACAGCTCATTGACTTTATTTGCTATACCCTTTCATTCTGCCATTTTAGAATTTATTTCTGCTACCTCATGGGAGATAAAAGCCATTAACATGAATTATCATCCCAAATGCAAATCCACAAGGTACTGTTATAAAACACAAAAAGCAAATGACTTCTAGAACTGGTTTAATACACATCTCATATCTCTGTTAAAGATCATGTCTTGGGTACATTCCTGCTAACCATTAGCAGCATTTGCCAGTGTCTCTCCATTGATAGTACAAGATAGGGTTCGTTCCAATGGGCAGTGCTTACCAGCTAAATTACTTAGTACTTCTGGTATAATTTACAAGCTGAAGTACATACAGCAACAACATTTGGGAGGAGGGGATAAAAATTCTAATGCACCGATATGTCCTACAAATGAAGGGAATCTTCACACAAAAACAAGAATGAGAGCTGGGAATTTTATGTGGCACTTCCCAATAAAAAAAATTTATTTTTTTCTTAAAGCATATGTACAGATATGTTAGGAAGGAGTGCAATCCATCTAGGTGGCTACTGCATTATAATTATTTCCCACTTTTATTGAGCATATACTATATACAAATCTCTGTGGACTGCAAAAAGATGAGTAAAATGTAATCCCTGTACAATCTGGTGGTAGAATCTATCTTATCAATAAGTAATACAGAAGAATATAGATATAACCTTAGGTATCTGCTTAGTTACAGCCAATGTCACAGTGCATACGGATCAAGTCAGAGTCCAAAGCCTTTACTTTTCATGACTGCATGCAGTGTTGATGAGGATGCGGTAGTGAGAGAAAAATGGCAACATGCATTACATCAGGCGCGTAAATTAAATCAACCTTTATGAAGACACTGGCAATGTGTAATAAAAATATGCACATTTAAAATGTTGATATAGTAATTCATGTTTAAGGACCAACCAAGAAGTCAACAAATTAGCATGCTGTAGTAAATAAAGAAACACACAGGCAACATGCCCCAGTAAGTAGGGCTGCGATAGAAATTGTTTTAGACCATTGGGTCCTACCGTGAGATGGTTCCATTCTAGCCAACACTTTCCATAATTGTTACTGAAAATATTTTTAAAACCTTCCAAAGACAGCTACTGGGATATTTAAGTTTAAAAATCAAGAAACAGATTTCCTGATTACTGAGGAATGAAATAAAAGAGCAAAGGTATGGAGAAAAGTCATTTTGCAGCTAAACTAGCTGAACTTCCAAAATTACATGCCTATGCTGATGTTAGCAGTACTACAAAAGTAGATAGATAGATAGAGAGATAGAGAGATAGATAGATGTATAAGTATTGATAAATATAGATACATAGATATAGATATAGATATAGATATAGATATAGATATAGATACAG
The DNA here is from genome assembly GCA_011751065.1 of Lasiurus cinereus. NCBI lineage: Eukaryota > Metazoa > Chordata > Mammalia > Chiroptera > Vespertilionidae > Lasiurus > Lasiurus cinereus. The sequence goes on along the minus strand of JAAGEH010002526.1, from coordinate 925,245 downwards.
ATACAGATATAGATATATAGTAGATACGCACATAGATTCTATTATCAAAGTCATTTTCCAACTATCTAGTAAGTCAAAATTCACAAATATACCTTATTTTCTTTATCTTTCCCACACCTTTACCTCTCTAAAGAATGCTTCTGCTGAGCTTCTATTTCTTATTCACTGAAATTAAAATGCAATGATTCACCAGTTATTACAATAGCCACACACATGTTGAGGAGAAGCCCATAATTATAATCTGCACAATTACTAACTCTAGATCGCCTGCCTAAACAGTGTTTGAAAAAGCAAGTCATTTCCGATGGAGATCAGGACAGTAATAAAACAGTTTCCCAATCATCACGAAATACATCTTTGTTTACGCGGTCGATGTGTATTGTCAGGGGGCAGGTGCAGAAAAATATAAAATATAAATATTTAAAACCCTACTGAGCTGCTATTAAGTCAGTGACAAAGAAAAATACAAACATGGAGCTTCATGTGTGTAGCTAAGCATATAAATAACAGTGAAATCATAAAAAAAAGTACACCCATATTTCTTACTTGATGCTTATTATTATTCAACAGCAGGAGATTTTTGTCATCCTGAGCCATCTTAAAAATATGTCAAGCAACACTAAATTCATCAAGTCTTAAGCTCTAAAGAAATTGATGAGTACTGAGCAGCAATATTAGGTTAGCTCTGTGTTTAAGAAGAAATCTGCATATGTCTGTCTTCTCCCCATAAAGTAACGTGGACCCCTCTCCGACTTCGTCATTCTCTGTACTATGTTCATGAGCTGGATTGATCAACAGCAGCACACATAGGGGTCAGCAGAATCCAGCTGGCCAAAAACAAACAGGTTTTTCCTAGAAAGCCAACTGACTTAACGGATGCCCACAGGTGGAATCCTGGGCGAGGTCAGCAAACTTACCTGGCACAAATTAAAATGTGTTACTATCAATGAACTAAGCACCTTTGTGTCTTCCATTTAAAAGGGACATAAAAATATTTTTTCAATTACATTACAGTAAATCTTCACTTAACATCATTGACAGGTCCTGTGATTTTACATGAAATAGAAAAAAATGAAACAAATTTTACCATAGGCTAAGTGACATCAGTAAAAGTTAAGTTCCTATGGTATCTCACCAAATTATAACATTACTCAAGGACCTGCTTGCATAGTGCTTTCACTGCACACCCAAATGACAGCAACTCACAAGGACAGTGAATAGAGAGCAAAAGACAGAGCAGTGCTGGCTACCCGGAAGAACAATGTCAAGAGCGGACTTGAGAAAAGGCCAAACAATGTATTGCTATGGCTGACAGCGGTAAGGCAAATTACCCTAACAGCCCTGCTAACAAACATCTTTTAAAATGCATTACTCGTATTCTCATGTCGGGGGCAAGAACTGGGAAATTTGAAAAGTGTCTAGGTGTTATATAAAATATTAGAGAATATTTATTCATTGTCTACAGCGTGTTACAATATTGTGGTTATAAAGGATAATTTTCTTACTTTTAGAAGACTCACAGAAAAACACCCAGGGCCCAGGGTCATCATATCTGCAAATGACTTCCAAATGGTACGTACACACACACACACACACACACACACACACACACACACAGGAAAATACTAACAATTAAGAAATCTACATGGTAAACTTCATATCCCATCCTTCTTCTTTCCTGCATGCAAATATTTATAATTTTAAAATATTAAAACAAAAGCAAATAACTTCTATTAAAAGAGAAAATTGAAAAGTAAATAAAAGTTATCATTCATATGACAAGAGAGAAAAATATGCTTAGGTAATTACATTGGAGCAAAGGCAGTAACCCAGAGAGAAGAGGAAACTCTCACGCTAGCTCTTCCCTGGAGACATTTAGCCAGTGTGGGGCCCTGAACTTGCACTCTGACAGCCACGGAGCACAAAGCTCCACTACAGCCTGGGCTTGGACCACTCACAGGTGGAGACTCTAAAACCAAACTCCAGAACAGACCCGCATTCCAAAGGCTTACACCCTTAGAGTGAATTAGAATAAACCTATTCCACAGAAGGGACAGCAAGAGCATTGCCAACCTAGACCTTAGCACTGGATAGGACGAGATAACTTTTTCCAGAGAACTCATGAGCATAACTTAGCAACTGACCGAACTTGCAACTTAAATTCACACTTTATTTCTGGTCCAAAAAGCCTCAAACAAAGAAATTAACCAGAAGGGACCCAGGGCTGTTAATTCCCTACGCAGACACCAGAGCAAAAGGCAAATTCAGTCCTTCATCCAAAGAATTTCAGAAGAGCATAAGCATCCAGTTTTTTAAAAATCATAATACAACAAGGAAACAAAGACTAGTGAGCAAAACTCAACAGAAATATCCTGTAGCTGAATCAAACTCACAAAGATCTCAAAATTTGAATTGTCAGAATTTAAAATAAATGTTTAAAGAAATAAGAGATTGGAAATATGAGGGGGGGAAATTGTAATGTCTAAGCCAAATTAAACCTAGAACTGCAAAATACGATTATAATGAAAAATTCAGCAATAATCCTTAAATCCTACCATGTCAAATGTTGGCAAAGATTGGAAACAATGCAAACTCTGATGCACAAATGGTTCAGTATAAATACACAGTCTCCTTCGAAAACAATTTGACATTATCTAGTGAAGCTGAGATAAGCATAGTCATGGCCCAACAATTCCATTACTAGTTATATACCCTAGAAAAACTCCTGCACACATTCAACAGGAGATAATTTCATGAATGTTCCTGGCAGTGAAGTGTGTAATAGGTAAAAACGAAAGCAAACAAACTATGATATATTCACATAATAGAAAACTATGCAGCAGTGAAACTGAATGAGATACATCATTATGGATAAATCTTAAAATACTGGGTCAAAATAAAACTAGAAAAAATAAACAACCTGGCCAACATGGCTCAGTGTTTGAGCACAGACTCACGAACTAAGAGGTTACAGGTTCGAATCCCAGTCAGGGCAAATACTGGGTTGCAGGCTTGATCCCCAGTGAGGGGTATGCAGGAAGCAACCAATCAATGATTCTCTCTGATCATTGATGTTTCTATCTCTCTCTCCCTCTTAAAATAAGCATAATCTGACTTCAAGAGAGTATTATGCTAGGTGAAATAAGCCAGTTAGAGAAAGACAAATGACATATGATTCCACTTTTATGTGTAATCTAATGAGAAAATAAATAAACAACCAAGATGGAAAAGACCCATTGATACAGAAAACAGACTGAGACCTGTTAGAGGGGGGGCAGGGTTTGGGAGGCTGGGTAAAAAAGTGAAAGGAATAAGAAAAAAAAAACACCCTCGTAGACATAGACAACAGTGTGGCGATTACCAGACGGAGGTAGAGGAGGGCAAAGGTGGAATAAATGGTGACGGAAAGAGACTTGATTTTGAGTGTTAAACACATAATACAGTATACAGATGATGAATTATAGATGTATACTTGAAACATATATAATTTTATTAAACAACTAGAGGCCCAGTGCACGAAATTCATGCACTGGTGGAGCAGGGATTCCTCAGCCTGGCCTGCACCCTCTTGCAGTCTGGGAGCCCTTAGGGGATGTCCAGTTGATGGCTTAGGCCCGCTCCCTGCATAAGCCATCAGTTGGACATCCTTAGCACTGCTGCCGAGGCGGACAGGTTCCCACCACCGCCACTGCACTTGCCAACTGTGAGCCAGCTCAGGGGTTCTGGCTGAGCAGCATTCCCCCTGTAGGAGAGCAATGACCACCACGGGGCAGCTCCTGCATTGAGCATCTGCCCCTAGTGGTCAGTGCAGGTCATATCATCCCGTCATTTTGCTGTTTGGTCAAGTTGCATATTAGCCTTTTATAATATAGGGTATCACCCCAATAAATTCAATAAAATTTTAAAATAAAAGAACCTAAAACTAAACCAAATATTTATTGCAATATGTATGTGTTGAAGTATAAAGAAAAGCCAGTGAAAGATAACACAAAATGTGAGGTAGTGTTTGCCTCATGGGGTAGACAGGGAGATAATGGAGCAGTGAGGGACCTTCAGAAGTGGTGGCAATATTCTGTCTCTTAGGCTGTTTGACTGCAATACAAGGTTTTGTTTACTGTTATATGTGCCTTAGACTCATGTTATAAACATTTTTCCTATTTGTTCGATGATACAGATTTTTTAGCAAAATAAAACACAGTAATATGCGTAAATATCCTAGGCAAAAGCATAAAGGTTATACTAGTTCTGCAAGCAAAAAACGTGCTTTAGAAAAAAGAAAACTATCAACGCGCGGATGACCACGGCGAAACATCCATGTGCTACAGGAATATACAGTGGTGGGTAACTGACCATCTTCTCACGTGGATCTCCTTCCTATAGAGCACCAATAGCCTTCCTTGAATGCCTAGAAGTTGTCAGCCCGTATGCAACACAGGCTAGGGTGAGACTAATTAGTGATTTTTTTTCCCTCCTACTATTCTGTTCATTCAATTCCAACTCTAATGATATCTGTAGGCACGATTTTTAACATTTCTTTACTGTTCTAAACCCACTCTTAATTGTATATGATAAAAATCTAGAGTTTTCCCAGAATGATGCTACCTCTTCCCACATCTGTTGACTGGGATATGAAATATTCTATGTTACATTATCTCATCATAATTCATGTTAGAGATGAATGTGCTATTTTGACTGTGATGTTCTGGCTACCAGCTGAACAGATGGATAGCTTTTCTTCAGTAGGAATATTTGCCAACAATCAGGAGGGTGTAAAACTCATTCTCAAAGAAACCCAAACATAACCACGAGGAGTCTAACAAACAATTAAAATATCCACTGTTGTAGATATAAGTCTTCACAGATCACAACATATATTTAGAAATCTTGGAATAAAATGACAGTTAATTAAAAGAACAAACTGGCAATGTTAAATTAATCTACTAATAATCATAATAGAGCCTAGAATTTGAATAGGTATTATGTGCACATTCATCTGGTCCTCATAGTTCTACAAGAAAAATATTGAGGCATTATTATGCTGACTTTATAACAGACAAAGACTAAGGATAATGAGACACGACGTTACCATAAAAAATGGACTGATCTCAGAAGTCAGACCTGGAATTTGAACTCCTCCATGTCTCAGCAGCAAAAACTTTGAGCAAATAATGGAATTTTTTCAGAGCCTCCATCTCCTCATTTATAAACAGGAACAACACTACATAGTTACCACAAGCAGTGGTGAAGGAGGACCAAGATGGAAGCATAGGCAAATGCCTGTACTTGCCGCCTCCCATAACCACCTCAAAATTACAACTAAAATACAGAACAGCCATCACCCAGAACCGCCAGAAAGCTGGATGAATGGAGTCCTATAACTAGAGAAGTGAAGAAGAAAGCACTGAGACTGGTAGGAGGTCAGAGACGTGGAAGGGGCTGGTCCTGCACCCGTGTGAGCCGCTTCATTAACGGGGAGGGAGAGCACCTCTGCAGAAGCTGCCCCGGAGGAACAGGGGTTCCCAGCCCCACACCAGAGGCCCAGCCCAGGGTCTGAGAGCGGGGGAAAGAAGTCCCTAAGAGCAATAAATAATATAAGCTGTAAAAGCCAGTGCGGATTGGGACAGAATGACACACAGGCTGCTAGAGACCCAGTTGCTCCTCTTACAAGACCGCCAGCACAAACTGAATTACAAGCACCTGCTTCCTGTGAGCTCCAGTGCCACGCATGGTTCGGGAGGACCCAGACACATATGAGGTGAAACCTGACTCTCTGGCATCAGGGCAGGAACCGAGATGCTTACAAAGGTCATTGTTCCCATGCTGGGACCTCCCGGCTTGCAGGGATGACTGGCAACCATTTCTGTTTTCTCTGCCCTGTTGATTCCCTGAGACCCCACCCAATTTACAACCCCGCCCAATTGTGCCCAGCGGCTTTTGCATATGAATGGCCTGTCCTTTCTCCAGCTAAAAACCTGTCAAACAAGCTGCAGCTGGTCAGGGAGCCCTAAACCTATCAATAAAATGACCAAGACCCAGCACCAGTACCAGCCTGTCTTGCTTCACAGCATGGCCTCATCTGGGCACTTCCAAACCTGATACAAAGAGGAGGAATCCGTAGATCCCTTTGTAGCTCCTGCTAGGTGGCCCCAGGCAGTGGCTGACTTTACACTCCCTGAAGACCCAAAAGCCAGTGTACACAAGTAGTCAGTGTCAGATCATACCACATTATAACTCTTCACATCCATGAGTGACACACTCAAAGGGGAGACTCAGTGAGCACCAAAGCCCCACTGAAGCAACACCTACTCCAGAAGGATGTCTCCTGCACAGCAGCTCTCCCACTGTAGTTGCAGCTGGTACCTACAGCCAATTGGCCTGGAGGTCAATTTCTCAGAATGACAACAACAGCAATCAAGGCTCAACTACAACAAGACTGTGCACAAAGCCCACAAAGGGGTGCACCTAGAGTGTCCAGCTCAGGGGACTGGAGAGGCTGAGCCCCTGGATCCTATAGGACACCTACTAGACAAGGCCACTCTATCAACTCAAGGAGATGTACCAGTTCTACCCAATGCATAGAAACAAACATAGGGAAGGAGACAACATATCACAAATGCAAGAAATGGAAAAGCAAACTACTGAATATAGAGTTCAAAACTATGGTTAGAAGGTTACTCAAGAATCTTCTAGAATCCTCCAAGAGACTTAGTGAGACTTTCAAGAATCTTAGTGAGAATGCCAAAGAAGTGGAAAAGGACCAGTCAGGAATTAAGCATACATGACTAAAATGAAGAATAATATACAGGGATTCAACAGTATACTAGAGGATCTTGAGATTCAAATCAATGATTTGAAATATAAGGAAGCAAAAAACATCAAAATGAAAGAACAAAAAGTAAAAAGCATCCAAATATGTGAAGGTAGTTTAAGGAGCCTCTGGGACAATTTCAAGCATACCAACATCCAAATTATGGGAGTGCCGGAAGAAGAGAAAGAGCAAGATATTGAAAACCTATTTGAAGAAATAATGACAGAAAACTTCCCCTACCTGGTGAAAGAAATAGACTTACAAGTCCAGGAAGCACAGAGAACCCAAACAAGAGGAACCCAAAGAGGACCATACCAAGACACATCATAATTAAAACGCCAAAGGCAAAAAACAAAGAGAGAATCTTGAAAGCAAGAGAAAAACACTTAGTTACCTACAAGGGAGTACCCATACAACTGTCAGCTGATTTTTCAACAGAAACTATGCAGGCCAGAAAACCACCCCATCAACACAGGGAAGCAGCCAAAATGCAGAGACAAAGAAACATGTCACAAATGAAACAAATAGAGGAAAGCAAACTACTGGACATAGAGTTCAGTGGCAAGAAATATTCAAAGTGATGAACAGCAAGAACCTACAACCAAGATTACTCTACCCAGCAAAGCTATCATTCAGAATTGAAGGTCAGATAAAGAGCTTCACAGGTAAGAAAAAGCTAAAGGAGTTCATCACCACCAAACCAGGATTATATGAAATGCTGAAGGGTATTCTTTAAGAAGAGGAAGAAGAAAAAGGTAAAGATAAAAATTATGGGTGTCTCCTGCACAGCAATTCTTACATTATAGATACAGCGGGTCCTCACAGCCAATTGGCCAATTGACAACAAAATGACAACAAATGCACGCCTATCAAGTGAATCTAAAAATCAAATGAATAAAAAATCTAATGAATAGAATAAACTGATAAGTATAATAGAATCAGGGGCATAGAAAGGGAGTAGACTGACAATTCTTAGGGGGAAAGTGGTAGGAGGGGTGTGGAAAAATATTGGACAAAAATCTTGTACCTATGGATGAGGACAGTGGCAGTTGTTAAAAGCATGGGGTGGGGTGGGGAATCAAGTGAAAAAGAACTATGTGGGGGAAAAGAGGAACATCTGTAATAATCTGAACAATAAAGATTTATTTAAAAAATATATAAAACTAAGAAAAAAGAGAGAGAGAGGGAATGCCCATATGACTGTCAGCTGATTTTTCAACAGAAACTATGCAGGCCAGAGGGAATGGCAAGAAATATTCAAAGTGATGAATAGCAAGAACCTACAACCAAGATTACTAAACCCAGCAAAGCTATCATTTAGAATTAAAGGTCAGATAAAGAGCTTCACAGAGAAGAAAAAGCGAAAGGAGTTCATCACCACCAAACCGGTATTATATAAAATACTGAAGGATATTCTTTAAGAAGAGGAAGAAGAAGAAAAAGGTAAAGATAAAAAATATGAACAACGAAGTGGAAACCAATACATATTTGTCAACAAATGAATCTAAAAATCAAAGGAATAAAAAATGTGATGAACAGAATAAACTGGTGAATGGAATAGAATCAAGGGCATGGAAATGGAACAGACTGACGATTCTCAGAGAGGAGGAGGTTCGGGGAACTGGGGAAAGAGATTAGACAAAGATATTATATGCATGTGTGCATTACCTATGGACACAGACAATAGAGTGGTGAGGGACTGAGGCGAGGTGGGAACCAGGTGGAGGGGAGTCATAGGGAGGGGGGGAAGAGGGACATCTTTAATAATCTCAACAATAAAGATTAATTTTTAAAAATAATAATACTTAGTTCCTGATGTTCCTCTGAGAATGACATAAAATTTTTAAAAGTTCCTAATAAGATTACCTATCACAAAATAGGTTCTTAATGAATATATCCTTCCCTAATTAATGAAGTCTCAGTTGACAAAAGTCAAATATTCATGTTTAGTCTTTTCAAAAGGCCTCAGAAGTGACTGAGGTTTACAGAGCAAAAGTTTACACCTGACATATCCATACAAACTGCAGGTTGTCTTGAAATCAACATTCTACCAGCACATTTCAGTGGCTTCTCAAACACATCCTAATGAGCAGGTAATAAGTAGTTTAAAGGACAGACCCACCCTGTCATCATAATCATGACTCATTTGATTCCAATGCATATAGTATGCTCTAATGCTGTTATGTGACAGCTAATGCATGCAGGTATTTTCCACACAGTTAAGTGGTTCACTACATGACACACAGCAGTGGCCCTGGACATCCATTCACAGATCCCCTGCTTCCGATGCTGGTGACTTAGAGCTTCTTCCTGGAACTTGAAGCAAACGCCTCTCTGCCCAACTCCTCTGGTTGCTGACAAGGGAAGAGTCTCCTGCAGCCAGGGAAGAGGAGGAAGGGGGGCACAGGAAGCAGGGGCTGCAGACAGAGATCCACCCACAACTGACTCCTGGGGCAAAGAGGACAGAAGTGCTGGCAGGCAGTGACAGTGGGGGCTTTTCCCAGGTCAACCACACAGACTGGTTCCCCGTAAAAATCTCAGAAACCTTCCCCTCTACAGGACTCCGGCTTCTTGTCCCCTATTTCCTGCTTGAGGGTGACATATAGCACCTCACAAAGTATTGATTCAAATATTGAAAATGGAGTCACCGTCACTAGAGAGGACGCCGAAGCCCCTGCTTATCATTATGTCAGAGCGTTGGAAGGCACTGAAAGACGTGACCTAACAGTGTCACTTCGGTATGACATATGTCCCTTCTACGTCCCCTTCTTCTCCATACATCTATCGTTTCCTCTTACCTGGCAAGCATAGCTGATAGACACTGTACATGTTGAATGTCCCTTTAGGAAGACTTCAGTAATTATACTGAAATTGATGAATTCTATAATTTCACTCATATGAACTTAATCACATCATAACATTGAGTTTGACTTGTTTTCAGTTTAATTGTGATTACAAACTGAATAGAACTAAAATGTTCTTTTGGCTGTAAAAAGCTCTCATTTGTAGGAGCAGATTAATGCTTTTATTTCCAAGAGCATTCATACAAGCCTCTTCCACTTAACATGTGAGGGTTTTCTGCGTATTGCTACCACAGTGAATAAGACTGGCAAAGCTGTCCTCATGCAGTAAAGAGACAATGAACAAGTAAACAAGTAAGTGAACAACAAAGTTAAGACAAAGCTAAACGCTCCAGAGAGAACATAATAGAATAGATTTAACTGAGTGCTCCTTTACACTGAGGGCTCAAGGAAGAGCCTGAGACCAAAGACTGTTCTGAGAAGAAAAACCAGCAACTGCAAGGAGTAGACACCATATTTTTCTGTGTATATTACACCCCCATGTATAAGACGCCCCCACTTTTCCAACCCCAAAGTAAATAATATTTTAAACATGTTGCTGGTCTTCCTCTGAAGGCCTTCCTCTTTTGTTGCATCTTCAGGAGTTGTTCTTCCTGTTTTCTTCACTGTCTGATCATACCCTCAGTGGCAGGAGGTCCAATTTGTCTCTCTGCAGCTCTATTTCCACAGCTGATTACATTCAGCTTGAATTTTGCAGAGTAAGACAATCGCTTGCTGGTATTTATCTTTTTATTTTTTGACATCTTTATGGGCTCAGATTATTCCAGTCCCTGTTGCATCTGTGCACTCTCCAACTCCACCCCCAATAATGGCATCATCTGACGTCAGTAACAAAAAGGCTCGTGATTGGAAGAAGCCTATTTGACAAGGTATGGGCAGCTATGCACCCATACTGCTATCTTCTCAGCTGACTTCCATGTATAAGACTCCCCTCGATTTTCAGTCTAACAATTTTAGAAAAATATAGTGTATTATACAAGGAAAAAATAAAGTATGTTAGCACTGAAGTAGCACAAGGAATTCACATTTTATTCAAAGTGTGGTAGGAATCAATAAAAGGTGGGGAGGGCAGCTATGTCCTAATTTACATTTTCAAAGGTCACTCTGGTTGCTACCTGGAAAGCACTGAGGAGCAGGAAAGGAAGGAGGAAGACCACCATATTGTTCAGGCAAGGTCTGATGCTTCTCTGAAGACAGAGGTGGCAAAGGAAGGAGAAAAACAGATCTTAGACATGTTGGAGGAAGTGTTAACAAGACTTACTGATGCAATGGAGACGGAGGGTAGTGATAGAAAAATTAATCAAAAAGATGATGAGATTTCTGTCCTGAGCTACTGAACAGATAGTAACTCTATTACTGAGGTAAGAAAGGTAAAGGCAAGGACAGGTAGGTAGGAGAGGAAGTAGGAGAATCAGGAGTTCCTCTCTGGCGATGCTGAGTTTGAGTTTTTCAGATTTCCAGGATGTCCAGTAGGAAGCTGGATACCCAAATCTAGAGCTCAGTGTGGAGGTCAGGGCTGCAGGTAAGATTGTTGAAATATACAGCCATAATGCAAGAGGGCACTTAAAGCAACAGAACTACATGAGAATCCTTTAAGGAGAGAGTTTAATTAGAAAGAAAAGAGAAGAATGCCTAGGACAGAGCCTTTGGGACTTCCAATATTTAAAGGTTAATAATAGAAGCAAAAGCCATCAAAAGATGTTGGAAAGAAATGGCTGTCCAGTGACAGAAAATCGAGGAGAGTGTGGGATGCTTGGAGCCAAGATATGAGAGTCTGTTAAAGAAAGGGGAGCAGTCAGTTGTGTGGAAGGCCGCTGGAAAGTCAAAAGGACAGAGAGAAGACTCTGAATCAGGCAAGATTAAAGGTCTTTGATGCCGTATTAGTACAGTTTCAGTGAATTATGCGGGATGAAAATCCCATCAGAATGGGCTAAGAGTATGGGAGGCAAGAAAGAAAAGGTGAGAAGAAAGAGATGATTTTTAAAAAGTATTTTTTTTAAAGTTTCTTTATTTTGGCCCCAAATATTGTTCATTTCAGACCAAGTTCAAAGCAGTTCACTCTTTCTCTAAGTGGATGAGTTATTTACATTTATCCATCCAAAGTTTACCCATCAGAGATACCTGAAAACAAAAGAGTTGGGTCTAGGGCTCCATGAATCTTTACTTCATGCTTCTGACAGGAAGGCAAAGAGAAAGAGAGGTCAATGCTCAGAATATCAGGAAAGCAGCCAAAATGACGAAATGAAGGCATCTGTGACTTTTTTGAAAAGTGAGATCTCTTGCAGCAAAATGCATCTTTCTTTGCTCTGACATCAGTGCGAGGAGAAGGCTTTCTCACAACTTTTAGACATGGTTCTTTGTTTCCTTGTTAGGAGCAATAAGCGGTTCATGTGATATTTCAAAATTGGGGCATTCTCCGCTGAAAGCATGGGCCAAAATAGGGCCAAAGCAGAGAATTCCAACCAGATGCAACGTAAATATTAGTGCCTTTAAAAAACTAGATATTGTTTGGATTATTTATTCTTCAGAGTGATTTTAACTAATAAGACCGTTTTTGTCTCCTGAAACATGTTTTCTCACAGGAGCTAGAAAAGAGGGGCTGCTGCAGACCATGCGAAAAACCCTAACCACCTCCTAAAAAACAAAACATCTTTTTCACTACCCATAAAAACGCAGCAGCGGCTACAAAGAGCCTAAGTCAACAGGAGTGAGTGAGTGTGTGTGTGTGTATGTGTGTGTGTTTACGTGCACACGTGCACACACATACACTCAAAACAGGTGGAAACAGAAGTTATTGGAAGAAAAAACATATTTAATCCTTTCCCATTGTTTGCTACTCAGGTAAACCTAATTCTAAAAGACATCTTTCATGAGTAAACTATATGCACCCACAACACAGATACCTATTCGGCCCAGTATCTTTTTTATTCAGCCTCTCTACCTAAAATATTTTTCTTCCGAATCTAATATTTTTCTATTTTCCAAATCTAATTTTCTTCCAAATTAAATCTGAAGCTTTGAGGATGGATTAGAATCAATAACATTCTTCATTTTCATAAATAAATGCAAATCAGCAGCATTTTGTATTAAAAGATTGCAAGAATAGGCCTCCTTCATAGGATACAATTAAAGAGTTTTCACGTTCTCTTGTACCTACAAAATGGAAGAATTCTCATTATGAGTGGGACTGTCTATTTCCAATAATGAAAGGCAATCTATGTTCCAGCCACTTTCACAAGTATCCATAACATAGTTATTTGCTCCTTTTTACATTCTCCAGATCTCATTTTGTTCTAGAAAGTTTCTTCTTACCTGAAATAAACTTCCATGCTTTTGTTCTTTTCAACTGAATTGAATGTGTATCCATAAATGGTTTGCACACTGTCCTCAAAGTAGGACTAAATGACTGTGAAAGTCCCTGTCACTTGCCTCATACTCACTCCTAAATGTACTGTAAATGCAATTACATGCCTTTCCATTAACTTCTCAGAGGACCTTCTTTTCCACTAAGCACACGTGACGTAAATTTTTAAATTTCTCCAAGTTACATGAAGACAAGTTAACAAGGACGCCATGTACTACAGATTTATTTAGTCCACATAGGACTTAGGGTGTATTTGCATCAATGATTGTAGCAAGGATAATTATAAATTATATGAAAACAAAACCTTCAGTGACTAGAAGTGTGGTTTGCTTAGATTCCACCATTTGATGCTGATTACACATGTCACTAACCTATGAGAAGTTTTTCATTCAAGTCATGGGCTATAGCCCCAGTCACCATTTGTGTTACCGCTGATACTTACACATTACCAATCTCGGATGTGCCCAATTTATTTCAATTATGAGCTAATTAGAGTGGAATTGGGAAACTGATTGATTTCTAGTCCCTGAGCAACTTCACTGTCCTGATTTTTTAAATCTATATTTTGAGTTAAAAGTAGAAACTCTGTTATAAGAGTATCAAACTAACCTTTTAATAAACTGGAGACGTGCAAATACTACAAAAGAGCAACAAGATTAATTATATTTTATGCGAAAAACACAATGTATCACATAATAATCACTGAATTTTAATTAATTTAAACTGAAGTAGTTCTAATGCATGGGTGTATATTTTAAATTTCTCATGGTATTATCTTTCTCAGTTACTCAGCTCTCTCATTCAGACAGAACTCTCTATATTATAAAAAGCCAGTGGCCACAATGCCATAATGAATGGAGCGTCTCTTGGTCCCCACCCCCGGCCCGCAGGTCTCTTAGCGGTGGGGCAGCGCCCACAGCTCCCGTGGCACAGCGGGCTCACAGCTCTCAGGCGCAGAGGGGCTTGAGCAAGGCTCAGGAATCACGCGGTGGGGCTCACATGGCAAGCTGCTCACGCACAGCAGGTCCAAAGTCCCGCTGGTACATTACACAATTTCACGCACTGGGCCTCTAGTCCTATATAATAAAAGCCTACTATGCTAAATGTCTGGCCGTCCAGTCAGCCATTCAACCAATCAAAGCATAATATGCTAATGATATGCTAAGGCCGCTCAGCCACACGCTATGACATGCACTGACTACCAGAGGGCATACGCTCTGACCGGTAGGTTAGCTTGCTGCTGGAGTTCGGCTGATCGGGACGGAGCAAGATGGGCCGGACACACCCTAGAGCCCTCTCTCGATCCCTCCCTGGCTGGCCAACCTCCCATGTCCCCGCCTCCTTGCCCCAATCATGCGCCGTGGAGTCCCTCAGCCTGGCCTGCACCCTCTCACAATCTGGGACCCCTCAAGGGATGTTGGAGAGCCAGTTTCAGCCTGATCCCGCAGGTCAGGCCAAGGGACCCCACTGGTGCATGGATTCGTACACCGGACCTCTAGTTTTTAATATTAGATATATTTTCACCTAAATACTTTGCGTTTCTAACTAATACATTTTATTCAAGAGACTGTTTCAAATGATGGATTCGGTATTCTTTGGCCCAGTAAGTGCCCTGGGTGTTGCTAAGCACACTATTTGATGTACCTGAGTCTAATTGTCATTCATTCCTGAAAGCAATCTTTCATTCTCTTAACTATCAATCATTCTTACCCTTCTCTCACTCTAGCTGACATTCCATGTTTAAAAAATGTATGTTGCCGAAACCAGTTTGGCTCAGTGGATAGAGCTTCGGCCTACGGACTGAAAGGTCCCAGGTTCGATTCCAGTCAAGGGCATGTACCTTGGTAGCGGGCACATCCCAGTAGGAGGTGTGCAGGAGTCAGCTGATCGATGTCTCTCTCTCATCAATGTTTCTAACTCTCTATCTCTATCCTTCCTCTCGGTAAAAAATCAATAAAATATATTTTAAAAAACACACGTATGTTTTCACCCGGCTTTCTGCTCTTTGATATAGCTGGGGACACATGCAGAGTGTACTGAATGTGCCGTCCAGAGCACCACTTCTGGAGTCACGGGGCAGGTGACATCAGCATCAGCAATACATGGGTTTATTTAAGTACATATCCTACTCCAGGGGCAGCGTAACACGGAGTGCAGCTGTGATATTTTTCCAGTGCTCAGACTAGCACCAGCATAATAATAATTCTGAACTCCACATTTAAAACTGGTTTTTGATAGTTATAAAATGCATACACATGCACACACTCACATTGATGTCCAGTTCTGCTTTAAGAAAGCACTGCTTTAAAAGGGGTGGGAAGAGGGAGACACCAAAATAAGATCATAAGACATTTTAAAATAGCCAAGGGATAATATCCCTTACATTTCAAAACCGCCTTCGTCATCTGGGGCGCCAGTTGTTCATCAGATACAGCCACGCAAAAGCATGGCATGAATGACAATTACTGTTCTGGGTACAAATCTGCACAGATCACACACAAAACCCAACACCAGTTCACTTCCCATAGCAAATCAATTTTTCAAAATGAAGGGTACACTCAATGTTTATTTGGGGTTAAGAATGGAAAATCAAATGAAAGAGGAACAGTGACATTAGCATCCTTATGTCCTAGTTTAGTTTTTCCTTGGAGGAAATAAGCAGATTTTAATAAATTTAACTTAATTTTGCTAAGGCAACAGTTGTATCACTTGAGATCGTACTCTAGAGAAACAAAGCATTTCCTCTCTTCTCCTAGCCCTTTGATCTCCCCATACTTCATAATTTTTTATACCAAATATATACTACATATATATGTATATATATATGACATATATATGTACATACACACACACGCACACACATATGTATACACATACACACACACATATATATATATATTAAGATTTAGGAATGATTAGAACATTTACATGTATAATACATCCAATGTATGCCTTTTCCTTTGGAAGCTATTTTACGACATGAAGCTGACTCAGTGGTTAGGGGGTTAATGAATGAAATGGATCACTGGACTGAAAATAAAAACCACTATTAAAAAGTGCTGCACCAAGAGAATCAGGCACTACATAGTACTGTAACCACTGAGAATTCTCAGCAGTAAAATAAAGCCTGTAGTCCCCGCATTTTCATTAGTTTTCCAGTAGCACCGGATGCAGTGTGAATTACAATGAGGGACACAGCAATGGCTGCTCCCTCCAAGCACAGACACTACCCAGAGGGAAGGCACCCCTTCCACTCGCACTGGGGCCTTACGGGCCGATCACACCACTGTGGGTTTTAGGTTTTAATACTTTAAAATAGCTCATGGTAACAGCATATTGCATTTTACTTTGCACCCTAATACATGCTAATAGTGAACCATGCTATATTGTAAATGTAAATTTAAAAATACAGAATTCTGTAAATCTATTAAAACATGCAAGAAACCTTTGTAACTACACAATTTAGAGTTAGAATTGTTTACATTATGTGTCTATTTAAACAAATCCAAAAGTAACATAAAGAATGACTAAAACCCAACAGTGGGCGGAAAATCCGGTTATTGCCTCTGAGACTATTTATAGGTTCAAAAAGAGAAAGCGGTGCAGAGATGCACGGAGTACTGCAAAGTGAAACGTGACATTGAATCTGATCTGGCAACACAGATGTATTTCAGTTTGCATTAGGTTCCTAGCTTCCTGGTTTTAAAAATAGTGGGTCTTTTGAACTATTAACTGGGGGGAAAAATTAAGTCAAATGTCTCATTAACAAACCAGCTCTTCCGTGTAAGGCTGAGGCAGAAAGTGTGCGATGATAGGAAAAAGAGTGGGGGGAAGGGAGAGAACTCACACTTTTTTATCCACTGTACTTGGAAAGTACCATAAGCTCTTCACTAGTTTCTAATCATCCTATATTTAACCCTCTCCAGTTCACTACAGTTTAAGAATTACTCTCTATTTCTAGTGGAATATGAATAACACCTCATCTTCAAGCAAGATAATAATTCTATTCCTATACAGGTTACTAAAATGTATTATTCACTGAGCAGGTCGCAGAATTAAAAAATAGAATCCCTGCTCTCAAGTTACTCACAGTCTAGCTGGGGATACACAACCCACACACAACTCCTCGGTGAATGACTAGTAAATGCAGTGCGATCTCAGGCTTTGGGGGCAATTCACATCTGAGGGAGCTATGTCCAGCCCGGGGCAGCTGGGCCCTTGGCAATGCCACCCCCATCAGGGCCACCCCTCTGCAGGGTTCCAGAGCCTCACACTAACCCTGAGCCTGTGCTTGGACTTCTTTGCTAGAGCAAATCCCGAACCCTAGACAGGCCATGCGCAGGAGGCTGTGTGGGGTCACAAATCCTTAGGAGCTCCAGCCTCTCTGCACCCCATCTGCTGGTCTATCATGGGAGCCGTGGCCACTGAGCGGCTACTGCGCACTTGAACTATGCCTAGTACCACCGAGAAACTGATCTGTGTATGTCACTCGATGAGATTCCAGTTAAACAGCCACCTCCGGCTAGTGGCTACAATATCAGATGCAAGTTATAAGATATTTCAACCAGCGGAGAGGTTTGTTGGGCACCCCTGCTCTGTAAGCGAAAGCGGAGGTTTATGATAACTGACTGGATGGATGCCTTCCTCAAAAACCTCGGAGTGGGTAAGATCTTGCACTGGGAGGGATTATAAGGCCGAACACTCACAACCTATACAATATTGTAACCAGAGCCCTTAACAAAGAAAAAAAAAAATACCAGCATCATTAAAACATTAATTTCTTAATGAAAAATACCGCAGGAAATATGCAAAGGAACTTTTACAGTAAAGGTAGCCTGAAAGAAGGGCGTTTATAAGAAAGGCTTTTACGTGTTGAAATGCACCAAAACCAGCGCAGAACAGCAGGTGATGGGCCTGGGGTTCATGGCCGCATTCCTCCTCACTTGCTGGGCTCTGAGCCCAGGTGAGTGCACTGGGGGTTCAGCTGCCGTTAGTTGGTGACAAACACCATTAACATGGCAAGAAAAGTCACTTACAAACCAAACAGACTGTCCATCAACTCAGCGTCAGCCCCTGTTTGTCAAGTGTAAGTGAATTCATTCTTGTGATAGAAACATGAACAGGAACAGAACAGACTGCATTTGTCACATAAGATGGTTCTGGGTGCCCTTGCAGGACCAGAATAAACTGGCCAGCGCCGGCTCAGGGGTGGGGGGGAGGTCTAAAAAAACCACGCCCACTGGTCAGGCTCTGCTCACTTGCCACCTCCTTTCTTAAAGCCTTTCTCCATCACCTCCACCACCACCAGGATGTCGGGAGGGCACAGACTCCTTTCCTCCTGAAAGTGCTGGCATTGACACTTTACATAAAGTTTAACACATCATCGCTGTTACTATTGTTACTATTATCATTAGGGGGCACTTAAGAGGGCTGCTAGGAATTTGGAGAAGGGCGCCAAAATGTCCCACGCTTTGGTGACATGCCTACTACCTGGATTTCAGTCCTGATTCTGCCACTTGCTTCCTGGCTGACCTTGAACAAGTCTTCCCCTTCTCTGGGCTTCAAACAACCTCATTCTTCAAGTTATCTTTATTGAGTGTCACACCGTATTTTCCGTGTATAAAACGCTATTTTCCATGTTTAAAAAAAAGGCTATTTTTTTTTAATATCGTTAGACTGAAAATCAAGGGGCGTCTTACACATGGAAGTCAGCAGAGGAGGGAGCCGCACGGGTGCATAGCTGCCCATACCTTGTCTGTCAAACAGGCTTCCTCCAATCATGAGTCTTACTGTCACTGATGTCAGAGGATGCCGTAATTGGAGGTAGAGGTAGAGAGTGCGCAGATGCAACAGGGACTGGAGCAATCTGAGCCCATAAAGATGTCAAAAAATAAAACAATAAATACAGGTAAGCAAAATTCAAACTGAATGCAATCAGCTGTGCAAAAGAGCATGGAAATAGAGCTGGAGAGACAATTTAGACCTCCTGCCACTGAGTATAGTGGAGAAAACATGAAGAACAACTCCTGGAGATGCCAAAAAAAAGTAGGCCTTCAGAGGAAAAGCAGCAAAATGTTTAAAATAGTGATTTCTTAACTTTGGGTTGGAAAAGTGGGGGGTGTCTTATACACAGGAAAATACGGTAATTGCAAAAGTGATTTTTAAAAAGCACCTATAAACCTTCACAAAGTACAGAACTGAAAAAAGCGAGAGTAGTTATATAGGTTTTTACATTTTTTACATGAATATATAAGTATAAAACCATTTTAAACTAAATTATGCCATCCATATCGTACAGAAATTTAGTTTAATTTGCTCACTTAAAAATCTTGATTTCTGTACACATACAAATATTCCTCATTTATGAAAATGCCCTATCAAATTTTTAATATTTTCTTAAAACTATAAAAGTATAATAGGCACATATTTTTAAGTATACAATGAAAAATTTTCTTTCTCCAAAAGCACTGTCTCTAAAAACAAAATATTTTAAAATATATTCTTTTATTGATTTCAAAGACAGAGATAGAAATATCAATGAGAGAGAATCACTGATCGGCTACCTTCTGCACACCTCTCACTAGGGACCAAGCCCACAACCTGGACATGTGCTTTGACCAGAATCAAACCCGGGACCCTTCAGTCTGTACACTGACGCTCTAACCACTGAGACAAACTTGTCTTAAAAAGTATTTTTTCATTTACCTGATAGATATCATTATAGTTTCAAATAATGTATTCCTATATTTCTTGATTTTTGATAAAGTATTATTTTCTATTGTCAGGGTTTATTTATAAACTATTAAATTCATCTTTATAATTTGATCTCAGTCCCCTGCTTCCTCAATGGTTGATTTTAGGAGACTAAAAACCAGTAGACAGCATTTATAATATTATAATTAAATAAATATTATTAACCCAACAACCACAGAACTATGGACAGACCCACCACAGAGAAAATGCAATCCTGTGTCTCCTGTTTGATCCCAAGAATCAAAGTCAAAAGGGTTCCCTTTTTTACTGCTGTTGCTTTGTGTCGCTTTACCTACAACTCTTTCTTACAACTCAAGTGCTCCTTTTTCTTGAATTCCTTTATCATTTCATTGAGGTAACTTCCCAGATATTTCTTTTCCACAGAGGAAGCTTGGAAAAAAGTAGCTTATATGCATGCATATTGGAATAAATTTTTATTTTATTGTTGCCTTCTTACTTAACAAATACTTTAGGCTGCAGGAGATTTTTTATTCAAAGTTATTTTCTCTCCCTACATTGAAAGTAATGCTTCATTATCTACTAGAATCCAATGTGGCTTGTGAAAAATACGGTTTTAGTCTAGTCTTATATCTTTTGTAACTTATTTTTCTCTCAGAAGTATTAGGTATGTATGTATTTTTAGTCCACGGAGTTGTGAGAATTGGAAAAGCTGAGTACATTAGATTTTTTTAGCTGACTCAACACAAAGTCTTTTCTATCTGAAGCTAGTGTGACTTTGTGAAGAATTCTATTTCATTGATTATTTCTTTCCCTGTTTTTGACATTATCTGCTTCTGAAAATCCTGAAGATATTGATCATCCTATCTTTTTATTAATCTTTTATTTCCCAAACTGTTCATTACTTAGTCTTTTTTTCCACTACACATTCTGGGAGTTTTCCCAAACTTTACTTTGAAAATCAGTTTTTAGCTGTATTTATTCCATTAGTTGGTCCATACACTAATTTTTTTGTTTGTTTTTTAAATCATACTGCAATTCTTGGGAAATTTTGTAACTGTTTCAATATGGTTTTGATTTCTACTTGGAAAACTGGTGGAGAAAGAATTCTTAGTTCATAGAAAATGAACACAACAGATTGAGAAATAACACTTTAAAGGTTTTTTTTATGTTTTTTCCTCTCTTACTTGGCGGTAGAAGATAATTTTTAAAGTGTAAAGCAAACCAATCTCCCAAATCTATCGTGAAATATAACCTAAAATATGACCTATCATCAATAAAAAACTTCGTATTCCATACATGCAGACTTTTGGGTTGGCAAATTTAAAATGTGTGTCCAGGCAACCACAGATTCAACCAGCCACTGTGACAAATTTTGCCTAGCCCTGTGGTTTAGGAGAGGAATGGAGAGTAAAAGGAGGGAAGGAGGGAAGGAGGGAGGGAAGGAGGGAGGAAGGGAGGGGAAAAGGAAGATAGGTATAAATGAAAGGAGTCCCTGCTAATTTAATTTCCATGTTTAAAAAATATCATATTTCATTGTCATCTCTTACATATGAGAAACACTAACACAAAATAATTTTCTCATTTTTTACCGGACTCTAAAATGCACTATAACAGGAGTTAGCTACTGAATCAGCACTCATCACTTTTCCTCCACTCCTAAGAGTCCAAGAACACTTATATGCAAAGTCATTGCACTTTTCACTTTGACCTCATTTTGAAATGCATCTTGGGACTATTTATGTACATATTAGAATTTTAAATTCTGAGGTGCTGACTCATTGATTAGAGAGAATGAAGCTTCTACCTAGAAATGTGAAAAAGTCCTGATTTTTTAGATCATTTCTCCCCATTCATTTTGGATAATGACACCTTATAAATAGGATTTAATTCATGCAAAACAACAAATTGAAAGCAGCAGTGGTATATGCAATAACCATTTTTTTTCACAATTTTACATGCCTTATTATTAATGGCAAATAGCTTTAAAGCCGTCCATGATATAAACCACAGCTAACTCAATTTGACATTGAAAGATGCTATCTTGCTCGGTAATGGCAGGTATAAAATATACACCATAAGAGCAGATCTTCTGTATATGTAATCAAAATTTTTTACCTTCATATTTTAGGTACTATAAGAAGGGACAGAAAGCACTTCTAATACTGCTTTACTGGATTTTCCACAGTATTTCCTGTTACCTACTATAAGTCTACTTTTACTGTCTAATGACAATAGCTTTCTGCAGAGAAAAATATATTTCAGTTCTAATATGAAGTGGGTTTATATGGACTCCATCTAAACACCATTCATGAAATATTCCAGACACGTACAAAAATGGCATCTCACTGATCTTCAAAATGCTGAGTTTCAAATCTCTATAATTTTACTATCAGGCCAGGCAATGCATTCATCTCTTTTCAGCAGCCTGCCTTTCAGGCATCATTAATGTTTTAGATTTTCATAAATTCTGCTTTGACCAAATAGGCCAAGGACTAGAACTCTGTAAAGTTCCTGATGAAATTAAGCAGCTACTAGCTTTTATTTTTCCTTTTACTTTCATCTCCAAACAAAGTGACGTGTAAAGAATAAAAATTGGGCCCTGACCAGTTTGCTCAATGACAGAGCCTGCAGACTGAAGAGTCCCCAGTTCAATTCCAGTCAATGGCACATGCCTGGATTGCGGGCTCAATCCCCAGTCGGCATCATGCAAGAGACAGACAATCAAGGGTTCTCTCTCATCATTGATGTTTCTCTCTCTCTTTCTCCCTCTCCTTTCCTCTCTGAAGTCAATAAAAATATAGTTTTAAAAGTGTTCTTACCACAATAAAATAAATTTTTAAAAAAGAATAAAAATTGAGAACAACAATATTTAGAACACGCTGGGATATATAGTTTATACTGTATTAAGGAAGAAGCAGACTCTCAGTATGCTCAGGATAATCCCCAACCCCAGAAGTGAAATATTTTACAAATAAAAACAAAAGCTAAAATACCCCACCTAAATCATAGAGACTTTTACCTAACAAATTAAATCACTAGATTTAAAGTTGCAAACGTTTGAAATATTCTGTGATTCTGAATAAGCCTACAACACTCAATATCATTCTTGGCTAAGGACCTACTTCCCTGAATGAACATTCATTGCAACCAAGAGCCACTGAGGGCCTGATTCCTCAGGATTGCAAAGGGTTTTGTTTTTGTTTGTTTGTTTTCATACTCAATTTTTGCTATGAATACTCCAAACTGTATGAAAAGTTACTCCTACATTTTGTATCCAATTCTATAAGTGCAAGTTCAACAAGAACACAACCATATATAATATAGAAGGCCAAGGTCTCAGGTAATTGCTAACTTTGCCATGTTTTCCAGGACATTCAGTAGCTTTGGGTGATGGTGATGATAAATTTTTTTTAATTTATTCATTTATTGTTTTTCATTTGCTTACTTAATCATATTTATGCTCCAGTTTTCCCCAGGAAGGATTTTAGAAAACTTACATATGTAAAATCACATATGATGCATTAAAAATATCCAGGACAAAGAAAATATAATTAGAAAACCAAAACTGTAAGGAATTCCAAAGTTCAAAGACATAGGACCAAAATTCATCCAGTATGTCGTTCTGATAAACTGAGATGGGGCCTGCTACCAGACAACGATTCCACCTCCTTTCCTGCCGCTGGGAAACTCAGGGCGAAGGTCTATTTTCAATTATGACTTCCTTTGTCCAAAAAGCAGTGTTCAGCCGAAACCGGTTTGGCTCAGTGGATAGAGCGTCGGCCTGGGGACTGAAGGGTCCCAGGTTCGATTCCGGTCAAGGGCATGTACATTGGTTGCGGGCACATCCCCAGTAGGGGGCATGCAGAGGGCGGCTGACAGATGTCTCTCTCTCATCGATGTTTCTGGCTTTCTATCCCTCTCCCTTCCTCTCTGAAAAATCAATAAAATATATTTTTTAAAAAAAAGCAGTGTTTAACCAAACTTCCCCTTTCCTTTCTGTCTTTGTCCTTGTGGTATGACCCTTGATTTCACTGTACCTGCAGTTCCCCTGTAAGTTAGAAAGAGGAACCTGAACACAGCGCTCCCCTATTCCAAGGTCACAGCACGGCAGTGAGCTGCTGTAACTCCAGAACACGGTCTGATAGGAGAAGCTCAGTGATGGACAGGGAGGCTGGCAGGCGTTGAGACATGTAAAAAGGTCCCAAGTCCGGGTGCCAATGCCTTCACCCCAACCCCATTCCAGGGCCCCTTTTCTTGATAGCTCCCTTTTCATGAAAAAAGTGATGCAAATGCCCCGGAGCTGGCATTACACTTTTGACTTTGGACTTTTTACGAACATCACAGACTTAAAGGCCCTTGAGCGTTTTCTTGCAACTCGCATATGAGCAGTCCACTTGTTAGACCTGGGATGTGCCTTAGAATTCTAGGGCACAACCAAACCAATAAGTGGTCGCTGTCAGACTAATTCCATTCTCAGTTCCACCCTCCGTTCATTGTCACCTCTGCAGAACAATGCACAGCACAGATCCGACGGGCAGGCTGGAGGGAAGAGAAGACACAAATGCACAGAGCTGAGAACGTAGGGCAGAATGAAGAGTGCCCGGTTAAAGACGTGCCATGCGCTGTGGGACCAGGAGACTGCTGTGATTCTCACTCGAGGTCAGGAAAGGCATCATGGAGGAGGGAGATGTCAATTGGCAGAAAGGACAACAGCAGGAGCCCATAAATACAGGGGTGGCGATGAACAGCACCTCACACCAGGAGCAGTCAGGTCGTAAGATGCCCCTTTATCCAATGCCCCTTTCCTGGAAATGTGAGCCAGTGCTCACTGCTGAGATGCACAGCCCTGATGACCGATGCCAAAGCCAAACTGGGCCAACGAGACTCCCATCCTCGGGCCCAAGGATTTGAAACAGAGACACTCAGGCACAGGAAACAGGCGGAGTAGTCACATCTACGGTAGCATTCTAACCAAGGAGTGCTTCTGGTCTGGCTACCAAGGAATTCCTGTCAT
The DNA here is from genome assembly GCA_011751065.1 of Lasiurus cinereus. Classification (NCBI taxonomy): domain Eukaryota; kingdom Metazoa; phylum Chordata; class Mammalia; order Chiroptera; family Vespertilionidae; genus Lasiurus; species Lasiurus cinereus. Next base: position 900,484 of record JAAGEH010002526.1, on the reverse strand, counting down.
TTTATAAAAGAATTCAGGATCCAGTCAACCAGTTCTTCTTTCACTTAACCTAACCAGAGGTGGTTTCTATTATTTCAACACAACGTCTGTTGACTGACATACTACATTGGGGCAATGTCTGTGACTGGATTATAAGGGAGTAAAGTCATATGGTGGGAACTGCTTCAGGCCTTGAATGTGGGCTCCAGATGAGCCATTACAGTCCAAAGGCCAGGACTAAGCACTGTTTTCTGAGCTGTTTTAATGTAAGATGAATCCACAAACACAGGCCATTTGATTTCATTAAATTTAAAGTATCTATTTTGACTACACAAAAAACATAATTAAATAAATAAACATTGTATCTCTTTTTAACTGAAATTCAAATGTGCCAGACTAGAGCAGTGCAGTTCTGGAATAATCCTTGTCATACTGCACGGTTAGGGAAGGTATGTCCAACATTCCTTTCCCATTCATCTCCCCTTTCCATTTCCCTTCTTTGTCCTTTGCTCTTCTTTCCTGTTCTTCATGGGTTGAAACATCTTCTAAGCTTCAGTGAGATTTCAAATTTAAAGGTATATGATGTTGCATCCTCCTGTATCACTTCCTTAATTTATTTCCTATGTCAAGGAATTTTGTCAGTAAGAATTTTCTCCAGCCAGACATACATTTGGAAATTTATACACACCACGGTCCTACCTAATGAACTCGTTATGGGGACCATGCTATAGAAAGAGAGAAATAACGGCCATCTCTCCCTCTGATTATGTTTGGTTATCACAAAATCTATCATTTGTAACAAAGGTTTACTCAAGGGAAATCTGTGGCCCTGAAGCATGGCTGACCAAGCCACCTGGGAACAGGAGCAAGCAATTCTAGAGCTGATAAAGCCTGAGAGGTGACCAAACAAAAGAAAAAAGAAAGAAAATGTAATTGAAGGGAGGTGACAGCCAAGTTACTATGTTCACTTGCCAATTTATACCCAAATGAGGAACGAGTCAAAGGTCCCGCTTCATCCATGACAATATAACTTGGTGATGAGCTTTTGAGCAAATGTAAGGGACCAGACTGAATTGAAGAATAACCTTTTTTAGTATGCAGGTAACAAACAGCTAAATGATTAGAGAATGGGAGGGTTTCTGTTTAATAACCTAAGGGACTTAGGGCCTTCACCTTCTTAAGATCAGGTCAGGACCCGTGGCCAGTGTGAGTTACACACTAGCATAGTGTTCTCATCAAGTTGGAGCATTAATATTAATGAGATATTCTATCCCAAGAGAGAATTGTGACCTGAAACCAACGTAATTTATTTCCCAACAGCTTAAATATATAAATTTTAAAAAGACAACAAATCAGGGTGTGATACTCACCTGGGTTGGAGTTAGGTGGGAACTAGACAGGATAAATAGGCATTTTTAATTCTTTCTGATAAAATTACATTCCAAGAACCAGGCAGCCATCAGTGAAGGAGATGCAACCAAGACCAAGGCGAAATTCCAGTCAGCAAAGACATGCACTTGAAGAGCCCCACTGGCTCAGTGAAACAACGCTGACTCCCTGACAACATGCCACTTGGTCCAAAAGCATACACTGTCAGCTGACATGCCCTGGCCTACAATTATGACTGTCAACCCTTTTTATACAAAACATATTTAACATCACAAAGATACTCGATCATACAGTTAACCTTTGAACAATGCAGGGGTTAGGGGCACCAATTCCTATGCAGGTGAAAATCCATGCATGACTTGAGTCAGCGCTCTGTAAAAATGGATTGAAAATACTGTTTCCATATGCTATTGGTCAGATCAACTGATGGACACAAGGGCTAACAACATGCTTTCTGAAAAAGAAGTCTTATATAAGTGGACTCATGCAGCTGAAAGCTATATTGTTCAAAAAGCAACAGTACTTATCATATATAATCAACATATACTATATATATAAAATCTTAATATGCAAACACTAGTAGACTGAACAGGGTAACAATCGAACAACTGAACAACTGGTTGCTATGAAGTGTGCTGATTATCAGGGAATGTGCATGGAACATGGCTGTGCCAGGGTTCTGGTTCCAGCATTACAAAGGGTTCAGCAATCTGGAGAAAGGCTGTGCATAGATTACATAAGAGTCCAAAAACAAAAGATAATTTTGAAAGGCACTGGGGGTGAGAGGAGCCTCAGCTAAAGGAGCTAAAGTTTTCATTGTCTCAGGACCCTTGCTTTTTATTAACACAACTAGAGGCCCAGTGCATGAAATCTGTGCACAAGGGGGGGGGAGGTGTCTCTCAACCCAGCCTGCACCCTCTCCAACCTGGGACACCTCTAGGGATGTCCAACTGCCCATTAATCAGGATCGGGCCTAAACAGGCAATCAAATATCCCTTTTGCCATCCAGAATTACTGGCTCCCAACCACTTGCCTGCTTACCTATCTGATTGCCCCTAACAGCTTCTGCCTGCCAGCCTGTTCATCCTCTAACCACTCCCCTGCCAGATTGATGCCTAACTGCTCCCCTAACGGCCCGACTTCCCCTAACTGCCCTTTCCTATCAGCCTGGTCACCCTTAACTGTTCTCCCCTGTAGACCTAGACCCCCTTAAATGCCCTCCCTTGTTGGCCTGGTCACCACTAACTGCCCTTCTCTGCCAGCCCAATTGCCCCTAACTGCCCTCCCCTGCCAGTCCAACTGCCCCTAATTGCCCTCCACTGTTGGCCTAGTCACCCCCAACTGCCCTCCTCTGTAGGCCTTGTCCCTCCCAAGAGCCCTCCCCTGCAGGCCTGGTTCCCCCCCAATTGCCCTCTCCTGCAGGCCTGGTCACCCCTAACTGCCCTCCCTGCTGGTCTGTTCACTTCCAACTGCCCTCCCCTGCAGGCCTTGTCCCTCCCAACTACCCTCCCCTGCAGGGCAGTTAGGGGCAATCGGGCCATTAGGGGAGCAGTTAAGCATCAATCAGGCAGTCAGGGGAGTGGTTAGGGGGTGACCAGACTGTTAGGGGCATTCAGGTAGGTAAGCAGGCTAGTGGTTGGAAGCCAGTAATCCTGGATGGTGAGAGAGATGTTCCATTACCTGTTTAGGCCCGATCCCCCCAATTGCCCTCTGCTGCAAGCCTGGTCACCTCCAAGTGTCCTCCCCTGCTGGCCTGGTCACCCTCAACTGCCCTCCCTGCAGGCCTGGGTCCCTCAACTCCACTGTCCTCCCCTGCAGGCCTGGTCCCCTGTAACTGCCCTTCCTTGCAGGCCTGGTCCCTCCCAACTGCCCTCTCCTACAGGTCTGATGGCCCACAACTGGCTTCCCCTGCTGGCCATCCTGTGGTGGCCATCTTGTGTCCATATGGGACGGCCATCTTTGACCACATGCGGGTGGCCATCTTGTGTGTTGGAGTGATGGCCAACTTGCATATTACCTCTTTATTAGATAGGATTTGTCCTAAGGCAAGGTGGAGATAATACACTTCAAAGGGTAGGGTACAGAAGCATTGTCAGATTGGAGAATAGCCTACAGCTGTTCAGGTATTTGGCCAACAGGAGGCAATAACATGTAGACTGAGATGCCCTGAGCTGTCTGGCAGCAAACAACATCCTATTCAGGTTTGAGGGAAGTGCCTTTCAGCCATCCCAACAGGTGATTACATATGTGACTCAGCCCTTGTTGAGCCCCTAATTTTCATCAACCTTTTGATGAATCTCTTGTAATTATGACATGCTGATATTGGCTCCCAGCATGGCTGGCATCGGCAGCAGGCAGCAGAGCATGGAACATAGTGGGCATTCACTGTGGCAGGATGATGGAGCAGGTGAGTGGGGACACCGGACTGAGGTGGGGCACCAGTCCCTGTCATCAGGGAAAGCCTCTAGTGGTTACTGAAAAGTCTTTGCTCCCTGCACCATGATTTCACCTGGTGCTTGCACCTGCTGCCAGAGCTGGAGTAGCCACTTGCATCTGCAGTCGGCACCCCGCACTGGCCCCAATCGATGGGCACCGTCAGCAAGTTTGAGCCAGCCCCGATTGCCCTTCTTGGCTTCTCTACTTCCCCCTGCTCCTGAGGAGCTATTGGGGCCGGCAGCCACCTCTCGCAACTGCTGCTGGCACTAGACCCGCTCACACCCACAGCCAGCACCAGAACGGCCACTCGCACCCACTGTCAGCACCGACCTCAGTCGCTCTGAGCCATCAGCAGGTGCAAGCAAGGCAAGCGCAGTCAGCACTTGGGAGCGGTGGCAGTGGGAGTGGGGCTACCAGCAGACAGGGAACTGGGGGCCATGGCAAGAGGTTCCAGGCGGGGGCCCAGAAGATGGGCTGAGACCCACCCCTGTGCCCACCGCAGCCTCATGACCCACAGTATCTTAAAGGTGCATGAATTCGTGCACTGGGCCCCTAGTGTACAAATAAAGGACAACAGAGAATCTTAAGTATATTCTCTAGAGCAGTGGTTGCCAACTGGTGGTTCTCAGACCACTGGTGGTCCGTGTGGCCCGAAAGGTTGGTGACCACTGCTCTAGAGATTCTTGTTAATACTATTCTTTATACTAAATAAAGCTTATTAATATAAGTAATAGCCATGGAAATGTGCTTATGATATTAAAACTGGACACTTCCCTAGTTTTCAAATGTGATTTACCTGGAGTATAGAATACACATTTTTCTCCTGGACACCCATTGAAGTCTCTGTGAGTAGCCAGGGTTCCTGTCATAGTGGGAAAGGCAACCATCCCAAGTATGAAGTTTACAAAGAGGAGTCATTATAAATGGAGAAGCCAATAGAAACTTAGAATTATTTCAGAGCAAGCATAACTTATGTAGTTGAACTAATTATACTATGTGTTATGTATGCATTTGCTATTACGAAAAGAGCTTGAAGGTTCATATTCATAAATGAATTATATTAAAGCAATAAGAGTAGCCATTTATTAAGTACTTAATAATGTGCATTAATATTACATCTGGATTTTATTTAATCCCCACAAAAGCTTTATAAAGTTACTATTTTTAGCATCTTCATTTTACAGATGTGGAAACTGAGGCACAGAGAAATGCCCAAATGGCACAGTGTTTCTGCCAAAAATCAAATGAACTTGCCTGAATCCAACATTCAGACTGTTGAATATGATTATATTATCTCAAATAGGGGCAAAGACATCTAAATTCCAGCTCTTCAGATACCAATGAAAATGTTTTTAAGGAGGAAATAACATTCAGCGTATTTGTTGGTTAGTTACAGATACTAACATACTCATTAAATGGGTTCACAGACCAAATGCTATGTTGTAAACAATCTCTTTTTCAGGCCTGAAGGGTACAGTGCTGTACACTCACTTGGCACCAGTTCTGATCCCACTGCTACTCCCCTGGGTCACTGTGTTATGTCACTTTGCCCTAAGCCCCAGGAACTGCACTGAAAAATAAGCCTCTCAGTATAACAAGTTGCCAGGAAGTGGATTCAAGCAGGTGATGGCATTTCAAGGTATACAGCTTGGGAGGACATATCTTGGGCCCCAGATCTCAAACTTTATGTCTTACAAGCATCATGTTAAAAACTCAAGTTTCATTTCTTTTGATTAAACATGGGACCTTTGTTTAACAAAATTCTTAGCAAAACAAGAACACTCTTTTAAATTTTCTAGCTAATCATCACCGATTTTCTTCACAAAAATAAGTTATCCTAGTGGGTTACAATGTTTGCTTTGAAAAAATGGGGTGGCCGAGACCGGTTTGGCTCAGTGGATAGAGCGTCGGCTTGCAGACTGAAAGGTCCCAGGTTCGATTCCGGGTGGGGGCATGTACCTTGTTTGCGGGCACATGTCCACTATGGGGCGTGCAGGAGGCGGCTAATCGATATCTCTCTCTCATCGATGTTTCTGACTTTGTATCTCTCTCTCTTCCTCTCTGTGAAAAATCAATAAAATATATTTTAAAAAAAGAAAAAAAGAAAAAAGGGGTAGTCCTCTTACGAGTATGCAGGTAGCACTAGAATCTAAATAATTATTGCTGGGTTTGGTAGCGCTATGGTTAAGCACTGCCTGAGAGCTACATGCGTTTTCATGAATAACGGAAAAGTACCTTTTCCTGCTTTACTGTCCCTCATCACCAAAATACCTCCCACCACCTTGCTGAAACTCTAAAAAGGCAGTCATTCAGTTCACATAAGCGTTTGGGTCTCAATCGAAATAGTTAATGGGGAACCAGGGTATCTCTTTTGAGAACAGATTCTGAAGTAAAATATTAAGACACTGAGTCACTGATGAGTAAATTGTTTTACTGAACTGGAAAATAACCACAGAATGTGAGGCTGGGGTCAATAAGACAAAAACTGATGATTTAACAATTCTGCCCAGCCTTTTCTGCCCACATAATCAGATCATGCTCTCTAACCAACACACACAGGAAAAGTTTGGTCATACAACAGATGCTGGCTCCAACACACTAACTTTTGGATTTTAAAAAAAATTTACAAAATTTAAAATTCTCTGGTCTCATCCAAAAAGCTGCTCTTCTTTTCAAGTTGAAACTTCTCCTAACACAGATACAATATTCTATTGGAAAATAACTTTGAACAAATTAGTACACATAAACGAATGTATCTAGGTCTATAAATTTAACTTCAATTTGTCCGTTAGTTCACAAGAACTGCCTCTTTTATATATATACACTACTGTCCCAGTGCACGGGATTGTGCACAATGAAAGGAAATTAATTAGAAGAAATATTTTAATATCGCTATTTGCTTCTTGCTAATAAAAAGAAAATAAAATTCTACTGAGTCTCCTATCTACCTATTCCAGGACTTCTGTGAGGATCAAGTGAAATGAGGCACAGGAAAATGCTTCACAGACATTTGGTCAAAGTGTGAAATGTTTGCACCTGGCTATAAACATGGATCCCATGTTCGATTCCTGGTCAGGGAACATGCCTAGGTTGGGGGCATCTCTCCCTCTCCCTTCCTCTCTGAAGAAACTTCAAGAAGGCTTGTCACTAGGAAGAGGAAGCTGGGAGTTGCTATTTGACATCATTACCTGGGTCCACAGATACTGTTTCCAGGCTAGGTTAGGCTGTGGGCCACATTTTGGGCCATGGGGTCTTGGCAGCGGTGGCTGCGATTTGGTGGAGTGTCCCGTTGGGGTGGTGGCAGGGCCTGTGTCCCATTTGGGAGAAGACGAGTGTTGGTTTGTTGGCGCCAGATCTGTAGTGCCATTTATGTTTAAACTAGGGGCCCAGTGCACAAATCCGTGCACCCTGAAAGGAACTGTGGGCCTCAAGGCTGCGGTAGGCACAGGGGCAGATTGCAGCCCATCCTCAGTGACCTCGCCCGGACCCTCCCACAATGGTCCCTGGTCCCGTCTGCCAACAGCCTTGCTCCTGCCGCCACTGATCCCACATGCAGATGGCGCCGGCCCCACTAGCACTCAGCGATTGAGGCCAGCACCAGCAGTGGGTGCGAGCAGCAGATGCTGCCCCGATCACCCCTCAGGAGCGATAGGGCCGGCAGCCACCACTCACACCCACGGATGGTGCTAAGTGATTAGGACTGGCACCAGGCACCAGCAGCAGGTGCGAGTGGTGGCTCTGGTGCCAGCTGCAGATGCAAGTGCCAGGTGGGATCAGGACACGTAACGGCAAAGAATTTTTAGTAACCACCAGAGGCTCATCCCAATGACAGCAACCAGCGCCCTGCCTTGGTCTGGCACCCCTGTTCACCTACTCCACCATCCTGCTGTGGCCAAAGCCCACCATATTCTGCACATGCCCCCTGGTGGTCAGCACACATCACAGCAACCAATTGTTCTGTTGTTCAGTTGTTCTAGCTGTTCTGGAGTTTGGTCTATTTGCATATTCCCCTTTTATTATATAGGACTAGAGGTCCATTGCAGGAAGATTCCTGCCACAGGGCTTCCTGCTGCGGTCTCCACTGCCGCACCAGCTTCCCTCTCTTCTCCCCGACCCAGCCAGCTTCCCTCCCTTCTCTGCTGCCCTGCCAGCTTCCCTC
>JAAGEH010002526.1:747762-892511 GCA_011751065.1 Lasiurus cinereus | reverse complement strand
CTTCTCCCCCACCCAGCCAGCTTCCCTCCCTTCTCTGCTGCCCTGCCTGCTTCCCTCTCTTCTCCCCCACCCAGCCAGCTTCCCTCCTTTCTCTGCTGCCCTGCCTGCTTCCCTTCCTTCTCAGCAGCCCTGCCTGCTTTCCTCCCTTCTCCCTTGCCCCGCCTGCTTTCCTCCATTTTCAGCAGCCCCACCTACTTCCTCCCTTCTCCTCTCCCCCATTTGCTGGCTTCTCACAGCTTCCCTCCCTTCTGCAGCTCTTGGCTTCCTTTTACACTGTCTTCAGCCTTCACTCTGCATCAGGATATGCAAATTAACCGCCATCTTGGTTGGGTTAATTTGCATAGTCACTCTAATTGGCTGGTGGGTGTGGCTTGTTAGTGTAGCAGAGGTACGGTCAATTTGCATATTACTCTTTTATTAGCTAGGGTGGCCAGTGCACAGCATGGCAGCTCCTGCATTGAGTGTCTGCCCCCCTGGTGGTCAGTGCGCATTATAGCTTCCAATTAGATGGACAGACATTAGCCTTTTATTTATACAGGGTTTTTTATTGATTTCAGAGATGAAGGGAGAAGGAGATAGAGATAGAAACATCAATGATGAGAGAGAATCATTGATCAGCAGCCTCCTGTATCCACACTGGGAATCAAACCCACAACCCAGGCATGTGCCCTGATCGGAAATCAAACCATGACCTCCAGGTTCATAGGTCCATGCCAATCTATGACCAGGCCTCTTATGCACAGTTTTTCTGATAACGGTTAGCCTAGCCCTGGCCCGTTTTTCTCAGTGAATAGAGCATAAGACTGTGAACTGATGGGTCCCAGGTTAGATTCCTGGTCAGGGACCATGCCCAGGTTGAGGGCATGCAAGCGCAGCCAATCAATGATTCTCTCTCCCTCTCCCTTCCTCTCTGAAATCAATAAAAATATTTTCTTAAAAAGCTTAGGCTACATCGTGTGTTCCACTAGCAATTATTGGTCAGAACTTAAACACTTCTTTTCCTAAGTCAAACCTGCTCCCGAGCATCCTGGTGCTCACATTCTCACCCTTTGCAGCCAGGACAGCAGACCTGCCATCCACTTCCCGTGAGCAAGGCATGTGGGCAATTTGGCCACCATGTCCTCATCTGAAGAATGAGTAACCATCCACCTGACTCATGAACAAAATGTGAAAATTGTGGAGTGCAATAAAAACATAAGATGCTAATGGCATTATTAAACTCCACATCAAATGTAGAAAACACCTAAAATTAACAAAAATTTTCCAGATTTTAATTCATGAAAAAGTGCCTCCTAGAAAGAATGTTTCTGAAAAAAATTGGTTCTATAAAAATCTGCATTTAAAGTCACATTTAAAAATCATATTGCAGCATGATAGAAGTTTTTACCTAATGCAAAAACAAAACACAGCTTCTCTTTCCCCTTTAAAAAAATTACCTGTGTGAGTGTTTATGTATTTCTAAAACTAGTTTTCCTTATCAGTTAATAAGATAAGGTCACATTAAGTCCACTGCCCTTACCTTTCACGGCAGTATCTGCTTTGGCAACTGTTTCCTAGATACGATGCTCATTAGCTCTCAAGTTAGTTCTCCCTCAGATAAGTGATCTTCCCCTTTTTATATTAATCTCTGTCTCTTTTCAGAGCAATTCCTCCAAGCAGTCAAGTCGGTTCTATGCTAGCCTGCTTTCAAATCGAGTCACCTTTGGCATGATACTATTCTGCATCTGGGAATCTGCTCAAGTGCTTGCAGGGCTGATTCAAATGGAACCCTTTCCCTCCTCTTTTTCTGCATCATCCGCAGACTCCACTTCCCCCTCCTCTTTCCCTCTTAATGCATACCTGCAAAATGATCTCAAATCTCATTTTGAAATCTAAAAATTAAAAAGTGGACTTCTCAATAGTCAGATGCTACTTCCTCCTCATTCTCCAGCCTAACACTCTCTTCTCTACATACTTGACAACACCATCTAATCCTTTCTCACCCTATGTCTACTGGGACTCCTTTGAAATCTCATTTTCATAGCACAATACTCACATCTTCCAGTTTCCTGACAAATTTGGTTGCCATGGTATATCTACTTAAAGAAAAGCAACCAACCTCAGCACACTATTTTCAGTGACTGCAGAACCGTAGCACACAATGCAGACAATTTTTCGCACAAGCTAGGTGTGAAGACAGATAATATTCTAGTTCATCAGAGAATATTTTATTTTGAGAAAGAAATTTCCACCAGACCAAACACGTAAGTTTACAGGGAGCTAGTAAGACATCATTACATTGATATCGCACCTCGAGTAATCTCCAAGCAGCCCCCTGACATCAGAAGCAGCAATCAGCTTATAATACTGCTGAGATGGGAGCAAAGCATCGTGTGTCTACTGAGTCAGAAATTAAATTACAGTTGAAGTTCCACCTCTTAATGCTATTTTCATGCATTTACAATTCTACCAAACAAAACAAGTTAAAAGTAAGTTTGATATAGTACATCTTTAAAGATGACTATAAAACTTTGGACTGAAAAATACAATTCCCATGAGCCAAACTTTAAAAAGGCAACCATATGCCACCAAGAACAAAGATAACAAAAGTGAAAATAAACAAGTGAGACAGCACCAAACCAAAAAGCTTCAGCACAGGGAAGGAAACTACCAACAACAGGGAACTGCAACCTGCAGAATGGGAGGATTTATATGCAAATCACATATCTTTTAAGGAGTTAATATCCAAAATACTATATAAAACACTCCTACAACTCAATAGCAATAAACAATCCTATGGGAAAAAAAAAAAAAAAACATGGCCAAAGACCTGAATAGACTTTCTGCCCTACAAAACATACAAATGGCTGACAGATACATAAGAAGATATTCAACAGCACTAGCCAGGGAAATGCAAATCAAAACCACAAGGAAATCTCACTCCACACCTGTTAAAAATGGCATTGTCAAAAAGACAAGAAGGCTGAGACCGGTTCAGCTCAGTGGATAGAGCTTCGGCTTGCGGACTAAAAGGTCCCAAATTCGATTCCGGTCGGGGGCATGTACCTTGCTTGTGGGCACATCTCCACTGTGGGGCGTATAGGAGGCGGCTGATCAATGTCTCTCTCTCATCGATGTTTCTGACTGTCTATCTCTCTCCCTTCCTCTCTGTAAAAAATCAATAAAATATATATTAAAAAAAAAAAGACAAGAAGTATGTGTTGGTGAGAAAGTGGGGGAGAGGAACCCTGGTGCAGCCCCTCTAGAAACAGTAGGCAGGTTTCCACAAACAATTGCTGAAACCTCCATGTAATGCCGCATGGCCACTTCTAGGCTTTGATTTGACAACAATGAAACACTAACTGGAAAAGACATATGCAACTTAAGGGCAATGCAGCATAATTTACAGCAGCCAGGATGTGGGAGTTCTCCAAGTGCCCACGGACAGGTCAATGGGTAACAAAAACATGGGAGAGACATTAAGCCATCTGCCCAGGTTAGATAGAGCACAACTTCAACTTTGGCCTTCCCTTCCATTAATAGTTGTTGCTTTTTTTCCCTTATGGTATCTTTATTGTTGAAAGTATTACAACTGTTTCTTAAGTATTTTCTGTATGTACCAGGCCTTGTGCTCGTAAAATGGAATATTATTCTGCTGTAAGAAAGAAGAACATCTTGCCATTTGCAACAACATGGATGGATGCGCTTTAGGGCATTATGTTAAGCAAAATAAGTCAGACAGAGAAAAATAAAACTGTGCAATGTCACGCACATCTTTAAAAAATAAAACCAAGCTCGTAGATAAAAAGAACAGACTGATGGTTGCCAAAAGCAGATAGTGGGGGAAGAATGGGGCATAGGTGAAGGAAGTCAAAGGTACAAACAACCAGTTGCAAAATAAGTCAAGGGCTGTAATGCACAGCATGGCACTTGTAGTTAATAGTTCTGTATTGCATATCTGAAAGTTGCTAAGAGAATAAATCTTAAAAGTTCTCATAAGAAAAAAAATTATAACTACGTGTGGTGATGGATCTGACCTAGACTTATTATAGTGGTCATTTAACAATATATAGCAATATCAAATCATTACACTCAAAATTAATACAACATTATACCTCAATTTTTTTAAAGCAGCCATTGTTCAATAATAGCTTTAAGAGATCAATAAACTAAAATGAAAAGCTGAAAGCCAGCTCTTCTAAAAAGCAAATACATTGTACATAAGGTTTGGAAATTTGTTTCAGATGTGATTTCTTAATACACAAAAAACTGACAGGTGGAACCAATAGATATTTGAGGGGAGGGACAGGTGGGTATTCCACTTGACCTGGAGGCGGGGACTGTGCGCTAGATTTGGTCTGGGGGTAGGGTTTGCAAGGGAACAAATGTTGCTGATAATGGGAGGTAACTGAGCTGCCTTCAAATGGTAGCATCATCCTTGGGATATTTATAGGTAACACCTTCCACGAAATGCTATCATGTTGTGCCTGGGGCTCCTCTCAAGTGCAACAACAACCCCTCTGCATCCCTTGCAGGTCCCTCACACAGCATGCTATCCCAGTGGATTCTGAATGGTTCATCCTCCATCTGCTTGTCTGCACTACCGGAAGACTGATCATACATAGCATGCACAATGGTAATGGAAGATAACCCTTAAGTATTGTTTGCAAAGTGCCAGGCACAATTCAAGATACTATATCAGAGAGAAGCTATTAATATATACATTTTTCAAATAGAGAAACTGAAACACAAAGAGATTAATAACTTGCCCAAGGTCACACAGTACATATAACTGCATCAACTCTAAAATATAAAAATACCAGTAAATGTATTCTCTATTATAGAGTTTGCTTTAATTCTGCTCTAAGTAATACATTCTTTTATTTTAGATTCATTCCCTTTACCTAAAGCAGCTTTCTTTTCAGAATCAATTATAGTAAGATTTTACTAATATGTGAACTCATCACTGGGTGCAAAGCACCTGGTTCTAATGGCACCTGCCTTGGTTACTGTAAAGAATGCAGCATCTGAGATACAGACATCTTTTCATAAATATTTCCTTCACAGAAGAAACAAAGACATGTTTCCCAAGAACTCGTGGGTTTCAGTTATGGATTGTGTCTAAAATAGGCATATTCATACATGACATATATCATATTTAAGTATGTACTAACAGAACAAAGCCTATTAATCTATACCAAATAAACACACAGAGTTCTGTTACTACACAGAGAAGTCATCAAGCAGACAATATTTTCCCCATTAAACACTGAATCACTGTGACCTGTCAGAAGCATGGAATAAATTAATGTTTAATATTTAATACTGTGTGATGGCAAGACTAAACCTAAAGTCTATTTTAAATTTTGTTATTTGACATTTCAATTTTAACTCAAAAGTATTTCTAAAAGGGTTGAAATATGTGCCTGAGAAGTAGCAGTTTAAATTTAATAAATGTTTCTCGCTTTTTAATGCCACCCAATAGTGATAGCATTTTACCCTTTAATGATGATTCAAATCCAATTTTACAAAATGTGGGAGTTTAGCATTGAAGATATGACAATCTTCAAAAAAACATTCAAAAATATAAAAAGGTCATCACTGTGCCTGGTGGGATTTAGATGATTTTATACAAATTAATCAGTTTAGAGCTCACATTTTTCATAAAATGGTTAACTCTGAAGATAGACAAAGCACAAAGCACATTATTAAAAGATGGATTAATCTTAAAAGATGAAAAACAGCCTTGCATCTAAGATACTTCACACCAGCAATTTTCCACAAAAACTGCAAAGGGACCGCACAGACCAGCTCACTGGAATCTGGAAGAAGAAACAACCATCCGTCTTCCTGGTAAGTCAGAAAGAACAAGCCCTTTAGAACGAGTGGCCGTCTGTGCAAACGGGCAAACAGCAGCCTTGGGCATCCACCTCATGCCCTTTTGGTATTTATTACCCAGCTTTATTTCTGAAGAGGAGTCAGTTTTCAAATAGGAGGAAAAGATGCAATAAATATGTTTATGAGAACCTTGTAGTTTGTGAAAAATGAGCTGCTAAAACTTCAATGCCGACAGATTTCTTCCTGTGTCACAAGTTTTATCCAATAAGATCATGCAGATGCATCTGCTCACTTCCCGTGATCTCCTTACTATACAAGGGCATCTAAACGTTAAGACTATTTGATATTATTAGAAAATAACTTTGTAGATATTTTCTTCTCATAAAACAAGAGGAGAATTAAATATGAGTGCAGAAGCAGGAGAGTGTGGGTGTGTTTGTGTATGTGTGTTTTCTTCACAGTCTTAAAAGCCCTTTGAATTATTAGTGAAGCTCAGACAATTTTAAAGCAAATACAGAGATCTAACAAGTGAAGTCCAACTTCACAGTGCATGAGAAACCCCTGCTCTAAACCGTGAGAATAGGGGTAATATGTTATTTACTAAAGGCCCAGTGCACGGATTCATACACATTCAAAGGAAATTAATTAGAAGGTGGCCAGTGAGCAAGACTGTGCAAGACAGTCCAGACACGTCCTGAAGCCAACCTCTCGTTGTCCCTCCCTGCCGGCCGCACCTGGGGGTTGAAGGGGGTCTGTGGAGTGAGTGGGGTCCCTCTGGCAGGTGGAGTCCCTTGGCCTGGCCTCTGGGGATCAGCGGAAACCAGCAGTCAGACATGCCCCGAAGGGTCCTGGAGGTGAGAGGGCACTCCACGAAGTTTCTGTTGCTTGGCAGCTCCTGTGTTGAGCATCTGCCTAGTTTGTGCCGGATACAATCGTGGCCTTATTCTGATATTTTAACTCATTTAATCTTGACAACAATCCCTCTGGCAGGGATTTTATTAACCTTTATTTCAGATGAAGAAACAAAACTTAGAGATATGAGTCCAGTCCAGATAGACTACAATTTCAACTTGGGCCTGCCTTTGAGTGTTTCTTAAGTAAGTCGGCATGGAGCAGCCCTACCTCAGCCCTGTCTCTGCCCTGCACGTCCTTTCTCTTTCCCTGCCCCACAGAGCCAGTCCCCGGCCCCAACAGTGCCTAGACCAGTGGTTCTCAACCTGTGGGTCGCGACCCATTTGGGGGTCGAACGACCCTTTCACAGGGGTCGCCTAAGACCATCAGAAAATGCAGATATTTACATCACGATGCATCACAGTAGCAAAATTTCATGGTTGGGGGTCACCACCACATGAGGAACTGTATGCAAGGGCCGCGGCCTTAGGAAGGTTGAGAACCACTGACCTAGACCATCTCAGGTCCTCAATGAAGGTCCATGGAATTATCTGGTTATCTGCCTCCACAAAATAAACATTTCAATAGCTATTTGAATTCTATTGCTTAAAGCTCACAATTCCATGATGCATGAATATAAGACCAGCAATCTTATCACTAGATGAAGAAAGTCAGTTCCTAACTGACAATTTGGAAGACATAAAAACCCAGAGGAGAGCGACTTTTTAATCAAAGGTGCATATGACGAGAAATATACGTAAGAAATGGTCCTGCTAGCTTTAGTTTCTCCTGATTTTGTGAAATGTCAAACTCATCACCAGCTAATTGCTTCTGCATAGTTCTTTGCTGGCAATGACTCAGACCGAGTCCTCCAGTCACCATCTAATATATATATATATAGTGTGTGTGTGTGTGTAAAATAAATTCTTGTTTCATGCACATAACCAGCAGAAAGAAACAAGAGAGAGACTCAACAGAGCCTGTAGTCTTCACTCTTAAAGAACACATCTTTCAAAGATGATAGCTCTTGGAATATTTGCATGTCAGCAAGTCTCAATATAAACATGAAACAACAATGAAAAGCCAACAAATCAGCAGGAGGAATAAACATGTCAGAAACATGGTGGCATTCCGTGAGCACCGCAGCTTAATAAATGAGCTCATTGTCCAGCTTGCATAAGCCTTCGCCTGTGGGGGCATTTCGATGAGCCAATGGATCAACGGAAAATACTCCCACAGAGCTTGCTTTTTAAAGCAGGATTATGTGAAAGTATGTGACAATTACTCCCATCCCTTTACAATGACAATCTTCCAGTTAATGAAACAATGACTTTCCCCCCCAAGGTATTGGGTTTGAGAATTTTCTGTTCTTCATTAGCTAATCTTCCACAAATGTTTCCAATACACAAGGTCCACATATTTGCTATTTATAAAAAAAGCAGATGTTGCCCTAACCCGTTTGGCTCAGTGGATAATCGGTCTGTGGACTCGAGGGTCCGATTCCGAACAAGGGCATGTGCCTTGGTTGCGGGCACATCCCCGGTGGGGAGTGTGCAGGAGGCAGCTGATGGATGTTTCTCTCTATCTCTCTCCCTTCCTCTCTGTAAAAAATCAATAAAATATATATTTTATTAAAAAAAGCAGATGCAACTGACTCACCTCTTAGAATTTGGGGCTTATTCCTCAAAACACCACTAACTCTGTCAGTTCTGTGTGCTGAAAATCTGATTTCCAAAGGGAATCACACAAATTCCCTTAACAACTCTTCCATGTAGCCCATCCTTACTAGGTATCTAATTGCCATTTTTGTAGCCATATATTAAAGCTTATGATCCCTAAAAAGCTCAGCATTTTTTTAAAGGAGAGGGAGAGATCTCTACCAGGAATGCCATGCCTTTCCCTTCCCATGCCATCTTCTTTCTCCATCGGGCAATGTTACAGTCATCCTGCAAGGACCAGTTCAAATGTGTTTTCCCAACCATCCTGACAGACTTATCAGTTCCTTCTTCTCATTCCCAAGTGATTTTGTTAACACTACTATTAGAGTACTAACACATCTATTACAGTAAACTGTTACATGTTAAATAACAAAGTCTATGAAGACAAAAAAATAACATTTATTTTTCTTTATATGTCAAAAAACTGACAGATCAGTTATTAAATGAATTTTTGTTGGGTAATTTTTTAATGTAACCCAAAATCTTAAGCAATAATTTTACTTTATTTGGGGCAAGTATATTATTAGCTTTTGAAACAGCAATGAGAAAAAGTGTCTGAACTGAATTAATACAATTTTCTCTGTCCATCACACTAAAGGCCAGTAATCCCCTGTATCCCACTGAACACCACTCTGAAGCATACGCTTCAAGGCCCAGGGTTAAGTCCTATCTCCTTCATGAGGCCTCACAGGTTTCTCTGTTTATTCTTTGACTGGATGTGCCACTATACTTCGTAGATATACTTAATAACACAATAGCCTATCTTGATAACTCAATAAATATAAAATTGAATGACTTCTCTATTATCCACGATAAGAATTAATTTAACATTGTGATGCTGATATTATTTTCTTACGTTCAAGATCAGGAAACTCAGGCTCAGGTGTTATCTAATTGCTGGTCAGTTATGGAATCAGATTTAGAATCCAGAATCCAGATCTAATTTTATGAATTCATCTTCTCTCTCCCATATATAGGATGACTCTTGGATTTATTCTGTCAGGTATTATTCTTGAATGACATGTCTAATAGTGCTGGCTTAATGCTTCTAGTACAGAACTGCCTATAAAATTTAATTCTGACATAAGCAGGGGTCAGGGAAGCAAGGTTGAGAAGGCAGTCACTGCTCTCTGTGTGGTCAGAGAGAGACGCTTTATGCTGTGCTCCCAGGGGCTCTGCCTGACTCGCAGACTGCCTATATCTGTGGGGAGGCATTTTATTTCACGGGGTTTATGGGCTGGTCAATAAAACTTGATTGAATTTGGACTGGATAAAAGAACTCTAGGTCTGAATCAGTGAAAATCCAGAGTTATTTTTTAAAGTCACTATATTACTTTCAATTATATGTAATAATTTAGCTATGTTAAAGCTGGAAGTAAACATGCACATTTGGAGAATGGAGTCAAAAGCATCCAGCAGCAGGGGCTGGAAGCAAGAGCCAGGGCGACAACTCTAGGCCAAACGTTGATGTGCTCAGATCAATATTTTTTATTCTATGACTATGTTCTTTCTAAAAAAGTGAGACATTATAAGAAGCCCAGATGTAAAGGTTAGAATAATGAAACAAAATGAAAGATATATCAGAGGTTTGTAAAATATAGATAATATAGAAGTAACTATTGGAATCACAGAAACTATAAGAAAAATAAATACGTATTGTTTTAAGCCACAAAGTTTGCGGCATTTTGTTACAGTAGAAAATTAATATACACAGAGAAGGAAACTTCTAAATGGTTAAAGAGAAAAAACTTAATGTACCCAAGTAAGCAGGCTTTTTCAGAACACAAGTACCAGGCAGAGCTGTCTACCTGCTGTCCAGACCACTTCGCCCCTTCGTGGTTCCAGAAGTAACACTGCCCTGGGCCCTTTCCTGACACCACCCGGAAAGTCAGCATCTCCAGGCTCGTGTTACACACCTGGACCACAGGGCCCACAGCAGTCCCTCGGAGCACAGCAGGGAGCGTGTTACCTACCGTCCTTTCAAGCAAACGCCCTCCTTCCTTCGGGGGACATGCACTCTCTTGGCTCTAAGTGGCCCCAGTGGACATGGCTCACAACAACCAGGAGCCACTAACATCAGATAGGAGGTATCTGTAACCAGTTCTTAGGAGCATGGAGTTTATTCTACAACTAAAGAATTCAGTGCAAGACAAAGACAGGTTCTCCACTTCTGTAATGCATTTATACTTGAGAATAGAATAACACTTATAATTAATAACTCAATAAATATGAAATTAAATTACTTTTATATTACCCACTATAAGATTTAACTTAATCCTCTTAATGTTCTGATGCTGATATTATATTCTTACTTTCTAGATCAGGAAACTAAGGCTCAATTGTTAGCTAGTTGCTGGAAAGTGATGGAGCAGAACTAGAATCCAGATCTGTCTAATTTATAAATTCAAATTTCTTCTCCTATACTACAGGATAACTCTTGAATTTATTCTGTCAACATTTCTAATAGTGCTGGCTTACTGTTTCTAGTGCATGCACTGCCTATAAAATTGAATTTGTATAAGCAGGAGACGGGGGAGCAAGGTTGAGACAGTAGAATTTGCAGAATAGTGCAAAGGCAAATGCATAGTATGGAGAGAAAAATGACAGTGTGACATCTTGGAAAAAGAACAACATAAGAAGTGACACGTTGCCCATGACACGTCGCACAGATGCCTATTAAACAATCTAATACTCTATCGTTCTCCAATCTTACCATATGATCCTTCCACTCCGTAATGATAGTCGGGGACCAGGAGCTTACTACCTTGGGGGAAAAGTAAACTAAGGCATTAAGAAACAACTACTCCATCCACTCAGAGTACGTACTCTCCGTGACCCAGGCTCAACTGCAGGACCCTGCCTTTTGGCACACGCTGGATTCTTAGCATTTGGGAGCCTAGTCTTATAAATGTCAACCCCACACATCTAGGTTGCAAAGGCCATTCAAATCCTCTAAGATAACCTCCAGCTATCATATACATATTTCTTTGTTATTTTACTTGAAGTTTAGTGCCCAGATGTAATCATTTCATGTCCATTTTCTTATTATAAATATATTGATATTTCCTATTCAAGCTATGATGAGCATTACTTTATCTGTAGAGCCAGCTAGCAGAAAGACAGTTATAAATTAAAGTATCAATTACTAAGTAAATAAAATCAAATAAATGTGCATCATCCTTCCAGGCTTCTTCTAGCCTACGTCAACGCAAAAACGGTCAGTGAGGAAATGAAGTTTGGCTGAAAGTCCTTTGCTGTCATGTCAGAGAACAGAGAACCAAACCACCTACTTGTCACAGTTTATCTCCATCACAAATAGCCTTTATCATCCATTGAAAATGGTTACAGATTTATACCTAAATTTCAGGCAATTCTCTGCTCTAGCCTGAAATAAAAAAGATTATATTTGGGTGATACTATATTTCAGTTTCTATTATCATTCCACTTTAAGGAGTAGTAAAAAATATATATATAAAAATATTGTCTTAAAAGTTAAGCTGGTATTCAACTGACCCCTGCTGGCCTCATCTTTCCTGTGTCTGCATATATCAGCTGCTACAACACCCAACTGCATTTTATAATTGAACCTGCATTTGATCAGTCTGCCATGGCAAGAGCACAACTTGGGAGAAAAATGCTCAGTCCATTGCAAGTGGAAGAATGTCTTCCATCCTACAAGCTTCAACAAAGTCCAAGGCCTAGCAATTGAAATCACTCTAATGTTCCTGACATACAGTAGGCCAAGACATGAACAAAAAGAATGCCATGCAAATACAGCATAACACCAGTTGGTTGAAAACCAAATAAAAAAGGATTCCTACATCAGAGGATAATGACACACACAGATGTTGGACTTTACTGAATGAGAAATCTAGTAAGAAGATGGAAGGAAGAAAAGAAGAGAGTTGTGAAAAGAAGGTGAATCATGAAAACAAATACAATGGAGAGACCCATCATTTGTTATGTTCCCCATAAGCTAATGTATTTTCCTTTTCCCACTTCCCCTTATTTTTCACCATCTCTTTTCTTGTCACTTCAGACAGATGAAGATAAATGAAGAACAGTAGTTAAACTTCTATGTTTGGATACAAATGATCTTTTGTATCAATATTATTGTTATGTAAGCACTTTTAATATTGCTTCTAGCCGATGAGACTTCTGCTTCAACATATGGTATGGAAAAAAATGAGAAAAATGTACTTGTGATTAAAATAACTAAACAGTCAACAAAAACTGCCTAGCAACGATTATAAATGAATCCGGTTCGCTGTGGCTGATAACTACCTAAGGTGAAACTGGTTATCTGATTTCTCTCCCCAAAGAGGAATTAATAACCCAGATTCTCAGGATTGTTATGTTGTCCCACTGCTGTAAAATCATTCTTTCAGAGGGATTGAAATTTAATGTTCTTTTCCCGTACCTTCCAGGTATATTAAGAATGTACAAGACAAATGGGGTTCTTCTGCTCAACATTGGTTCCCTTAAAATCTAAAGCTCCTGCCCGGCCAGTGGCCCAGCTCAGTGGCTGAACATTGACCTATGAACCAGGAGGTCACAGTTCATTCCCAGTCAAGGCACATGCCCAAGTTGCAGGCTCAGTCCCCTGTGGGGCTTGCAGGAGACAGCCAATCAATGGTTCTCTCTCATCATTGATGTTTCTTTTTTTTTTTTTTGTCATCATCATTGATGTTTCTATCTCTCTCTCTCCCCTTCCCTTCTCCAAAATCAATAAAAGTATTATTTAAACATCTAACGCTTACAAAGGAGCATGTAGCCCCCTAGAGAGCTCAGTATGGTCAGGTTTCTGGGCTCTGCATTCAGACTGCTGGATTCAGACTGAGTTATACAGCTGTCATGTTGGGCAAATCACCCACCTTTCTAAATCAAATACAGTGAAACTGTCTCCATTAAAAAACGAGCTGTCATATGCAAAGAGCTTTGTATACTACCTGGAGCATAAATGTTCCATAACCATGAGCTACTCTCGTTATTACAACCTCTATGTGACTTCCTTCCTAAAGTCCTGCCCTCGATTCTCAATCTGAAGAGAAAGTCTTAGACTCCTAACTGTAGCTAAGCTGGGTTTCAAATATGCTAAACGAATCCATCTACCTTCTCTCCTCCCTTCCCCTTTCCTGCCAATACGGACACTATGGGAAGGCTGCCTTTGCTCACACATAAGTGAAGCTCCCATTCAGATGTACTTGAACACTGGTGTATGTCTTCTTTTGGTAACCAAAGGTCTCAAGTTAACCAATGTGACCAAAATGTCAAATATCCTGTTCCATCTACCCCTTAATGATACTGGCTTCTGTGGGATCAGAAAAATTATAATCTCCATACCTATAACATCAAAGGCACCAAGGTCATTTGTGCACAAAACATACAGCACTCAGAGAAATCCACCAGGACCCCTGCTTGCTGTGTCTTTAGAATTTATATCCCCCACTCTTCACATTACCCGGTCATAAACAAAGACTGCAGCACATTCCAGATTTCAGACCCCATGACAGCTGCGACCTACACACAACCTTCAGACACACCACTCATAACAGTCCAGCTTGCAGTACATAATTAAGAAATAAGAAGATGTCTACATCAGATTAATTTTAAATGTTTACATTTTATGCATCAATATTAAAGTAAAATAGCAAACCAGGGGGTAGAAAAATTAAACATTGTAAAATGTGCTGGAAAACAGACTCCAAATAGTATTTCTCAGACATGAAATCTTGCTGGAGAGGTGCATCCCATGTCACCTGCAGCCCGGCCCTCCCGGGGAGCACCATCGGAAGTGGAAGCTGCCGGGCAAAGCTGCCAGGTGCTGCGTGTTTCGCTGCTAGATTAAGATTTCCCCGCAGACAAGCACTGTGGCAGTTCTGCATCAGCATCTGGTCTGGTTGCAAACGCAGAACAAAGAACGCTGCCAGCTGAGAGGTCTTCCCTTCCTTTACCTTCTCTGCAGCACTCGCTCCGTTACCTTCCCAAGATCACCTGGGTTACAAGGTGAACTCTTCCCATATCATTAAAGTCGAGCAACATTTCCTTCTTTGCGGTTTTTACTCTAAAGCAAAGCCTTCAACCCACAAACAGCTTAATGGGGGACAACGGTCATCACTTTTTTTCTAAATCTGACAAAATGCCTCAAAAATGCCTCTTATACGTAGGTATTTTCCACAGTCTCGGGAAGTTCAAATTTATTTAAAACTTGCCATACAAATTATTGCCCCAAGTTTTTGCTCAATGTAAACTTTTGGGTATGACCAAAAAACAACAAAAGTATTATACTCACATTCTGAGAATCTGAGTACTTTTCTACCATCTCCCCTGATATCTGAAAACAATCTTTATTTTAGAAATTGTATATCATAACAATTTACAAATATAACTGAATACAAGAGGCATTGTTTTTTGTTCATCTCTATATTCAGCACAGGGCCTGGTACATACCAGACACTCAATATTTTTTGACTAAGGAGAGATTTGTTGCCTCTCAAATGTTTGATAATCTGACTTCTAGAATTCTAAATTCAAATGGAAAAATTTTCTCCCATTGAATTTCATTAAAAAGTGGAGTACCTTTAGAAAATATTTGAACTTAATCATAACTTAGCAACATCAAGTACACTGATCTAAAAGAAACTGCCGAAACCGGTTTGGCTCAGTGAATAGAGCGTTGGATCCCAGGTTTGATTCCGGTTAAGGGCATGTACTTTGGTTGCGGGCACAACCCCAGTAGGGAGTGCAGGAGACAGCTGGTGGATGTTTCTCTCTCATCGATGTTTCTGACTCTCTATCTTTTTTCCTTCCCCTCTGTAAAAAATCAATAAAATATATTTTTAAAAAATAAAAATAAAAAAATAAAGAAAGAAACCATCTCCTAGTGGAGGTTGGGGGTTGGTAGATGAAACTGGAAGAGGGCATAGAGGGGATAAATGGTGTTGGGGGAAAGAATAAAATAGAAGAAGCCGTCTCCTTGGTGACCAAAAGTGTGCTCCCTGGACTGTAAAGGGGTGTTTGAATATACTCAGCACTCAGGTGACGGATCCTGGCTAGATGAGAAAAAGCAACACGGTGAAGTAAACTAGATGAGCAGGTGTACAGCGAGGAAACTAGTCAAGGAAAGGAGCCAAAGCTTTCAAGAAGGAGAATAAACATGAGGTTAACTTCTTAAATTATAAACTGTGGGTATGATTTCTCTATAGAAAACTTCTTCACAGATGAAGTGCATGTGCAAAAACAGTAACTTGTCCAACCTTAAAAAAACTGGACCCTTAACAGAAACTTCAAAGGTTGACTAATTTTAAATACAACAGAAAATGTTTGCTTGATAAAGTAAAAAAAAGAGATTTGAGAATATTGGCATTTTCCTACAATCATAAAAGGCCCAAAAAAATCACTGGATGAAGCCACCGCAGGTGGGACTAGAAATTCAAAAAGTCTAGGAGCTTTTTTTATAGCAACATAAATTTGTATTAACTGAAGTATATCAGCAAATGATGTTATGAATATCCAAATGGCCCTTGGCAGAAAAAAGGTTCCCAGCTCTCTTAGAGGGCGAGTCTCAGATACATCAACACACTGTCAAGGTCACAGCCATTTGGTGACCCCTCATCTCACTGCTTTTCTTTCTAGTGTCTAGAGTTTAATTTTTCTAATCCAATAACAATACCATGACTGGCAGGACAGAAGGACTAAAAGCACATGAGTGTCAGAAAATGAAGAGAAAAACTCTATATTCCTCTTTCTCACTTGATTTCCTTTTCCCTTGCCAGACAAGGGAAACAATCTAGCTTTACTCTTAAACACACATAACTGTATGTACAATTTCTATAATTCACCACCCTGACATCATCACCAATTACTAGATCACCAAATTCAAAGCAGTTGAAAAACAAGTAATAATTAATAAATAAATTCCAGAGTACTTTTATCAGGCAAATTAAAACAATTTTCTGCACATTAAAATAATATGTAGCTTCCCCTGTTTAAACATTAAGATTATTTCTTACACCTTGTGATGGTACAATTAAATAATATTTTACTTTAAATACAACAGAAAATATACAGGTTGATAACATTGAAAAAGAAAAAGTTTCAAGAATATTGGCATTTCTGTACCCTAAAGAAAACCGATAACTACATGGTCAGGATGAGCATCAGCTACAAATTATGTGTACAGCTTGCTAGCAAATTAGGGAATGTTCCCCTTTGGTTTCTTTTCTGACTACTTATAACTTCACACACAGATTTGCAATTTAAATTCGATTGTCTTAAGAGTGCATTCTGCAGATCACGCTCTGAGAAGGGGAGATGAGTTGCATGGAAAGTACAATGTGCCGATGGCTTTCAGCCAGAAACACGAGGCCAAATGTTTAGAGACCAGGAAGCATCTAAGCAAGGCCAGTGCATCTGGACTTTTCAATTCCAGTTGTCACTGTTTCATGTGGACTTCCAAAAAAGGGCCAGATAAATGGGAAACTTAAGCATTTAAACATTTTTTAAAAAAAACATAAGATGAAAAGGAAGCAACTTAAAGGCCCTCTGAGGACATTTGTAACAGTGGTGACAAGAAGCCCTAGTGATTTAAACAACACTAATAACCATATGTCTGGACCTATGTTCAGCTGTAATTTGCACATCAAGTATAGGCTTTTATTTTCATACTTGAGAAAACATGCCAACTATTCAGTATTTACGATCACAGTTAACTTGCAGAATGAGAAACCTAATTACAACAGAAAGGAGAAAATATTGGTCTTGGGAAAAATGAATTTGATTATCATACAGGTAGGCAGACAAGAAGTCATTTCTACTTCCCACAACCAATCTAATATGTCTGGATCTTAAACTTATTATAAGTGTCACGTATTAAAACAGAAATGATCGCTGTATGGGCAAATATATTGCTAATAAAAATCCACTCCAACATACCAGGCACTCTAGCACAGCACAGTATAATTTTTGTAGGCATAAGCTGCAGTAAGCCATGTGACACAGTAAAAGGCATGATATATTACAAGCTTCAAGCAAAGTACTGCAAGCAGGTACTGTCAACCTATTGCTTGACAGAATCCGGGGTAAAAAGGTCATGTGGAAATAGAAGTCTTTGTGACAGAAAGTAGCTTCAGTTGCTGAGCAAATGGCAGAAGGCGTTTCGGCAGGGAGTTCCAGGGATGTTGAAAAACCTAAGGAAAAAGATCAATAGAAAACCATTTTCAAGAAAATAATTCTAGTTGATATTAAGTGTTAGGATTGAAAATCTGCAGCTGACACCAAGAACCACAAAGAACAACAAGCCCGAACCACTGTGCGCCGGTGGGAGGACACCCATCTCGCTTCCTGCATCTGAACTATGAAAAGACTAATGACAAGTCGGTCATGTCTGGCGCTGTGGATACGTGGTGGTAACTGCCAGGCCGGTTGGCAGGTCCTCATCAGGCAGGGTGCGAATCCCTAAACTAATCTCACCCTGAGAGAAAAGTATGGGTCCTGACCTAAGGGACGACCTCATCAGAAGGACCCTCATTGGCAGCACTTCGGAGCTGGGCTGCTTGTGCAATTTCTACAGGGAATCACTCCCTCCTTCTGCTGCATCTCGATGTGCTCTCTCTGGAGCCCCCAGGGCTTTATAAATCTCGTCTAATGTGAGTGTGGTCAATGTCAACATTTTACTAAACTGTGATTTATTTTTTAAGTCATTAGCAGAAGGTGAGTTTAAAATTAGGAAGCTGTGACCTCAAAGTAGTATAATGTACACATGAGGATTCACACACATGCTTCCATTTTTGAGACCTGGACACCTTGAGGGCCTCCTACCAGGAAATTCTGTAGCGTGCACAATGCAACAACAGTGGCAGAGGCCAGTGTCTATGCCAGGACTCGAGGCTAATTCCTTTGCTCTCACCTTGTCAGAAATCTCACCTCATTACTAATAACCCTCTCTCCCCCTTACCAAATCTCTTTAAAACAACCAACCAACCAAAAAACAGCATTCCCCTTCTAACTGCCACCCTTCATCTCTTCTTATTCGTGGGCAAATTTCTTAAGATCCAGCCCTCATCACTCTGAGGTGCTCCAGCAAGGCTCGCTAAAGGATGTATTATTTATTAACACTTTTCAGGCCTTATCTTAATTGTCCTCTAGTTTGAAATTGTTGAGGTCCTTCTTAAGTTCTTTTCTCCCTTGGTTTCTATGACATCTTTCTCTACAGAATTTCCTGACTTCTCTCACTCTCAATCATCCTTGCGGGTCTCTCTCCCTCCTTCCTCTCTCTATCTCTCTCTCTCTTTCTCTCTCTTATCCAGCTAGCCTCTTACACATCCCTATTCCACCAAGTTACATGCATGCTCATGCTGTCTTCTTCATTTCCACCCACTCCCTGGATCATTTCTATTTCTACTGCATCAGCTGTCATCTATATACTTTTGAATTTTAAAACCTCAATTTCCAACCCAAATCTCATTTGAGATTCAGTCCCATTCATCCAGCTCCATTCTCAACAAAACAGAATCCATGATCTGCACATGCAGTTCTCCTCTTTCTCTCGTCCCCCTATTGTCAATGCCTCCTGCTGTATTCACTGACTCTCTTACCAATCACTCCACAAGTTGGCCAACTTACAAACATGGCGTCCTCTTTGACTCCTTTCTCTCTACCATCCCTACAGTGGGCAGTCTCCAAGCTGACCTTCTCAAAATGTTCTCATTCCCTCCTTCCTCCCTTCCCACTGTCACTGACACCACGGCCTTATTTCAAGGCCATGGCACCTCCTGATCTGATCACTGCAGGAGTCTGCTACCCTGTGCTACTCACTCTCCTCCCAACTAGCCTCCAAACCTCTTGCAAAAAGGGGTTCTAAAGTGCACGTCTCACTCGCCAAATCCTTTGCCTCTTGTCAAATTAAACATCGGTCTCCTTCAAGAGAAGACCCAATTCCTGCCTGGCTTCAGTCTTATTTCTGACCAGTTTCCTGCTTCCGGAAATGTTCGGCCACCCTGAACTGCTCAGCACTTACCCCGAAGCAACACCTTTCTATCTGTGCCTTGCCTTATGTTGCTTCCTCTGACTGACAACTCTTCGCCCAACTCAGTCTTGCTGCAAAGACTCTGAGACTCGGCTAAGAGGTCCTATCTTCCCAAAGGCTTCCCAGACACCCACAGTCTGGGTGTAATGCCTTCTGTGTACTCTAACATAGGACCCCACTATGGCTAATGGTACCATGATTATCACATCTTTAAAAATTAACCAACAGTTAATAATTTCTATACAAAGATTACAACCAAATATAGTATGAATGGCTAGCATAAAGGGCTCTCCATAACTTACATTCAAAGAATATAAGATAAGCAAAGTAATAATTTGGCTTGAAGTTTGCATATGGCATAAGCAGTGGTCAACAAACTACAGCTTGCGAACCACATGCAGCTCGCAAGCCTCAGTTTGCCGCTCTGTTGACTAATGAATGAGTTTGCCAACCACTGACCTAGACTCTCCATTCCAATAATTACAAGCTGTTGTTGTTCCTTGTGATTAAGCCCCTATCCCAGTGGTTGGCAAATTCATTAGTCAACAGAGCGGCAAACCGTGGCCAATGCATAAGGCTTATAGCACCTAAGGTGTCCATGTCAAACTGTATTTACTCAGAACTTCAGAGTAACATGTTTCTTGCTGTTTGTAAATATTAATAAAGGGTCAAAGAATGGAACAGTGTCTAGGCCTTAATAAATAAGATTCTTTTGCCCTAGCCGGTTTGGATCAGTGGATAGAGCATCAGCCTGCGAACTAAAGGGTTCCAGGCTCAAATCCGGTCAAGGGCACATGTCTGAGTTGCAGGCTCAATCCCCATTAGGAGGCGTGCAGGAAGCATCCAATCAATGATTCTCTCTCATCATTCTTCCTCTCTGAAATAAAAATAACATATATTTTTAAAACAATAATGTTATCTTGATGAAGTAAATATTTAATAAAACATTATATACACTTACAGAGAAAGAGGAGAGCTGCATGTACCCTCTGACTATCCAAGGTGTCAACCAGCCATCTTACTCATCTTGCATGCCCAATTCTCTGACACACAGTATTCACTCAGAAATGTCTAATGAAGGCCTGATGAATGAATAATTATAAAGAAAATTACAGAAACCACCACAGCCTACCCTGTTGCAGAATTAGTGATTTCTAATTTCTAGACTAATCCAGATTCAGGTTATCTATAAATGGTGAATGTTACTAAGGGCAGACTATCATTTCCTGGAAGTATTCAGTTTAGTATTCATTTATTCAACAAAAATCTAGTGCCTACTATGTGCCAGCTGGATGGTAGGTGCAAGAATTAGTGTGGAAAGCACTAGCAATAGATATAGACAACTCTGGTTCCAAGTCCATCTAGACAATTAATAGTTGTGTGATCTGAGCAAACCAATTGAATGTTCTTGCTTATAAATGTCTTCATATAAAAGAACAATATATCTATTTCCCAGGGTTACTGTTAGTATTAAATGAGATAATACACAATCTTAATACAGGGTGGGGAAAAAGTAGATTTACAGTTGTTCATGTAGAAAATAATACAATCCTTATCTAATAAAAGAGTAATATGCAAATTGACCATACCTCCACTATACCCACCAGCCACACCCACCAGCCAACAGAGTGAGTATGCAAATAAACCCAACCAAGATAGCTACAGCCACAGAGAGAGCAGAAGAGAGGTTTGGGTTGCCCCTGGCGATGGAGGAAGCCAAGCTTTCTGCAAAGCCTGGCTGGCGGAGGGCTCCGCTTAAGGCAACAAAGTTTCAAATGGCTGCCTGCCAAGGAGCAAGGCTTGAGTTGCCCCTGGTGATGGAGGAAGCCAAGCTCTCTGCACACCCTGGTGGGCCCAGGCCTCCACTTAAGGAAATAAAGTTTCAATGGCTGTACGAGCAGAAGGCTTGGCTCCGCTCCAGGCTACTAAGTTTCAGTTTGTAGAAGATAAATAAATCCCAGATCCCAAGGCTTCCACTTGAGTCGCTTGGGGGCGTGGCCAGCCTGCAAACTACCACAGGCCCCTCGCCCAAGCCATCCCACACCCCAAGGGAACACCCACCCTGATCCAGGACACCCTTCAGGGCAAACCAGCTGGCACCCACCCATGCACCAGGCCTCTATTCTATCTAATAAAAGAGTAATATGCAGATTAGCCATCACTCCAACACACAAGATAACTGCCCCATGTGATCAAAAGATCCTGCCCCCATATGGACACAAGATGGCCAGCAGGGAAGGGCAGTTGGCAGGGACCAGGCCTGCAAAGAAGGGCAGTTGTGGGCGATCAGGCCAACAGGGGAAGGCAGTTAGGGATGACCAAGCCCACAGGGGAGGGCAGTTAGGGGCAAATAGGCTGGCAGGGGAGTAGTTAGGCATCAATCAGGCTGGCAAGGGAGTGGTTAGAGGATGATCAGACTGGCAGGAAGAAGCGGTTAGGGGAAATCAGAAAGGCAGGCAGGTGAGCAGTTGGGAGCCAGCAGTCCTGGATTGTGAGAGGGATGTCCCACTGCCCATTTAGGATCCAGGTAGGATCGGGCCTAAACAGGCAGTTGGACATCCCTCAAGGGGTCCCAGATTGGAGAAGGAGCAGGCTGGGCTGAAGGACAACCCTCCCTCCGAGCCTTTAGTAATCTATAATAATAAATGCATAATATACTAATAAGATCAGACAACCTTCGGGATAAAGCCAGACCTGTGAGTGAAACCCGGGTCCCCAGTGCCTGCCAGCAGCCAGAGGGAAGCCCTGGTCCCAGGTGCCTGCCAGTGGCCAGAGGAAAGCCCGGGTTCCGGGTCCCAGGTCCCACATCCTGGGTGCCAGAGGGAAGCTGGTGCTGGCAGCCAAGGGAAGGAAGACCTACACTTGCATGAATTTCATACATTGGGCCTCTAGTTAATAAATAATAATACAAGACTAAATGCTATGTTTCATATACTCACAACTGTAAAGCTAATTTTGCTCTACCCTATAGAGTGCATACATATTATTTATTCCTGTTATCTACTGTGAATAAAACCAATAATAAATACTTTTTGTTATTTTATTAAAATGAGCCCGTAAGACAAATACTCCAATGTAGAATTTTTAAAGCCAGTCCCAGGGAACTTAAGCAATTTTCCCAAGACTACTCATGCAGCTGGTGGGTCGCAAATTTCTTTGGAGTCAAATTCAAGACTGCAATTCTCTTCATTTAGTGGGCAAAGGGTAATCCCAACTACAAGAGTCAGCATAAAGTTTTCATAGTCTGCAAAAGATTTCCAGTGTCATAAGTTTTGCTTGAACAAGAAATTCTAGTATTAAAAACTGTTGGGTTGCCAGGGTAACAATCTCTTTGCAATCATGATGCTGGTGGTTTTGTGTTATATTTCTCTCAAGGAAAAGTAAACTAGATGTATCCCAGGAATTTAATAAAAGTATCTGCTTGACCAAAGCCAAGATACGAGCGTTTTTAGACAATATGAAGGGACTTAAATATACAGCAGAAGACCCTCAGGTTATACCAGTTCCATCAATAAAATTAAAAGATTCTGACCTTGACACCAATACAAGGCAGAGCCATAATGTTCGGGAAAACTCAATTCCCTGAGCAAGAAAAATAAATCGCTAAACAACTGAGATGAGAACCATGGAACAAGTCAGAATTCATCAAAAGGAGAACAAATCAATTCTCAAAGGAAGTATGAATTATAAAGACAGAAAGCTCAAACTTTTATTTTAGTGTTTTGTTTTGTGTAGATGTGTGTAGGGGAAGGAAATGGAATTCTAGGGCATCCTTGGATGAGTTAACCTTCTTGTTTTACCTGGAAAATGTTAGAAGGGCATATTCAAAATAAGTTGATTATAAACAAAACAGTAAGAAATTATTGTTATTAATTAGACTATTCTCAAATCTGGACACGCAAAGTACTTATGTAGACAGGAACTGTTTCTACACAATAAGCCTCAATCATGACTATGAAAATCATACAGACTTTCCTGTTAAGCTTTTCTAGTACATGGTTCTACAACTATCTAAGAAATACCAATATTTTCCTCACAAATTTAGCTGTGAACAAATCATTTCTATCTGTAACAATTTTATAGAACAGCATATGCATGCTTTATGTCCTCAAAGACAACCAGAATAAAAATTGCACTCCCTCTACTTCAACAATAAATTGGCTTTGTAAGAAAAGATCAACATTCATGAGAGAAGAAATTTTTTCCACGCTGGCCAATTATTTCCTTAACATATACTGTCAGTGCAGATTTATACACAAATAACTTTATTTTAATAATATGTACTTATATAGTAAATATATATTTATGTTATATTATAATATATATTTCTACAAATATATGTATTTATATATAAAATTACCGAATTTTCTGAAATACATTCCTGAAAACGATATGTAATCAAATATTTTATGTAACAAGTCAAGCTTTCCTTCTACTTACAATATAAAATTATAGAACTGTTCTCCACGCCCCTGAAAATATTTTTTAAATCATAGTTAAGATTATAGTAAACCTCATAAAATCAAATATTGTAAATCTAAGACCCCATAAAATGCCTTCTTATGTGAAATAAATAGTAACAACATTTGTTTTTAAAGTCAAGAATTTGAAATTACTGACTTGTACTGGGAAGCAGCAGCCCATCTTTTCTTTTGTAATCTCAGCAGTATAAACAAATTTCTCGGCAAAAATATTTTCTCATGCATCAAATGTCAAAAAATCATTTATTTTTTCTGATGTATAAATGCCATAGATCTACTGCATCAATAGGAAGGTGCTATAAATGTATGTGGAATTAGTAATGTTCTTAATTAAATTAAAATATTTTTCTTCCAAGACCTCCATTTCAGTCCTAAGTATGTATTATTTCCTTTCATCCTTGTCTCACAGGACACTGATCTCCATATTTTAGAAGCAGACAGCTTTACTTGTTGGTGCCTGTTAACAGAACATCTTGAATTTAATTGCCACTATTATTTATAAAATACAACTGTTGGAGAGTTTTTCAGTATGATGAATACTCCATTATCTTTAATTTTAATAGATGCTTAATATGAAGAGGGAAGGACAATACAGTTGTTCTTTTCCCTCTTTTGGAAAGACAATCAGCAATATAGGCTTTTTCTTTTGTCTATTTAAACCTGCAGGTTCAGAGACAATTTTGTCAACAGCCAAAGAGAGATAAGAAAGAACTTCTAAAATGGGAAGGATTCATAAAAGTGCAGAATATGCTTCCTGAGGTAAAGCATGTAACAGCAGGGAAAAAAAGAGAGAAATCCTATATAATAAAAGTCTAATATGCTAAGTGTCCAGTTGACTGGTCAGCTGTTCAACCAATCAAAGCATAATATGCTAATGATATGCTAAGGCTGCTCACTATGACATGCACTGACCACCAGGGGGCAGATGATCTAACCAGTAAGTTAGCTTGCTGCTGGGGTCTAATGGAGACAGGCTGGACATACCCTGAACCCCTCCTACGGTCCCTCCACAGCCCCAACTATGCACCAGTGGGTCCCTCGGACTGGCCTGCGCCCTCTCGCAATTCAGCACCCCTAGGGAAAAGTTGAAGAGCTATTTTCAGCCTAATCCCGCAGACCAGGCCGAGGGACTCCACTGGTGCATGAATTCATGCACTGGACCTCTAGTAATATATAACTGAATAGTATTATCCAACACCTACAAAGCACTGAAAAAAATGTAAATACTGACTATTAATCTTTTTTCTATAATCAAAAAGGACAGTAAATCTCACAAACTCAACTAATAACTAATAAGTTGATTTAAATTCAAAGTACTTCAATAGAAAAAAAGAAAGCTATTTATAATATAAGAGGCTCTCGTGTGTTTGCAACACAATTTCAGATCCATAGACATTGCCATATTCGGTTCCAAGTATTCCTTCATGAGTTTGCTCTAAAGGCAAAATATGTATCTCTACTAGGTCACAACAACTTTCTAGACCTAATTACTTTAAAAATAAGCCTGTACAAAAAGTTATCATTATGTACTGGTGATGACTGGACCATCAAGGGCATGCAACATTCCATCAATATAATATCTACTGCATAAAGGCAAGAGAAACAGCTTTACTTTTAAAAGCCAGAGTAAATATCTGGGTTTGCTTAGCATTGTCACGGCCTCAAATATTTCACAGAAAAAAGAGCCAGGCTTGAAGTTTAATCTTGCAAAATGTCAAGACTTAAAACCCAACAGAAACTAATAACTAAGGAAGTTAAAATTATAAAGACATATTACAACACTTTCAAGATTGACAAGAATTAAAAATAATATCTCATGCTAACAAGGTTCTAAGAAAACACACACTCATACAGTGGTGGTGGAGTGTAAATGCATATCCAGGTTGGGCCAAAGTAGTTTATAGTTGTGAGCACATGAAACAGTATTCATTTTTGTATTATTACTTATTAATTACTGTATTATTTTTCATATGAACAACTGTAAAATGACTTCTTCTCCACTCTATCTGGCAACATGTATAAAAAAGCAAAATCTGCCTCAGCAATTCCATTTTTTTAATTTAATAAATCTTTGTTATTTAGTTATTATAATTGTTTTTCCCCCTTAGTTCCCCTCCCCCTCTATCTGCCCTATCTCCCCCCCTCTGTTGTAATCCTATATGATTTTTGTCCAGTCTCTCCCTGCACCTCCCTTCACCCCTTTCCCCCTGAGAATTGTCAGTCCATTCCCTTTCTATGCCCCTGATTCTATTATATTCACCAGTATATTCTATTCATCAAATTTTTAATTAACTTGATTTTTAGATCCACCTGTTGATAGATATGTAATTGTTGTTCATAATTTATATCTTTACCTTTTTCTTCTTCATCCTCTTCTTAAAGAGTACCTTTCAGCATTTCATATAATACTGTTTTGGTAGTGATGAACTCCTTTAGCTTTTTCTTATCTGTGAAGCTTTTTATCTGCCCTTCAATTCTGAATGATAGCTTTGCTGGGTAGAGTAATCTTGATTGTAGGTTCTTTCTATTCATCACTTTGAATATTTCTTGCCACTCCCATCTAGCCTGCATAGTTTCTGTTGAGAAACCAGCTGACAATTTTATGGGTACTCCCTTGTAGCCTTGTAGGTAATTAACTGTTTTTCTCTTGTTACTTTTAATATTCTCTTTGTCTTTCACTCTTGGCATTTTAATTACAATGTGTCTTGGTGTGGTCCTCTTTGGATTCCTTTTATTTGGGGTTCTGTGCACTTCCTGGACTTGTAAGTTTATTTCTTTCACCAGGTGGGGGAAGTTTTCAGTCATTGTTTCTTCAAATAGATTTTCAGTATCTTGCTCTCTCTCTTCTTCTGGCAACACCCCCCCTCCCACCCCCATAATTCGGATGTCGGTATACTTGAGGTTGTCCCAAAGGCTCCTTACACTATCTTCACATTTTTGGATTCTGTTTTCTTTTTGCTTTTCCAGCTGAGTGTTTTTTGCTTCTTTGTATTTCAAGTCTTTGACTTGATTCTTGCGATCCTCTAGTCTGCTGTTAGGTTTCTATATAATAATTTTTATTTTATTCGGTGTATGTTTAATTTCTAGTTTGTCTTTTTTTCATATCCTCAAGGATCTCACTAAGTTTATTACCTTTTCTAGGAAAATCTTGAGAAACCTTATAACCGTGGTTTTGAACTCTATATCCAGTCTTTTGCTTTCCTCCATTTCTTTCACTTGTGAACTGTTTCTTTGTCTCCGCATTTTCGCTGCTTCCCTGAGTTGGTAGAGTAGCTTTGTGTGGTAGGTGTCCTATAGGGCCCAGTGGCTCAGCCTCCCCAGTTACCTGAGGTGGACACTCTCAGTGCACCCCTTTGTGGACTGTGTGCTCAGCCTTGTTGTAGTTAAGTTTTGATTGTTGTTGGTATCACTGGGAGGAATTGACCTCTAGACCAATTAGCTGTGAGGATCAGCTGTGTCTATGCTGGGAGAACTTCTGTGCTGGAGACACTCTTATGAGACAAGATTTGCAAAATTGCAAAAGCTTCTGCTCAGCTCGGATGGGGTAGAGTCTCAGGGTTGAGCAGACAGCTTTAGCTTCCCATAAGCCCTGGCCTACACATCCCCTGGGTCTCAGTGTCCCTCGGTAATTGCTGCAGCCCTCTCTGGGCACACTCACGCTGGTCCGTCTCCAGACCTCTGCCTGTTGCAGCTCCCCTCAGTTTCTGTATACTCCTCCCTTTTTCCAGACTCCCCCTCATCCTCGCCCCCCATATGAATTTTACCTGGAACTGGGGTTCAGTGCAGTCAGAAGTTTCCGCCTCCCTCCTGCTAGAGGAAGCCAGCCAGGCACTCTGCTGCCCATCTTCTCCACATGCATCTCTGTACCTCAACTTTTTGCAGCTCCTCTCAGTCTCCATGAGCTCCTCTCTTTCCTTGTAGTTGTAGAATTTCCACTCAGCCAGCTTTCCTGTGGTTCTGGATGATGTCCTTTCTGTCTTTTAGCTGTAGTTTTGAGACTGTTGTGTGAGGCAGCAGTTTAAGTGTTCACCTATGCTGCCATCTTTGTTTTCATCTCAGCAATTTCATTTCTATTAACCTATCCAATGCAAACAACTGCTTTACCATGTAAATATATATGTAAACTAATGTTCCCTGTAGTGGAAAAATATTAGAAGTAACTCAATAGAGTACTGGTTAATTAATTTTTAATGTTTCACACAATGGAATAGTACACAACCATTAAAAATTACATATGCTATGCATGTGGGGTGTATGTGGGAGTGTATATATTAAATATAGGTACAGATGTGGCCACAAATGTTAATAGTGGTGAAAAGAACTGCATAACATTAAGGTGAAGTAAACAGAAGATTACTCCAGTTCAGGAATACTTGGATTTCTGCTCTGTACTTTTATTGCTTCAAGTTTTTATAACGCACATAATTTTCAAAACACCTGAATAATTGTTTAAAATAAATGATGAAATGTAATAGCACAGTTTAAAAAATACATATTTGCATATATTTTAGACAATGGTTTTTGTTTGTGTTGAAGGATTCAAGGTTCTCAGAGATATGAAAGTTAACTTGATGGCTATCACATTAGTAACGAGTCTACTATTGTTATTACAGAAAAGATGAAAATTACAGTAAGTGTCTTCTTGGAACCCTAGATGAGGAAATCAATCCAGCAATTGTTTAATGAATTATCACAATGAAGATGGAGAGGTGGCAAGGTGGGGTATAAATAGTGAGGTATGAGTTTGGGATCTTTTTTTTAATGTCTCTGTTTTTTTATGTGTTAAAACCGTGAGTTTAAAAGTCAAAGATACCTGGTCCAAGTCTGCCACTGACTAGTTCTGTGACTTGGGTAGGTTGCTTCACCTTTCCGAGCCTTAGTTTACCTCCTGCACTAGGGGGAAAATAATAGTACTTGCCATAGAATTGTGAAGATTTAAAAGATAATATATGCAAAGCACAGCGCCTGGCATATGGCCATTATGCAATGTTGGCTCTTATTCTCAAAGCACACCAAGTTGTTTTTCATTAGGGATTACAAAGACCTCAGGAAATCAAAGCCTGAATGTTATTGCAAACAAATAAAAACAAGGGGTATTAACTTCAGGTTAGATAATAGAAAACACCCGACCTGTCAGTAGAGTTCATTTTCTTTCGGTAATAATGCTATCCATCCTAAGGATGGTTTTAGCTTTCCAGAGACCTCAATCCTTTCTGATTATCATGTCGCTTCAGTATTAAAATAACCTCGATTCCAAAATATATACAAGGAAGCTTAATGAAGAACAAAACCCAAATCTGCATATAAAACATGAATGAGAACTTCAAAAGTCTTATGAACAAATAAACTATAAAGAGTTAGTGAAAAAAAGAACTGAAACTGTTCCCCATCATCACAGCACATTCATTTCCACCATTCAACAAATTCCAATCAACAAACATGTATTAAGCAATTCATTATCCTCAACAATATCCCATTTTACTACCTGAGCCAAAATAAACCAACAAGCTCCCCAGACGCTTGACAAAGAGATAGTATACTTCCTGCTTTTCAGGTATGAATACAAACAACATGGTCACAAATTGATATTCATTCATCTAGCAAGCTGGGGTGATGAAAGTATACTTTGATAAGCTGCATGCACAAACTTTATACTATCTGTCAAGAGCCTATGTTGTGGAAAATATTATGTTACGTGTTATAAGGGAATACAATAGTATTCCTGACATCTCCGAAGCTTTACCATCCAGCTGGAGAGCAACTCATACATATTGTGTTGAGAATTCCCCAAGGGCAACTGATTTTTATCTTTGTATTCCCACCCCCTTGCACAATGCCTGCAACACCACTGGCACTAAATAAATGTCTGGCAAATAGGTGAATAAACAAATGACTATAATACAAATCAGAGTAATAGATGGCCAACTGATAACAGAATTAAAAAAAGTTTGGCAAAGTTTAAGAGCATT
This sequence comes from Lasiurus cinereus, assembly GCA_011751065.1. NCBI lineage: Eukaryota > Metazoa > Chordata > Mammalia > Chiroptera > Vespertilionidae > Lasiurus > Lasiurus cinereus. Next base: position 862,609 of record JAAGEH010002526.1, on the reverse strand, counting down.
TCCAACAGGGTAAGCAGGAAGATGTAGGTATATACTATTTTTGTCATTCAGTATCCATTTCCCATATTCGTCTGGTAACCATCTCTTCTACATTATTGGTGTCTCCCTGGCCGAGGATGGGCAGGTGACCTAGGCTGAGCAAATAGAAATAACACATCCCTTGGTTAAGGCAAATGGTTCACACATGCATGCCTGACCCAATCCGGTTAATTATCTATTAGATCTGTGGTCGGCAAACTGGGGCTCAAGCGCCTCATGCGGCTCTTTGGTCCCTTGAGTGTGACTTTTCCCCAAAATACCACGGCTTGGGCTAGTCTGCTTTGAAGAAGTGGTGTTAGAAGAAATTTAAGTTTTAAAAAATTGGCTCTCAAAAGAAATTCCAATCACTGTACTGTTTGGCTCTATTGACTAATGAGTTTGCTGACCACTGTATTAGATGGTCACAGCTAACCTTGAGATTTTGCTTAAGTAACCAAAAAGACAGTTCTTCCTCGTGCTCGATTTGCAGCTGAGAGGATAAAAACTAGAGATCTGATTCCTGCCTTGTGTTTTGCACCACAAAGGGGAGCTTGTCTGAGAATGAAGGCACCCCCTGGAGAGTCTCTAGGGATGGAGGAAGTTCAGCACCTAATGCCATTGCTTTGTCCTTCTGGATTTAGCAATGCAACAAGGAAGCATTTTTCAGTTCATTGCCAACAAATCCCTCCCCTTGTTGTTGTTGTTTTTGTTTTGTTTTGTTGTTTTTGTTTTGTTTTGTTGTTTTTGTTTTGCTTCATTCAACATCAGACGAAGTTTCCTGACCTGTGAAACTCCTCAGTTTTCATGCAAAGATGAAACTAGAATTCATCACTGAAGAATGTGGCAGGTTTTCAATAGGGAGGAGATTTCAGGTGGAAAGAACTGCATAACATTAAGGTGGAGTAAAGAGAAGACTACTTCAGTTACAATGATTTTTAAAAAAATCTATAGCTCAAGTTTAAGCTTAGATTGAACCTGAGAGATTAGGTGGAGGTAGCTGAGGGGGTTGGGGACAGCCGATCGGACTGCTCACACCTCACTAAAAGGAGTAGCTGCTACCCAGCTCAAGCAAATTGTTGCCGTGTGGGAGCCACATCTCCTAATTTTTCAGCAAAAAGAATTAAATTTAGACTTTAAAAAAAGTTGAAAAGAATTAATATTAAAAAATGAATTCATAGCAATATACAGACCAAATAAACAAGTCTGCAGACAGGATCCAGCAGATAGTTGGGTTTTTGACTCAGGTTACTCTAATGCCCATGAAATAAATTCAAATCAAAAAGCTGAATGCAGTAAAGCTTTTCCAAACAACACAAGTATGTGTATCCTCTAAGAAACACTAACTGAAAAAAAATGGTGAAGAGAATTACAGATACACAGTAGATGTGAGTGACTGAATGGCTATGACAAAGAGTTCCCAACACAGAAATAGTGGTTGAATCGATGAAAATAATGAGAATCTATGCTCTCAGGGTCTTTTACGTCTGTGACCAAGTGTCTCCTCATCTGTACAATGTCACTAATAACAGTGCCCACGCTGTAGGGCTGTTGGGAGGGGCAAATGAGTTGTGATACTTATTATGATTAGCAGAATTCTAAGATGGCTCACAAGATTCCTGCCCTCTGGTGTACACACTTCTATAAAATAAAGATGTGCAGTTTTAAGCCACTAAGTGTATAGTAATTTGTTATAACAGTAGAAAACTAATATACTTAGAACACAGTCTAACACATAGGAAGTCCTCAATAAATACTAGCTATTAACATTACAGGATTCTTTTAAACTATACATTCTGATGCATTTAAAATAGAATTTAGATTATAAAAATCCCATTTGCTCATACCATATTTGCTGGTACAGAAGGTATACAGGTATATAAGGTGCATCTGGAACGTCAACCTAACTGGCTAAGGCAGTGGTCGGCAAACTGCGGCTCTCGAGCCGCGGTTTGCCACTTGGTTGTCTAATGAATCTGCCGCCCATTGGGATAGGGGATTAATCACAAGGAACAACAACAGTCTGTAATTATTGAAATTGAGAGTCTAGGTCAGCGGTCAGCAAACTCATTGGTCAACAGAGCAGCAAATCACGGCTCGCAAGCCACAGTTTGCCAACCACTGGTAAGGGATTTCCCAACAGCCAGTAACACTTCATTTCTGGGTGTGTCCAGGAGGTGTCTCCAGAAGAAATTTTCACTTGACCCTGTACACTGAGTACAGACATCACCTGCACCAATGCTGATGGGCCCTCCAGCCCACAGGGGCCTTGACTAAAGTGAAAAGGCAGAGGCGGAGAATGTGCTCTCTTCACTCGAGTGGAAACATCCATCCTTTCTGCCCTTGGACATCTGTGCTCCTGGCTCATGTGTCTTCGGACTCAGACTTGTACCACTGGCACCCCTATTCTCAGGCCATCAGCTCCCCTGTTTCTCAGGCCTTCAGACTCAGACTGAACTACACTACTGGCTTTCCTGGTCCAGCTTATAGAATTAGATTGTGGGAACTCTCAGCCTCCATAAATGCATAAGGTAATTCTTATAATAAACCTCTTTTCATATATACATGTTTTCTCTAGAAAACCCCATTGATATAAAGAACTAAGGCAGACAATTTATAAAAATACTTTTTATAATACATGTATTAAGAGTGATTTTAGAGTGATTTTTATAAAAGGAAACTATTTTGTTCGTATATTACCGACTGGAATACAGTTGAAAATAAATTCAGGATATGCAATGACAGTCTACTAACTAAAAAAATATAACATCATAGTTATTGTTTAAAGCATACTGAACCAACACATACTTGACATGGAACAAAGCATAGTAATTTTACTGGTGAACGAAATCCCCTATCACACACATAGTCTTAAGTAATGGTACTATTATATTTCAGATGATACTAGTAACAAACCATAATACAAAATGTATTTGAATAAATTCCTATAGAGAATATACAAAATACTGTAGTAAAAATCTGTACAAAGCAGGCAGCAAAATACAATAAATTTGAAAAAATTCCTAACCATAACACATGTAGAAATATATTTCAGTATTTTAAAAACTAGTTCAAAGCATTCAGAAAAAGAATCAATTTGAAAAAAATGCCACTGTAACATGCATAGCATGCCATAAAAAGCATATATTTCCCTGAATATTAGTACTGACAAGCACCTGGAAATATAATGAAACCAGACTTCAATGAATACATATGGAAAAAAATAGTGAGAGAAAAGTATCATAAAGATGTTATATTTTCGCCCTCAAAGCTAAGTAAGTCACAGTTCAAAGTCTGAAGAACCACCGACCAACAAACACTGCGAATAAGGAGGACTCTTGCTCCCAGCATTCAACCATTTGTCAGTCATGGCTATCTTGAAAACACAGGTTTACCCCGCCAGCTGGAAAAAGAGCATCCCTAGGAAAACTTTCATAAGCTGAAATGACATAAAGCAAAAAAGCGATTTCCATTCATTTATGTGGAAATTTTTTTTAGTGTTCTCAGACCCGTAATTCAAAGCATACACAAGGTCTTTATTTCATTCACCATAATCAAAACACTTAATTACGTCCAGTTTTATGCTAAGCATCACAACCTTACAAGCTCTCTTAGCTGATACCATAGGACACATCTTGCAAACGGATGCACAAAAGCATGGAGATACACGCAGATGCTCCCAGACGGTTTAAAGTTCCGGCAGCGTGATGCAGAGATGCAGGGTGTAGTTCCTCGGAAGGAGCTTGGCGGGACCATTCTCGCTGCAAGGGGTATAAGCTGCCAAATGAACGCTGATGACTATTTTTGCTTTTTGCCTTTGTTCCCATAAAAGCATAAATTCTCTTTGAATTTCTTTCAGTAAGCGAAAAGGTACTAATGTTGGTCTTTCATGAAAGCAAAGTAGTGAAATGCAAACTTTGGGCAAGTGGGGAAATGCGCACTACTTTAGAGAATGGTCACTAGAAATCTGTGACGATAAGCTACATTGACTTTTCTGCCAATGCCTCTGCTGCTTTTAGCCATCGGCTACAAATTAATAAACGTATATCTGAAATTATAAGTGAATGGCCTGTGGCTTGAGGTAGTATAATGAACAACATAAACTGATGAACAAAAACAGAAAAGCATCAATCAGACCATCAAATCCCAGACGGAAGGTAGGGGAGGGTGGGGGAAAGGGGAAGAGATCAACCAAAGGACTTGTATGCATGCATACAAGCATAACCATTGGACACAGACACTAGGGGGTGCGCACCCGTGGGGCGGGGGGGGGGGGCGCAATGAGGGGATAAAGATACATATGTATACCTTAATCAATAAAGAAAAGTAATAATAAAATAAAATAAATAAAAACTACCAATGATATATGACATTTTCACCTTAGTTGACGTTTTTTATTTTCTTGGCTCCAGCACTGCGAGCAGCTAGTTACAGCTCACCCAGAACCACTGGCAAGCAGCTGCCTGAGCTTGAATTCCTATAACAGGCACGTACGATATGGGGTACGTTGTGATATAGCTCTTTGGGGGAAAGAACATGTGTAACTTCACAGACATATCCACGCCCAGCATAGCTCTCTCTCCCTGAGGTGCCTCAGCTTGTGTGAGAAGGTCGCGAACATCTCTCTCTCAATAACTGCTGATCCAAACGGCTTCAGAACCCACGCTCTGCAGAGCTCAGGCTTCATTTAGTGAAGCAATGATGAAGGAGTCTGTTTCACATTCGACTCTAAAATCTTACAAGATATAAAAATGCCTCAAGAAAAATGTTAAACTCAACCAACATATTAATGGACTCACAGAAAACTTCATTTCAGCCCAAGTCTCAGCAAAAGGGCTTCCTGTTATCTTCAATGGAACACAAACTGTACTTTTAACATAAAATATTATGGGTCGTAGTAATTTCACGGTTTTATTACACTAGAAAAAATGTTAATGGTCAAATCAGAATGCTTCCATTTTATAATATGCAGATAAGGGCTACTTTCTCATAAATATGTTAAGAAATTAATATTAAGGCGGATGATAAAGAAATTAAAGCTATTTGAAGAAGATAATTTGAAACAACCGAGAAGCTTCCATATCCATATTTAAAAAGGAAATCCCAACTGAATTTTTAATTAGAAAATCTAATATGAGGAATCAAAAAAAATACTTTAAGGTCTCTTTCTTTAAAAAATAAACAAAATTAGCATGTCTTATGATTTCCTCCCAACTTACAATGCTCAGCTTTTAATTATTTAGACTCTTCAATGGTGGTAAATTGAAATGCATTCAACAGAAAGCACATTTTGAATTTTGATCTTTTCCTGGGCAGCAAGATGACTTTGTCCAACTGTAGGCTAATGTAGTTTTCTGAGCACATTTAAGGTAGGCTAAACTAAAGTATGATGTTCAGGAGGTCAGGTGTATTGAATACGTTATAGACTTCCCATATTTTCAACTTATGATGGGTTTATCAAGATGTAGCCTCCTCATAAGTCAAGAAACATCTTCGTTCTCTTCTCCTAGTAAATGAGGATGACATCTAACAGCCCAACTCTCTTCTGTAAAATGCTCCTGATACCCAATAGCAGCATTCAACCAAATTTCTATAGCTCTCATTTTCTGCAAGCTTGTAAAGAGCCAGAGTTGGAAGGCGAGCAGGTACTCAAACCACTGACTTGGGGAACCCACTCAGTGGCACTGCGAATACATTTCTGCTCCTGACTGCATTACAGAGCAAAACTGAAGGCTTATACAAATTTCTGCATTAAGTAAACAAAATGCATCTTCAAGCGTTACTTGACCATGCCATTATTTTCCTTCAAAATATTTTTTAAAAACTGAAATTGAGACAGATACATTTTACTGTTTTGATGCTCATGAATAAAACTATACTCCCTATACACTAGGGAATTCAAACAGCACTTTATTGAAAACAGCAGAAGTTGGTTTCCATCTCCTACACCTCACCTGCTGGTGAGTGACTACTTTAACAGCATGATGGAGCCCCTAACAGGTAGGGCTTTTCATTGGATAATCACTTGGGTTAGTGCCTTATGTACTATACAATACTTAAGAGATCCCACATCATAACATAAAAATAAACCTACACTTTCAATTTACTAAGGTATAAAGGAATCCCAGTATTACATGTGTACACCACTTTTAATGTTAATATTGTAAAACTATGGTGTACAAAGGATTACCTAAAGCAAGTGATTGCTCAGATGAGATCATTTTGACTCATCTTCCTCATTGCTACTGTTTTCATTATAGAACACCACACAGTCACCAACTTTGCCAAATCCTAAATCACCTAGACTGTGTAGCTCCTCTCAGACCAATGCACTAACGCCAAATCAGACAGAAGTAACTCCGAGTTCAAATATGGGTTGTGGGGGAGGGAGTGATTTTATTCCCTAAGAATGGAAAAGAATAGCTCAGCTTTTCATTAGGAGCAATACATTCTGAGAAACAACTTATCATTTTGGTAAAAATACCAAAAGCCTAATCACTCAACTTCCATCCTAAAGCAGGGGCAAAAAGTCTTCCTACTGTCAGGCCACATGAAAAATAAACATGGTGCCAGTCAATTTCCAGCTGTTAAAATTCACTGCTACACATCTTTCAGTGTTAAAGGCTTTAAACAAGCATGTAAAGTGCTTTAACGTCTCTGAACTTTTGTGTGTTGGCCATCTCCTTTCTGAAACTCTCCCTTCCTGGGTCCCAAACAACCTGAGACCACAGCTCCTACTGTTTCTCTACATGTCTTTTTACACATCCTCCGCAGTTTATTTTGAAAAATAGAAAACAAAAAGCAAAATGAACAAATGAAAGCCTAGTGCTGAAACTCCCACTTGAAGACGTCCTCCTGAGGGCTGCCCCCAGAGGCGGAGGACAACAAGGTAAGGAAGTGAGAGCACTGCATGAGCCTGAGGCACTAGAGTCAAGGAGAATCTTGTTTTTTCCCATGTGGTTGTTTTCATTGAATGAGTGGGGTGATACCGGTTAATAAAATTATGTAGGTTTCAGGTGTGTAATTCTGTAATCCATCATCTGTATACCGGATGTTCACCTCATTAAATCAATTGCTCCAACCAAAAAATGGTCACATTCATTAATCATAAACCAGAACAAAAAAACCGTTGGATTGCTTCCTCCTTTGGCATCCAGAGTCATGGGAACCTAATTCTTAGTTCTAGGGTCCCCAGGGGCCTATTTGGAAGAGTCACTCCTAAATTCTAGGAAGTTAGCACTGACCTTCTCCCCCACCCCCCCGAAAATGCCTTTCACTAAAGACCCTCATCAAATGATGTCCCTACACCAAATCTCAGTCACAAGACTGTTTACCATAGTTATCAGACTCTGCTGTAGAATATTCTGAGCAATGTATTGTGTTTGGCATGCACAATTTTAAAAAAGAAAGAAAAGAATAAGGCACAGTGTTGCTTTCAAGGAACATTCAATATAATTATATTTAAGTTATTTATGTTTGTTTTACGTCTCCTACCAGACAGCACAGAAAACACCCTTTTCCACACAGTGCTGTGGAGAGTCAAACACATCTGTGCAGCAGAGTTTACTGAGCCTGTTGTTTCTGACCTGAAACATCTTCCGTACTTTCCGGCGTATAAGATGACTTTTTAACCCTGGAAAATCTTCTCAAAAGTCGGGGGTCGTCTTTATTTATAAAAATAAGTATTTTTACTTATTTATTTATTTGGTGTAGTGTTCCTTGTATGAATATATCACAACTTATTATGATGTCTTATAGGGTGGGTATATCCCAAACTCTGTATTTTAACTGGGAAAGTTGGGGGCTGTCTTATATTGCCCTGTCATTTTATACGTCAGAAAATCCAGGTAAGTAAGAGTCCAACTGCTTGTTTTGACCCTACTTCCCCACCTCTCGGGCAGGCTCTGGAAATAAAGGGGGCTTAGGGATGACAACTCAAACTAAACGGCCACCCCCCTAACATCTCTATGGCCAATACATAATACTAAATACCACAGTGACACCCAGCATGCAGGGGTGAGGAGGGGATGCCCCCTTGGTTGATATAATAGCAACGTCTAAAGAAACTGCCCAGCAAACTGCCATATTCAAAACAGCAATAGCGTCTGATACTTACAAGGAAGAATGGTTCACATTTAAAATTTATGATAGCACAAAGGCACTCTAGAATCTCATGTTCAATGTACTAAACAGAAAGCAGCTGTTAGGCAAAGGATGATTAAATGACTTCAATGTGAGAGAATTAATCGGGCTTTCTTATACTTGGAATTCTGCTGCCACTTGAAAATAAGAATGAAAAGGATATGTCAACATTCTAAAAAGCAACAGAAAAATAAGCACCCAAACTATTACTGATCTAGAAAAAATATAAATTACTTATTTGCCTAAGATTTAAAACCTTAATTACACCAAAAGGTGTTTTTTTAAGGCATTAACTACCTAACAGAATCAATACAATATCAAAGTTGTTTCTAAAATCAATAAATATTTATAAATTGTTCAAAATTATTTAATGTTAACAGTATATTGGACTAAACTCTACATCTGAGCTTCCCAGTTCACTGGGTAAGCTCAAATTCTAGTAAAACAATGTGTTTATCGAAACATGTTGTCACGTTATAATATGAATGCGAAGACAAAGTATAAAATAAATGCAGATAAAAACATAAGCACAGGCACCCGGATCATCCTCCTGCTCACTCAGGCTTTAATGCAGGGAACTGGCCAGCTTATCATGAAGACAAAAAGCAGTCCAAGCTCCAACATGTCCCACACAGCAGAACCGAACCCAGTGCCTTCCTGGAGATAAGGAGCAGTGTGAACACTATCCTCTTTCCTCGCCTTGCCAGGGAGAAATTTCCAGCACTCTGCTTTGTTCCTCATGATCTGTGTCTGCTGGGGACAAACTAAAAGCCCACTGACATGACTGGGCTTTGAAATTCTCCTTAGAAATACCACGCTGGACAGTGGAATAGGTATTTCAAGTAGAAATGGTCCCGGGGATACCAACTAGGTTTTGGAAAAGAGGAAGCCATTTTCTAAGTGGCTTTGCGGCCGAAAGGCTTTAAAGAGCCAATACCCTAACACTCTTCCTGTGAATTACAATATAGCAAAGAGGATCCCACCCCATTCTAGAAAGGGGCCCCAAGAATTCAGTGAAGTGTATTAAAGAAAAAACTGGCCCTGCAAATGGGAGGGAAGTGCAACTTAAGCCATCATAAATGGGACACACTGTGGGGAAATCCAGGTTTTAGGGCAGAGCACTGAGCAGACCAAAATAAATCTTCCCCAGAAAAAGATTCATAACTAGTCCTTGCTAATCTCCAAATTTTCCTGGTTCACATACCTGATCTGTTATTTATAGAAATTAAATTCACTAGCAAGACTTTTCGGAAAAGGTATACCGAACAAAATACCATTTAATCCCTATGTTCATTATTTTGCTATAAAGATCATTAGCAGTAATTAGTAACTTGGCAGCTTTTTCAGATCTGCTTGTTCAAAAACCATGAATCCTTTCATTCTTCACAGAGGAGCAGGGTGATTAGACAGAGCTACCTAAAAAGAGAGGACGACATGAATGGGCAGGGGGAAAGGTTTCCAAAATGTCTGGAAGCGAGATGCTGCCAATCATCCCGGCAGCTGCTCAAGTCTGAAGGCTGGAGCTCTGGGCCGCTCCTTCTGGTGATAAACTGGCCGCTCAGGACACCAGCACCTGGCTGGAAGGACAAAATGAGAGACGTGCCCACTCCCATAGTTTCATTTGCATAAAGTTCATACTTCTACTCTCCATCCCTGCCACTATGGGACATGTCTAAGGAAGCTGGAAAGGATTCTAGAAAAGGGGGCATTTGAAGTGAATTAAACAGAATTTGCCTGGAATGCCAGAAGGAACTGTGTTTGCCAGGAATCGAGGAAGGAATCGCGTGGCCTTTTGGGAAGTGACAGATGACAAGGCTTTAGGGCACTTGAAATCCTACTCAACTAAGGCTGATAACTGAGACTAACTGTGTGAATGCTCACTCCCTGAGACATTCAATATTACTAGAGGCCTGCAGCACAAATTCATGCACCAGTAGGTCCCTCAGCCTGGCCTGCAGGATCAGGCCAAAACCAGATCTCCGACATCCCCCGAGGGGTTCTGGATTGTGAGAGCAGGCTGAGGGACCCCACTGGTGCATGATCAATCATGGCTGGGGAAGGACGCAGGAGGTTGGTTAGCTGGGAAGAGACGGTGGGAGAGCTCCAGGATGTGTCCTGCCTGAATCGCTTCAGTCCGATCTGCTGTATCCCAGCAGCAAGCTAACCTACCGATCTGAGCATCTGCCCCCTGGTGATCAGTGAACATTATAGCAAGTGGTTGAGTAATCTTAGAGTATTATTAGCAGATTACGATTTGATTGGTTGAATGGCCAACCGGACAACCTGTCACTTAGCATATTAGGCTTTTATTATATAGAATAACTGAAAACATGAAGTTGTTTTCCAAAGAACTTAAATACCAAAATCATCAAAGTCTAAACATTCTTTTTCATGTAGAAATACAGTGGTACTTCGGGATACGAGTTTAATTCATTTCGTAACCTTGAGGCATGGGAAACTATGAGACTCTAGAGTCACGGTAAACTGGTGGGTCGTGTGCAGCCGGCAGATCCGCACGATTACTCCTATCTCAAATGTTGCTCGTATTTCAAAGCAAAAATTGCTCGCTCAACAGCTCGTATCTCAAAAATCTCGTATGTTAGGGCACTCATATCTCGAGGTACCACTGTACTCTTTTACTCCATTAAACTGGAAGATAATTTTTTTTAAATATATTTTATTGATTTTTTTTACAGAGAGGAAGGGAGAGTAATAGAGAGTTAGAAACATTGATGAGAGAGAGACATCGATCAGCCACCTCCTGCACACCTCCTACCGGGGATGTGCCCGCAACCAGGATATATGCCCTTGACCAGAATCGAACCTCGCTGGGACCTTTCAGTCCACAGACCGACACTCTATCCACTGAGCCAATCCAGTTGCAGCCTGGAAGATAATATTTAACTATAGAGCTTTACTTCCACAAAACACAGAGGATGTGCAGGCTTCTTTTGGCTGACTTTGAGGAGGTAAGAAGTGACAAAGATCATCCAAACCTCCCTGATATGAGGGAAATGCTGTCAGCACAAAGGAAGTATCTCTGTAGCAATCATCACTGTTCTAAAGAAAGGCTAGAGGCCTGCCTGACAACCATTAGCAAACAGACATGGCTATCTTCCTGGAATAGATTTCCAAAACTGATCACATCCTTGTAATTGTTTTATTATCAAACCCAGCACTACTGATAAAGCAGAAGCCCACTCAATTACTGCTGATGAAGCTCAACTTCCTCTGTCAAATCAGGATGACACACACAGAAGCACATCACGTTAGGATGAGTCAAAGGCACACAATGATTTCCGTCTCCTTGTTTATACATTTACACACAAACACACACACACACACACACACACACACACACACACACACGTGCACGTCCTATAAACAGGTCTTGCTAATCTGTTACTCTCCGTGTACACTCTCAAATACATGGGCACCTTTACAAATAGACTAAAAAATTCCTTATCCTGTCAAAATTCCTACACGGTGAAGGAACTTGCCCTGTCTACATTTAGTACTACTATCATAGCAACAATGCTCCAAGATTTGCAAGTCTGAAGAAAACACACTGACAATGGAATAATGTGAAGGAGAGAAAACATGATAGAAGTGACAAATGCAAGGCTGTGAAGGAGTAAAAAGCATTCATGATGGAAACCCTGCAACTGGGTGCTGAGGGAACGATTCCACCCTCTGGGTACACAGTCCACCCAAGCAATCACCCAGCCCCAGCAAGTCCCAGGGATGAACTTGCCGGTCCTCAAATGTCATATTTAAAGCCTTGATATAATAGGCAGCAGGAATCAAGACATTTTGAGATTCAAATGACCAGGTTTGCTTTTTTAAATGTAGATATCTCTGATGGTAACATTTAAAAATGGGTTGAAGTCCAAGGAAAAAGTGAGAGGAAATGAGATTAGGCAAAATTAAAAGGGCCTGAATTAGATCAGAGGCAAAAGATATAAAGAGAGAGAGAAAAAAAAAAAACAGAGTTAAGCGATATTTCTAAACAGCATAAGCAGGGCAGGGAAGGAAGGCGAGAGGGAAGAATAAGAGAGCCTGAGGTTCTGTGTGGCTGAGTCAGGAGACTGGGATGCCAACAGAAAAGAGAGAAAAGGCAGAGAAGCAGTATGCCTTATTGAGGAGAAGGTAGAGTTTGAGTACGGTTCATGATGAATCTGCCAATGACAATTTTTATGAGTAAGTAAAAAATATGGGTTGGAGAAGAGAAGAGAGAGCAAAGCTTTGCATATTATCAGCAAACAGGCAGGCAAGTCAAGCCATAGCAGCCTACTATCACTCTACAGGTTAAGAAACAAGAACCAGTAAATGACAACTGTTAAACAAAATGGTAAGAAAGGAAAAAGGAGAATCAGAGGCAGGTCACACCACAGAGCCAATTAAAAGATTCCTAAAGGCTGAACACCTTAACATCTGTATACCTGAGGTTGAAATGGGCACTGTCTTAAGGAAGCTTGGACAAGGGGAAAACAAGGAAACGCAGTCACCCACTATTACAGAAGATTACTGAGGCATCGAAACAACCTACCTTCCCCACTTCTGCTATAACCCGGAAACACCAAGAGCCTCTGGAAGGCTGTGGAGGACAAAACAGGTCTCAGGACATCAACCAGCAAGTCACAGGGGACGCCACATATGCTGCATTGGCTGTCATTTCAACAAAATCCTGCCCCCATGGAGGTACAGAGGATAGGAAAGAAAGTGCTATGATGAATATTCATTTGCCAATGTTATCACCGGTAAGGGTTTAGTCTCCAGCATTTACAGGAAGAAAAACAATCCAATCAAAAAATGGGCAATGGACCTAAATAGATATTTTTCAAAAGAGGACATAAGGAAGGCCAGAGACACATGAAAACAGACTCAAAGTCTCTAATCATCCGAGAGATGCAAATCAAAACAACAATGCAGTACCATCTCACACCTGTCAGAATGGCAACCATCAACAAATCAACTAACGACAACTACTGGAGCTGATGCCCAGAAAAAGAAACCCTTGTGCACTGTCGGTGGGAATGCAGACTGGTGCAGCCACTGTGGAGAACAGTATGGAGTTTCCTCAAAAAACTAAAAATGGAACTTCCATTTGACCCAGTGAAACCACTTATAGGAATATATCCCAAGAAACTAGAAACACCAATCAGAAATGATATATGCCCCCCTATGTTCATAGCAGCACAATTCACCATAGCTAATATTTGGAAACAGCCTAAGTGCCCATCAGCAGATGAATGGATTAGAAAACTGTGGTACATCTACACAATGGAATACTACACTGCTATAAAAAAAGAAGGAACTCTTACCATTTGCAACATCATGGATGGATCTGGAGAGCATTATGCTAAGCAAAGTAAGCCAATCAGAGAAAGATAAATATCACAGGATCTCACTCATTTGTGGAATATAATGAACAACATAAACTGATGAGCAAAAACAGATCCAGAGACAGAGAAGCATCAATCAGGTCATAAAACCTTAGAGGGAAGGTAAGGGAGGGTGGGAATAAGGGGGAGAGATCAACCAAAGGACTTGTATGAGTGCATATAAGCCTAACCAATGGACACAGACACCAGGGGGGTGAGGGCATGAGTGAGGGTTGGGAGAGCAAAGGAGGGGATAGGACACATAAGTAATAATTAATAAAGGAAAAACTAAATCATATCTAATAAAAGAGTAATATGGAAATTTACCATACCTCCACTATACCCACAAGCCACATCCACCAGCCAATCAGGAGCAAGTATGCAAATCAACCCAACCAAGATGGCTGTGGCCATGGAGTAAGCAGGAGGCTTGGGTTGCCCCCAGCAATGGAGGAAGCCAAGCTTCCTGCACACCTGGCTGGCCCAGGCCTCTCTCCACTCAAGGCTACAAAGTTTCAATTAGAGAAGATAAATAAATGCCAACAAAAATGGCAGCAGCCATGGAGCTGGAGAGAGTAGGAGGCTTCAGTTGCCCTGGCAATGGAGGAAGCCAAGCTTTCCGCCTTCCTTGGCCAACACAGGCCTCTGCTGAAGGCTACAAAGGTTCAATTATAGAAGAAACTAAATCCCACCAAATATGGTTGTGGCCAAGGAGCAAGCAGGAAGCTTGGGTTTCCCCAGTGATGGAGGAAGCCAAGTTCCTGGCCCGCCCTGGCTTCTGCTGAGGGCTACAAAGCTTCATTTATAGAATTTAAATAAATCCCAGATCCCAGGGCCACTGTTTGGGTCACTGGGGGAAGTGGCTAGCCCACAAACTACCACAGGCCCCTCACCCAGGCCTTCCCATACCCCAAGGGAACCCCCATCCTGATCCAGGACACCCTTCAAGGCAAACCAACTGGCCCCCACCCGTGCACCAGGCCTTTAGCCTATCTAATAAAAGAGTAATATGCAAATTGATCATCACTCCAACACACAAGATGGCTTCCCCCAGGTGGTCAAAGATGGTTGCCCCATGTGGACACAAGATGGCCTCCACAAGATGACCAGCGGGGGAGGGCAATTGGGAGGGATCAGGCCTGCAAAGAAGGGCAGTTGGAGGCGATCAAGCCTGCAGGGTAGGGCAGTTACAGGTGACCAGGCTGGCAGATGTGTAAATTGACTATCACTCCAGGACACAAGATGGCTGCCCCCATGTGGACATAAGATGGCCTCCACAAGACGGCTGGCAGGGGAAGGCAATTGTGGGTGGTTGGGGGTGCCCAGGCCAACAGAGAAGGGCAGTTGGGGGACACCAGGACAGCAAGGAAGGACAGTTGGGGGGGACCCAGGTCCTGCAGGGGAGGGCAGTTGTGGGTAATCAGGCAAGCAGGGAGGGCAGTTAGGGATGACTGGGCTGGCAGAGGATTATAGTTGGGGGGGGGAACCAGGCCTGCAGGGGAGGGCTGCTGTGAATGATCAGGCCAGCAGGGAGTACAGTTAGGGGTAACCAGGCCGGCAGAGGAGGGCAGTTAGGGGAGACCAGGTCTACAGAAGAGGGCAGTTGGAGGTGATCAAGCCTGCAGGGGAGGGCAGTTAGAGGTGACCAGGCCAGCAGAGGAGGGAAACTGGGGGCAATGGGGACTGCAGGGAAAGGCAGTTGGGGAGGGACCCAGGCCTGTAGGAAAGAGCAATTGTGGACGACCAGGCCTGCAGGGGAGGGCAGTTAGAGGCAATCAGGCTGACAGAGGAGTGGTTAGGAGGTGATCAGGTTGGCAGGCAGAAACGGTTAGGGGCAATCAGGAAGGTAGGTAGGAAAGCAGTTGGGAGCCAGCAGTCCTGGATTGTGAGAGGGATGTCTGACTGCCCGTTTAGGCCCGATCCTATTGGAATTGGGCCTAAACAGGCAGTCGGACGTTCCTCGAGGGGTCCCAGATTGGAGAAGGTGCAAGTTGGGCTGAGGGACACACACACCCCCATGCACGAATTTCATGCACTGGGTCTCTAGTAAATAAATAAAAAGATGGCAAATGGAAGCAAAGTAAATACATATATATATACTAGAGGCCTGGTGTACTAAATTTGTGCATGGGAGTTGGGGGGTCCCTCAGCCAAGCCTGCACCCTCTCCAATCTGGGACCCCTTGAGGGATGTCCAACCACCCATTCAGGCCCAATGTCCAACTGCCCATTCAGGCCCGATAACAATCCAGGACTGCTGGCTCCCAACCGCTTCCCTGCCTCTGCCTGATTCCCCCTAATGTCTTCTGCCTGCCAGCCTCATCACCCCCTAACCACTCCTTGCCAGCCTGACTGATGCCTAACTGCTCCCTGGCCAGCCCGAATGCCCCTAACTGTCCACCCCGGCCTGTCTGGTCCCACCTAACTGCCCTCCCCTATAGACATGGGTCCCCCACAACTGCCCTCTCCTGCTGGCCTGCTCTCCCCCAACTGCCCTCCCTGCTGGCTGGATCACTCACAACTGCCCTCTTCTGTAGACCTGGTCTCCCCCAACTGCCCTCCTCTGCCAGCCTGGTTATCCCTAACTGTCCTCCCTGCTGGCCTGATCATCCACAGCAGCCCTCCCCTGCAGGCCTGGTCCCCCCCAACTGTCCTTCCCTGCAGGCCTGATTCCCCCCAACTATAATCCTCTGCCAGCCCAGTCACCCCTAACTGCCCTCCCTGCTTGCCTGATTGCCTACAACTGCCCTCCCCTGCAGGCCTGGGTCCCCCCTAACTGCCCTCTCTTGCTGTCCTAGTGTCCCCCAACTGCCCTCCTCTGCTGGCCTGGACACCCCCAACTGCCCACTATTACCCTCCCCTGCCAGCCATCTTGTGGTGGTCATCTTGTGTCCACATGGGGGCAGCCATATTGTGTCTTAGAGTGATGGTCAATTTACATATCTCTTTTATTAGGTAAGATACACACACACACACACACACACATATTCTCATTCTCTCTCTCTCTCTCTCTCTCTCTCTCTCTCTCTCTCTCTCTCTCTCATCCTGATTCTAATTCAACTGATCCTAATGGAACAACTCTGCATTAACAGCACCTTGATAAATGTTTCATATAAGCATCAAAACTAAAACTAAATACTAACTAAAACTTGAAATAGGGCCAATTGCCAAGTCTAATCACAGAAAGTTCCAATATATTTCCAAATTATCTGCCTATGCCATTAACAGCAGGTATAAAATTTAAGGTCAAATAAATACCTATAAAGAATTTTCTTCTACATTGCATATACATTCTGTTCCATTATAAAATGTCTTAAGTTGTAAATGCAATCTTTATAGAATCATAGGGGGGAAAACAAATCCAACAATAGCTGGAAAACAAGACAGGCCCAAACTGAAGGCTCTTAAATAAATAATGACTTAATATTCAGTACTTCAAGGTTATGGAATCCAGATTTCAAAAAGCAGTTGGCTCCATTCAAATTCTATTTCAAGTGTCATTATTTTCACACACAATTGTGGCAGCATCAGAATTATTTGATATGGAAAACCTCCCTCCCTCCACCCACCCAGCCTACCAGTGCTTTAGATCTGCATACATGCAGGAGAGAGGTGTGTAAACCATGACATACCATCTATATGAAGGGTAACTGGAATCCTAATTAAGGAATGTAAAATTTTCCTTATACTAATACTTTCATATTAGTATTTTATCAAATATTCTTATTTCTCATACTCTGAATTTTGCTCCGAAGGCTTATAATTAGAGCTCTAATACCAAACTAACAGAATACAGAATGCAGTTCAGAAGGGGGGGGCGTAATTTGAAATCAAGAGAGCCAAGTTGAAACTCTGGCTCCTTATTTAAAAACTGTGTGACCTTCAGCATCTCTTCATCTGCAGAAGAAAATAATAATGACAACTCAAAGGGCTATTGTAGGAAATAAATGTTATATTTGTTAAAGTCTTTTGTGAGTAAAAAATTAAATATATTTTATACCTTAAACTTACACAATAGTATGTGTCATCTACATTTCAATAAAGCTGGAATAGTATATACGGAATAGGTAGTGCCAAGAGTTGTTTGTAATATTAAGTTCTGTCTGCTTACCACATTTTACTTCAACTTAGAAACTAGTTTTTGAATACTTGGGCATCAGCTAACAGAAAGAGCATCAGAATGAGCTCAAAAGACCTAAATTTGGGCATTTTTCTTGTCACTAGGTGACTACATAACCATCTTGGAGCCACAAATGAAGCATCATGTGAAGAGGAGAAAGAGTGGGGAATAGATTCATTTCTGCGATCTTTTCAGACTAAAATTTATGATTCTGCTCTGCTTAAGGAAGCAATTGGATACCATGGCTCCTCACAGTTTCCAATCTACTAGTCAGTGGGGCCAAAGGAAATAAAGACATAAACTGATAAAAGAATACTCACAGTTCCCAAGTGATTGGCATAGAAAATACAAGTGACTACTGATTTTACAGCAGGGAAAGGTCAATCCTAGTTAGGTTGATTTCACCAAAGATTTGAGTTGAAACTTTAAGAATAAACAGAACTTTAAAGAATGGAGAAAGATATATTACAGACTTCTACATTATAACTACCATGAATCCACAAGCTCCAACTAGACTTGATATCATTTGGCCCTATCTTATACCCAAGGCGAGAACGCCTCTTCTCATGGAGTTTAATCCTGAATGAAATTCTCCCAGGACCAGGTAGCTCTAAGTTGTGCCTGAGCAGCCTGACAAACCACTGAATCATTGATGATAAAGTTCTTCCAAATACTGAGCCATGATCAACATCTGACATGACAAGGCTTTCTGCCCTTCCTTCATCAAACTTTACAAACGAGCACTTACCTAAATTATTTCTTTAAATATATAACACTAGGCACTAAAATAAAAATGTCCATAAAAACCCGAGACTTGCTGACAGAAGAGGCTATTTTCTCTCCAATCAGGACACACCTTTCTTTATTTGGCCTACAGAAGCCATCTCCAAACTCACCTGCTTGCCTTGATACTGTATCAAATCGCCTTATTTTCCACATCAAATAACAATGTCTAATTTCTGCTGCAAAAAAAAAAAAAATCACTCTCTGTCCATTACAAAGTTTAACAAAGCACCTAATCACAATATTTTACTACTATTAATATTACAGTCTTTAAACATTTTTTTGCCTCATGAGAGGTCCTCATTCATAACAGAGATAGTCAAGCCACAATGTAAAGTCTGAGGGCAATATCCATTATCTAAGAAAACAATATGAAAATCAAGCAAAAACTTTCTGAACCTCAGTTATAAAGTCAAAATAATTCAACTAGAAAATTGTATCATTAAATTTCATTTCAAGGCAAAGTAATACATAACACCTGTAGTAAAAGAAAAAAAAAACTAAAAATGGTGTTATATGTAAGATATTAATAAGGTATATATTTTCTTCTATTTATTTCTTCCTAATCCTTAGTGAAACACTACATGTCTTTTACTATATTAATGGATTAAGACATTTTAAAGTTCTTGAATTAAATTTTCTTGGATTAAAAAAGAAAACTCAATAAACAACCATTTTGCATATAGTGTGATTATAAATATGATTGGCAACATAAAACTGTAGAACTAATGGTTTGTTAGAAGGTAATGGATAAAATTTTTCCTATCCTTTTTTTTTAAGTTAGAAAATTTTCTGAGAGCATATTCTATTTCCTACTGAACACAAAAAAAACCTCTGGCTTACAAATAATAACATAAGGGTTGTCAAACAACAGCCCATCAGCTACCATCTCTCTGACCCACCACCTCTTTCTGCACAGCCTGCAGAATAAGAATGCTTTCATACATTTCTAAATAGCTGGAAGAAAAATAAAAAGAAAGATATTTAAGCATAAGTGAAAATTATATATTAAAAAGTCAATGTTCAGTGTCTATAAACCAAGTTTTATTGGAACACAGCCATATTCATTCAAGTATATATTATCCTTGGAAGCTTTGGGCTATCATGGCAGTGTTAAGGAATTGCCACGGAGACCATAAATAGTCCTCTCACTGTGCATTATAAAGCACTACGATGAAGTAGTAACTGACTTTTTCCTCTTGCCCTACAAAGACTAAAATATTGACTATGTATGAACTTTTACAGAAAAGGTTTGCTAACTTGGAACAATAAATATAATCATCCATCATTTCCAAAAGAATTTAGAAAAATGGCATCCTCTGTGATTCTGAGCTATCAACTAATTTACTAAACTTCATCAATTTTATCATAATAAAGATTTCTTTTTACACAGTCTTGTATACTTACAGAAATGTATTAATTTTTTTTAAAGTATTTAATAAAGTGTATGCAATAAAACTGCCAACGGTCAGTTTTCAGGTATTCCTTCATTCAGTTAACAATTAAGCACCTACTGCATACAATGAAGATTGCCAGGAATTTGAAATAAATAAACTGTCATTCCTGGCTCTAAAGGAGATCACATTCCAGTAGGGAAATGCAGGACTGGAGTAGAGGTTTCTGCCACTAAAGGGAAGGTTCAAAGCAATGGAAGTAACCTCTCCCTTTTCACAATGACACATTGTCACTTAAAAACATCACCTCCATCTGAATTAATGGCATGCTACACACTCAAATAGGTAAGGCAACAAAGCTTAGCAAACACATTTATCCATCAGTAGTTTTAATCAAAGCATTAGCCTTATATAAGTAATTAACCTTGACCAACACAGGAATAAATAAAAATGCTGATTAAGAATTTACTAATTATCCTCCCCATTTCAGAAGTTAGCTGGCATCTGGTCTTTAACTATGATAAACATACACCAACTCATCATAGGTTATTTACACATAAATGAAGAGAAATATTAACTGAATGGCAAAAGATGAAGAACATGATAAATAAACATCATCAGTAAAAACACAAGACTTGTTTTGTTTAGAAAGCCCAAGTGTCCTACAATTATCACGTAACTTAGAAGACCATTTGTGAGAATAATTGTCTCTTGAATCTACTCAGAGTTTCAATCTACTGTAATGAAGGAAAAAACATATAAATCATAACTGCATCAGCATTTCATAATTAGAATGCTGGGTTGTGTGTGCAGTTAAGCATCTTGGCTGTTTGCCTGCTTCGCGTAAAGCCAGAGGAGAGGAGCAACCCGGATCACCAAAGCTGTCAGCAGACAAGAAAGACCTCACGCAGCAGCCACCTCCACATATACCGATGCATGCGCCCAGGGATCAGAGGTCAGCAGTCCTGGGTGTCTGCTCACTTTTAGTACTAAATATTTAATGGCATATTTCTCCTTAATAGAACCCAGCACATCTGATCAGTCATTGGGATCATGTAGTAATGCATGAAAGTTATCAGACTGCCTTTTCCCATCAAGTTTGTAATTACATAATTCATCACTTTATTAATTCAAAAGATTGCTTTCCTTACTACTTTAGAGCATGCTACAGGGGTGAAACCCGACTGAGCTGATCCACAAAAAGCTCTAAAATGTGGTCCTACATGAACTACCGAAGCCCTCCGGTGGCAAATACAAACACACACCCCTGACCTTTCAAAACAATGAAGGTAATATTCTTCCCACACATTCGCCTACCACAACACGTCAGTAATAAAACACCAGCATATCCACAATGAGAGAGCCAACAGAGCAGTTAAGATTAATAACTGAACATACCATGAACAACTTGTTCTTGCTTTTTACTGAGGTATACCTTTCTTTGGCAAATAAAAAGGACAAAAATAGTTATTTCATAATTTTTCCTCCATGTTGGTATATATGCTCTACTAAAATTATGAGGTTATACATCATACAGATTAGTTATTATCACTCTATGTCTAATGGCATATACCACCCAAATGCAAGTATGTATCTCAATCAAAAATATTATTACTCTTTCTTTTCATATTAGGAATTAGCAAGATTCTTGCTTTAACACATCCTCCATTGTTACTCTAATGAAAAAGTCTCCAATAAAAAAGAATTTACCACTAATAAAACGGAATGTAAAATTTAAGTATCACAGTACCAAAATAAAACACCTTCTAAAACCTCACTTCCAAAGCTATACAATCACAGAGTACATTGCAAAACCAGCTGCAACTCATAGCATTAACAATTCAGAGTCTGGAAAGGCAAGCTCTGGAGGTCACATATGTGCCCTAAAGAATAAAAATAACATGCTACCAGGAGAATTGTTATTTTGTTTGAAAGGAAAGGGCTGTGGAATTTCTAATCAAAAAATCCTGTGGCGGTTGTGCCATGTTATGAAGTTAACGAGTACTTTGCTGGGCTCTGGAAACACCAATGATGACATGTTTTGTGATTAGGAGGTCACTTTGACTTTTGCTGCTTCCAATTCACGACCTGTTTTTGAAACATTTTATGCAACTGGTTTATTTTCTGCTTTATTTTTCAGATCTTAACACATTTCATGTCTACCAAATGCATTTTTAGAAAAGGAAGTTATAAGTTCAGAAAAAAATAATTAAGTACATTTTTCTACAACCTATATCCTGTGCATAGAAAATAAGTTCAAAACTAGGCCTACTGATATTAAGTTATTAATAACCATTATCAATTATTGATATAATAATTATCAATGTACATTCTGAGGGATGGAATAGAGAAATATTATACATTCCATGCCATTTTGGTGAATTATAGCAGGATAACTGAGTAACTTTCATATTTAACTCCATCTTTTTAAGATGCATGTGTTAGAAACACTTCATTCATCGGAGAAAGCTTGTGTTTACATTTCTTACATGATATCCCAAGGAACTACTCTGAAGTCATGGAGTTGTTATGAGTGCAGGACACAGTATATGATTTCTGTCCACAATACCTATCGGCTGAAACCAAGTCAGTTAAAGGAAAATTTTGTCTCAAAATTTTGAGCATCTCAAGAGAAGCCAGCACTGGGCAAAACTGGGAGCAACCAATGGAGATTCTGGTTTACAGTCAGTCGCAGGTGGCACTCTAGATCAGCGGTCGCCACCCAGTGGTCCGTGGACCACTGGTGATCCACGCGGTGCGAAAGGTTGGCAACCGCTGCTCTAGATGGCAGCACAGGGAGACATAGGACACTGCAGTCTTACAGCAGAATAAAGCCAGCAGTAGAGGGCAGGAGTAGGAGACACTCCAAGTACTTTTATCTGTGAAGCTGATTTTATTATTACTCCCATTTACAGAAGGGGAGATTGAGGTTGAAGGTATTTCAATTAATTGCCTGAGAAAGTGATTTAACCATATATTATTCAGTGCCCTGTGGAGTGTAGCTACAGCGTTTGGACAGGTTCAAGCCTCAACTAACGAGAGGGCACGGTCCTCTTGTGGTAAAGACACATGCAAGTCCCAGCTTGGAGGGCAAAGCCCTTCCAGCAAAATTATAGCCAAAAATAAAAAATAATTTTTATTTTTAGATTGTGTTACATATCGCTTCTCGGCCTTTTGGCTAAGATCAAGTGCAGATTGTGTGCCTGGATGGAAATGAAGGTAGAAGGTAGGAGGAGTGATACAGGCTACAGGAGGTGCAGCAAGTGCTGCCAAAACAAAGCTTGACAGAGTGCAGGAGCATGTAATTGGGTAGTTTCAAAATCCACGAGAACATTGTAAATATCTGGACCATGCCCTTGCTTTGCCTCATGGGATCTGGCTATAAAATAAAGACTCGGCTTGCAGGCTGTGGCACTGTCTCTCTATCTGAGAGCAGCATCCCACCTAGCCCCTATCTGTCTTCTTTAATCCTTCGCTGCCCCCCGCCCCTCAGGTTCACCCTGGCAGTGTCAAGCACAGTCCAGTGACCCATTCAAATGCATCCTGTTATTTTCTCCACTTTTAATGTTTATATTATAATTCATATATACATTTTCTATATTTGTAGTAATTGCAATTGTCATGCCAAGATAAACCCATTTTGAAATATATCGGGAAATTGTATTTGAAAATAGAATACATGGGAAAATATGGGATGAGAAGGAGGAGAGGACTGCAGAGATGGAGACACATATTTCTCTTCCCTAACAATCTAGCAGAGATGGCACAGATGAACAAATTTTTCATGAACATATAAGTAACTGCATGTCTCCTGTGCTCTCACTGACAAGCATCTGCAATGCACCTCCTACCCTTTGGCCCCCTTCATTGGTGTCAGTAGCAACCCCCACGCTCCTCTTACCTTATACCTTTACTTCCCTCAGGCACACATAACTCGTCCTCCTCTCACGTAACACAATCTAAAAATAAAACTGCACTGCAAATAAGCCTTCAAGCAAATCACTTCAGTCTGTCCATCGAAACAGATCATCATCCCACAGCACCCACTCTAGAGGGATTCTGGAGGTACTATTACCCTCACAAATTTCTATTGCTAAAATGCAAAACAAGCATTTTAAACATCAAGCTTTTATTCAGAGGTTCTAAGTATAACTGCTATGTACTCCACATATAGCAGCTACCTTTCAGATCTGCAGAGAAGATCAATCTTTTCCTCAGCTCCCCTGTCCCAGCCACTGTTCTAGACCACTGTCAATAACTGTTTCCTAGCACCATCCTTTCTCCTGAAGTTCCAGCATCCATTTCACTTCCTATGTGAAGTTCTCCTCCCAGAACAGTTCTCATTCCTATGTCTCATGCTACTTAAATTTACAACCAGGCAGCAAATTCATAAGTGGAGAGGATATATGTATACAGCAAACTCCTACAATCTAAACCTCAAGTGCTCTCAGATAAGAAATAGCTTAAAGGAGTTCAACCCCACCAAACCAGTATTACAAGAAATGTTTAAAGACTTCAAGAAGAAATTATTCTTTAATATATTTTATTGATTTGTTACAAAGAGGAAGGGAGAGGGATAGAGAGCCAGAAACATTGATGAGAGAGAAAAATCAATCAGCTGCCTCTTGCACACCTCCCAATGGGGATGTGCCCACAACCAAAGTACATGCCCCCGTCCAGAATCGAACCTGGGACTCTTCAGTCCGCAGACCGACACTCCATCCACTGAGCCAAACCAGTCAGGGCAAAGAATAAATTTTTTTTTAATCAAAAACATCCTATCTAAAAAAAAAAAAGAGTAATATGCAAATTGACTGTACCTCTGCTACACCCACAAGCCACACCCTCAAGCCAATCAGGAATGAGTATGCAAATTAACCCAACCAAGATGGCTGTGGCCAAAGAAAGAGCAGGAAAGAGGCTTGGGTTACCCCAGCAATGTAGGAAGCCAAGCTTTCCAAACAACCTGGCCAGCCCAGGCCTCTGATTAGGCTACAAAGTTTCAATTATAGAAGATAAATAAATTCCAACAGAAATGGCTGCCATCGGGGAACAAGCAGAAGGCTTAGCTCCACTCCAGGCTACAAAGTTTCAACTGTATAAGATAAATAAATCCCAAATACCAGGGCCTCCGCTTGGGCCACCAGGGGGAGTAGCCAGCCTGAAAACCACCACAGGCCCCTCACCAGACTGCCCCACACCCCAAGGCAACCCCCACCCTGATCTGGAACACCCTTCAGGGCAAACCAGCTGGCTCCCAACCATGCACCAGGCCTCTATCCTATCTAATAAAAGAGTAATATGCAGATTGACCATCATTCCAACACACAAGATGACTGCCTCCATGTGAACATGAGATGGCCACCACAAGATGGTCAGCAGGGGAGGGAAATTGGGAGGGACCAGACATGCAAGGGAAGACAGTTGAGGGTAATCAAACCTGCAGGGGAGGGCAGTTAGGGGTGTCCAGGCCAGCAGAGGAGGGAAGTTGGAGATGACCCGGCCTACAGGGAAGGGAAGTGGGGGAAAAACCAGGCCTGCAGGGGAGAGCAGTTGGGAAGAACCAGGCCTGCAGGGGAGGGCAGTTAGGAATGACCAGACCCGCAGGGGAGGGCAGTAATGGTGACCAGGCTGACAGGGGAGCAGTTAGGCCTCAATCAGGCTGGCAGGGGAGTAGTTAGGGAGTGATCAGGCTGGCAGGCAGAAGCTGTTACGGACAATCAGGAAGGCAGAAAGGCGGGCATTTGGGAGCCAGCAGTCCTAGATTGTGAGAGGGAAGTCCAACTGCCCGTTTAGGCCTGATGCCGGTTAATCAGACATCTCTTGAGGGGTCCCAGATTGGAGAGGGTGCAGGCTGGGCTGAAGGACACCCCCACCCATGCATGAATTTTGTGCATCAGGCCTGTAGTAAATAATGAAATGGCAATAACCACATACCTATAAATAATTACTTTAAATATAAATGTACTCAATGCTCCAATCAAATACATAGGTGGCTAAATGGATAAGAAAATGAGACCTTTACATATGCTGCCTACAAGAGACTCACTTCAGATAGGAACACATATACTGAAAATAAATGGTTGGAAAAAGATATTTCAGGAAAATGGAAACTAACAAAAAGGCTGGGGTGACAATATTTATTCCAGACTTTAAAACAAAGACTATAACAAGAGAAAAAGAAGGACCCAGCAATTCCACTTCTGGGTATTTATCTGAAGAAACCCAGAACACAAATTCCCAAAGACATAGATATCCATATGTCCACTGCAGCCTTCCTTACAATAGCTAGGATATGGATGCAACCTAAGTGTCTATCACTTGATGCATGGATGAAGAAGAAGTGGTGCATATACACAATGGAATATCAGTCAACCATAAAAAATGAAATCTTGCCAACTGCAACAATATGAATGGACTTGGAGGCTATTATGCTAAGTGGAATATGTCAAAGAAGAGAAATTCTATATGATTTCTCTTATATGTAGAATCTAATAAACAAAATAAAACAGAAACAAATTCACAGATACAAAGACAGATTGGCGGTTGCCAGAAGGGAAGGGGGATGGGGCACTGGGTGGAAAAGAGGCAATGATGAGGAAGTACAAATTCGTAGTTACAAAATAGTCATGGGGATGTAACATACAGCATAGGGAATATAGTCAATAATGTTGTAGTAACTATGCATGGTGTCAGATGGGTACTAGACTTACTGTGGTGATCACTTAATAAGTTTTATAAATGTAAAATCACTATGTTGTACTCACTGAAGTTTACTACTTTGATAGGTAATTTTCAGATTTAGAATTAACTACACATTTATATATTACCCAGTTAACACTGAGTAATAAATAACATTTTAAAATATTTTTCATTAATATTAATAACACCAGTAATTAGCACTTGAAAATTTACAAACAATAAAAACAACTGTCAAAAAAACAGCACTTAAAGAAGTTACAGTTATCATAAAGTATATTTTTATCTTTTAGGAGGTTTTACTTTATATAGTGCTTAGCATCAAAAGAGCCTGGGTGTACTGTATACAAGTTATCCACTACAGGTTATAATTTTCAGAAGAATACAAAATAAATATCAGAAACTCCCCAGATGCATACATAATATTTTCTAACTTTTTTCTTATTAATTGGAGGGAAAGTGAGAGGGGGAGAGAGAGAGAGAGAAATATCAATGATGACAGAGAATCACTGATCAGTGCCTCCTGCACGTCTCTTACTGGGGATCCAGCCCATAACCCGGGCATGTATCCTGACTGAAAATCAAGCCAGTGACCTCTTGGTGCATGGGTCAGTGCTCAACCACTGCACCACACCAGCCAGGCAATAGTAGCTGTTGTATTTTAAAATCTATATTAAGCTTTAAACAAACCAGAATTCAGTGTTAAGATGATATTACCAGAAAATCATAAAAGCATACCCTAAGAAACGAAAATACTTTTGGGACCCTAACCAGTTTGGCTCATTGGATAGAACATTGACCTGTGAACTCAGGTGTCCCAGGTTCAATTCTGGTCAAGGGCATGTACCTTGGTTGCTGGCACATACCAAGTAGGGGGTGTGCAGGAGGCAGCTGATCAATGTTTCTAACTCTATCCTTCTCCCTTCCTCTCAGTAAAAAATCAATTAAAACATATTTAAAAAAGAAAATACTTTTGGGAAAAACAGGAATAAATCTTTAGCAATCACACTAATTACATTTAAATTCTTAGAAAATAGGTAATTACAAACATATCTTAAAAATATGTCATGAGATACATATGTCATGAGATGTGCACTTTCAAATTCTAAAGTCAGTAGCAATTTTACCCTCAAATGTAAAATTTCACTTGTCTCTAAGATTGTTGACTATCTAAACAAATCCAAGCATTACAACCTGAGAGCAAGGACAATCAATGGACACACAGCAGTAATCGAGTGTATCTGATCCTTTGTCCCTGTCTCAGAGGCATCAAGACCATGTAAAGACTCAATCAGTGTCTTCTTCACCTGGACTCAAAACCCCTCAGAATCATTTCCTAAAAGCACACTTCAGGTAGCTGCTACCAGGAGACCACAGATCAAATATTAAATTAAACTTCTGCTCTCTCCCTAATCCAAGATTTTAGTGACCTGAAATATTTAAACAGATTTTTAGGCAATTATTTTAAAACTAGTAGCCCAGTGCACAGATTCATGCAAAATGAATGGAAATTAATTAGAAGAAATAATTTAATATCGCTATTCACCCTTTCTCTGTAATAGAAGTCTCAGAGATGAAAGAAAATTAGTAAATATATAGAAAATAATATATAAATTGATTAATAAATAACATGATATAGCAACAAAGATATGATATAAAAACAATGAAAATATAATATAAAAACAAAAACATAATATAAAAACAATATTGATAAAAACAAAGACTGATAAACTGATTAAAATTATTCTAATATCTCCCTGCACAGCACATTAAGAGTAAAAACTCTTTCAGAGTGCTTGACTAATTTCCCTTGTGATGAAGTATCTACAACTTTAACTTCAACATCACATGCTCTTCACACTTAAGAAATAGCAACTAGTATAACTGACCATGTCCAAAACCGGTTCAGGTAGGAATATTCCTATTCTGTCTAGAGCAGTGGTTCTCAACCTTCCTAATGCCACGTCCCTTTAATGCAGTTCCTCATGTTGTGGTGACCCCCAACCATAAAATTATTTTCGTTGCTACTGGTCTAGAGTTTGTCCTTGTGATTTATTAATAGTCACTGCAAATGCTAATGGTCATTAGCATCACAGGAAACTGTCTTCAAATTAATTTAAATGGGAAGCCAGTGTCAGACAGGGACAGTTGTGCCAATAGCTGGTCTTCAGACATTTTCGGTTGATGACGCTGCTTTCTTTCAGCTTCAGAATATCAACAAAAACAACCAAATTCATGATCAACAATGACAGATTGAAACACATGTGTGTGTGATTGGTACCAGCCAGAGTTTTATATGTATCACACATGCACGAGTCAGGGTTTATTTTTAAATTGTCAGCGAACATCATATGTATTGGTAGGTCGGTCGGACGATGGTCAGTCACTTAGCCTTTTTTATATATAAATAAGAAATTTCTATAGTTTCCTATTATTTAGAATTCATTTAAGAAATGGATTCATTACGTTTTTCATTTCAATCAGACAATAAAAAGTTATATCTCATATGTGAGATATAAAACTAAAAGAAACAAATGAACAAACAAGAAAAACAAACAAACAAAAAACTCATAGACACTGATAACAGTATGGTGAACCAGATGGCGGGAAGGGAGTGGACCAAATGGAAGAGTCAAATATATGGTGACAAAAGATTTGACTTTAGCTGGTGGCACACAATGCAATATATAGATGATATATCATAGAATTGTACACTCAAAACCTACATCATCTTATTAACCACTGCCACCCCAATAAATGTAATTTAAAAGCAGTCTCTATTACTGAAACACCATGACAAAACTAAACGAATGCAATGGCAGAGTATGTCTAGAGAGTTGACAATGAACATACTTGAGTCATTAATAAGAATACTGAATAAAACATTAAAAGTAAACATTCTTTTTAATCTAAGTAATACATTCTTTCATTCTCTACTCATTAAGGTAGGAGAATGATATAAGACATGAAGGGTCCTGGATCTTCACAGATCAACAACAAAATAGAGTGAAGGGTTGATTTATAGCATTAGCAAAAATACCAAATTTCACACTTACTTTTGCAAAGCCTTCAAAGATGTCAAAGGAAGGTGGCAGTTGAGAAGCATCTTGTATTTCTTCTCTGATATAAAGTTGAAATGTCATTGCAAGTTGCCTGAGACCCTCTTTCTTCTCTTCAGTCAATTTGTTAATATCTTTTTTAAAGAGAAAATAAATAGCACAATCACAAAGTGAACTTTTAATGGATAATTTTCAGGTGTTCAAAGATAACTGTTAAACTAGATATTTTCTGTCCTAGATTTCATTCTGACAGAGAGAAAACACATATCTTTTTTTATTTTTTGCCAACTACAAGTCATGATACATACATTAGCAATTAAATTCTGCTAATGTTCAGCTATACTGTAAAATCAAACATTTATCTAAACAAAATAAATACACATACAGATGAAAAAATATTAGAAACAAAAATCAGTAAAGATGTTACCACATTTTCTACATCATCCTGAACACATGCTCAAACATGGTAAGTACTTATTAAATCAGTGAATGTAAGCAACTTTTCTATGAGACAATTTACAACAAAGTCATCTCCCAAGGCGCCGGGGTCAGAAAGTGAAAACTAAAAAGTTCAGCTGAAGTTCAAAGTGGTAAAATTTGTCATTAGAAAGCACATCAATAAGAAAATATGGATCATGCAAAGAAATCTCAACTTCAAATCATTTCTCGGTTAAATGAATGAAAAAGATATGGTGCTACTTCAAATGAAACAGAAGTTCTACAGCCAATATCAGTCCATTACATCCCAAAGAAGTGTTAAGATTAAGAATGCACAATTCAATTAATAAAGTTTGAGAGTATTTCACTTAGGGCAGTGTGTATAACACTGCTACTGAGCAAGGATAATGTTAATAGTGAAACTCATTCCAAGAGATGTTAATTACTTAGCAATAGGATACAAAAAATGACCAATTAGTTCTCTATTAAAACTTGAAAAGATAGATCATTTGAACTTAAGCATAACTCTGTTGTTCATGTCAGGTCTATATATATTCTTTAAATTACTTGTTCAATAGAACAATTAACCCAGTTAATTCTTTATTTCTTTTCAAACAGTGGGAAAACATATATAACATAAAATTTACCATCTTAACCATTTTTAACTGTACAGTTCTGTAGTATCAAATACACTCACATTGTTATGCAAAATCACCACTATCCATCTCCAAAATACTTTTCACCTTGTAAAACTGAAACTCTATACCCATTAAACAATAATTTCCCATTCATCCTTTCCCAGAAAATCATAAAAGCATATCCTAAAGAATGAAAATACTTTAGTGAACCACCATTTTCTGTCTTCATGATCTGGACTATTTTAAGTACTTCATAGAAGTAGAATCATACAGTATTTGTCTTTCCAAGATTACCTTATTTCACTTAGTATAATATCCTCAAGATTCATCCATGTTGTAGCATATGTCAGAATTTCCTTCCTTTTTATGGCTGAATAATATTCCATTGTGTATACATAACACATTATGCTTATTATTCATCCACTAACAGATGCTTCCATGTTTTAGCTATTATGACTAATACTGCTATAAATATGGATATTTGTTTTCAATTACTTTGAGTGAATAACCAGAATCCAGAAACTATATCATTATAGTTTTAATTTTTGAAGCACCTCCATAATGTTTGCCATAGCAGCCATCCCATTCTACATTCCTACCGACAGTGCACAAGTGTTCCAATTCCTCCACATCCTTGCCAACACTTGTTTTCTCTTTTTTTCCTATAGTTGCCATCCTAATGGGGTGAGATGATGACCTCACTGTAATTTTGACTTGCATCTCTCTAATAATGTATTATCACTGGCAAATGGGATCCCATCACCGTAAATCTGTACTAGATTCATCTCCCAACACAAATCTAAAACTGTGTAGCCAATTTACTCTCTGAGCTCTGGCTACCTTTGCTTTGAAGTCATCCACAACCTCAATCAAGAGTGTGTGTGCCAATATGAAAGAAAAACAAACCTTACATTTACTTAACATTCAGACTTGGAAAGCCCTTCGCTGTTCCCAAGTAGCTTGGCCATCAGGAAAAGAGCAATGCTCAATGCTGTAAGAGAGCCTAAGTCACCTGTATTTCGATCAGGGAGCCTACATGTTCCCTGGAACACCACAACCCCACCCTCTTCACATCACTGTTTCCTGACACCAAAAGGAAATCAAGAGTGGGAAGAAGAGAGGAAGGGAAAGAGAAGCAAGAAAAATTATTTTGTTAACTGGATTAGGGGTTACATTCCCCTAACTGCCTAATATAGTACTTGCCAAACTCCTGTATGGCCAAAGCTACTGCAGAATAAATTAAATACGTTCATGTTAGATTTCCCTCACGTAACAGAGAGACAAAAACAAAGCTCAGCAAATAAATGACAGGATTTTTTTTATGCTGATAATCACTTACTTGATTCCAGATCATAAAATGAGTAAAGTTTCTCCGATTCAGAGGGGGTTTCTTCCATCTATGAAGTAAAGGCGGAAAACACCAAAACAATTTCAAGTTTCCCAATATATAAATAAATATGTTTGAGTATCTGTAGACATTTAATGAAAGTCTATTAAAAAAGTAAATTTTTATCCAATATATTCCTTCTCTTCACCACTTTGTTAGAATTCAATTATTTAATCAGTAACAACATTAAAACAAAAGTTATGACTTAACTACCAGCTTAATTTCCAAATGCAAAACTCTTTTTTAAGATTTCATACTTTTATTTTTTCCATAGTTCTATCCATACAATTTGTATCACTGTAAGAATTTTATTACAAATTATAAAAAAGATGGAGCAATAAAAGTAAGGATTTATTACAAACTGTACAACCTTGGGAAAGTTACTTAACCTTGAGTCAAGAGGAATCAATGTTGTTATCTGGAACATTAAGAGTAGTAGTAGCAGCTGATGCACAGGACTGTAGTGGGGCGAAATGAGGTGTATCAGGTAAAGCCATTACCACAGGGCTGGAGAGAGAAAGTGCTCTATGGAAAGTAACTATTTCACATCTAGAAGCCCGGTGCATGAAACCCGTGCACTTGGGGGGAGGGGTCCCTCGGCCTGGCCCGGGCCCTCTTACATTCCAGGAGCTCTTAGGGGCGGTCTGACTGCACTGCCATGGATGCGGGAGAGGCTCCCACCACTGCCACTGAGCTCACAGCCATGAGTCCGGTTTCTACATTGAGTGTCTGCCCCCTGGTGGTCAGTGCGCATCATAGCGTCCAGTTGTTCCACCTTCAGGCCAAAACCAGTTCTCCAACATCCCCGATTGCAAGAGGGTGCAGGCCAGGCTGAAGGACCCTACCTGTGCACATTCGGGGCTGGGGAGGGACAAGGGAGGTTGGCAACCTGGGAGGGACAGCAGGAGGGCTCTAGGGTGTGTCTGGCCGATCTCGCTCAGTCTTAATCAGCTGGAACCCAGCAGCAAACTAACCTACTGGTTGGAGCATCTGCCCCCTGGTGGTCAGTACATATCATAGCAACTGGTCAACTCTGCCCATGGTCATTAGTGCACATCATAGTGAACAGCTGAGCAGCCTTAGCATATCATTAGCATATTATGCTTTGATTGGTTGAATGGATGATCAGACGACCAGACACTTAGCATATTACGCCTTTATTATATAGGATTGCTTCCTTCAGATTTTGATTCATTATATCAGAGGTGGTGACTGAGAACTAGGACCTTCGGTGATTCTGAAGCAACCCATTTCTGCTCTAACAGTGGTTGTCTATCTGTTTAATATTAATAAAGTAGAAAAAAGTTCACACTCAAATATAACAGTGATTAAGCTTTTAATATCCAGTGGTTAAAAAATGCATAATGATGAAAATTGCTCTGAATTTATTAATGCTTTGAAATAAATGTGTAAGTTTTAACACAACGTACGTAGAGTAGTAAATACGTTGCAAATTCAGTCCAAAGACAATGCCCATTTGATATTGCAAATCCTTTTTTTAAATTAAGATGTAAATGAAATATAACATTGCATTAGTTTTATGCATATAATCATACTCTTACATTCTTAAATGCCCCATAAAATTTCATAGCCAAAAATAAATAAATAAATAAAAAGTCCATACAAAACAGGTGAGAACAGAGCTGGAGCTTGCAAAGCCTGTCCCCAAAAATCTGGAAGGTGCCACCAGCGGGGGATGTCACAGAATCCACTAGCTGCTTTGGCAGAGCAAGGAAAAGGACTGAAGACACAATGTCATTGAATCTTGACTGTAAATAAAAAAACAAGTGCTCTTCCATGTAAGATTAGTTATCATAAAAGTAAAATCTCAGTTGAAGAGACAACAACAAGAATTATATATAGACCCTGTGCATTGGTTCACAGTAGAAAAGTAATAAAGGCAACGTAACAGATTCTACTAACATCTCATGTGAAAAATACAGGACCTCCTGTCTCCGATCCCAGGAGATCACACCCAGGACCTTCAAAGAGGGGCCGTGCATGTCATACTGCCACTGATGCTGAGATTGATAGGAAAACAGCAAGCTGTTGACTTAAGACACTCCCCATAATAATCCACCTTATACTGGATTTAATGTGGATTTAAATTCAGCCTTAAGTAAGAATAATACCTCTTCCCCTCCAGAAAGAGGTCCCCAGGTTCAATTCCCCATCAAGACACATGCCCTGGTCGTGGGCTCCATTCCAAAGAGGAGGCAGCCAATCCATGTTTCTCTCTCTTAAATCAATAAAAACATATTTTTTTAAAGAATAATATATGCAGCCCTAGCTGTTTTGGCTCAGTGGCTAGGGCGTCAGCCTGTGAACTGAAAGGTCCCAGGTTTGATTTTGGTCACGGGCACATGCCTGGGTTGCGGGCTCGATCCCCATGGAGGACTTGCAGGAGGCAGCCGATCCATGATTCTCTCTCATCATGGATGTTTCTATCTCTCTCCCTCTTTCTCCCTTCCTCTCTGAAATCAATAACAATATTTTTTAAAAGAATAATATATGCAAATGTGAGTGCTTTTGTTAAATTAAAAACCAAGACTATTTCACACATTATTTACTCACAAGTTTGACAACAACTCTGCCAAGAAGTCGGACGGAATCGGGAGGATATCTGGGTTTGCAGCTTTTAAGGCATTTGCATTCCCGCTTGTGGTCTGGCCAAGCTTTCTTCTGCGAAGATAAGAGTGGGGAGAGCATACAAGACATAAAGTTCACTTCCACTTACACTGGTTTGGGAGTTATCCACATTAATTTCAACCGCCTAAATATAACTTTAAAATAGAAAATGAGAGCAATATTTGTAAAGATTCAGTCTTTACCAAGTATGCAGTTACCAGGCTTGGGCACCAGGAGCTTCTGCCTCACCTCTGTCCTTTCATTTGCCCTCCCCCTCCCTCCAATTATTACCTGACTGGTGGAGTCCAAACAAAGAATCATTATAACTTACTTAATAATTCATAAGATGGTCTCTTACAGATTAAATAGGATGGAATAATAGACAGTGACTTTGAATATAAAAGGAAAATACACTCCAAATTAGGAATAAAAAAACACATGGTTCAAGAAAATCAAAACAGAGCAGATAGCCTTCTGCATTTTCTTCTACTATAGTAAGCACAGACATCACAAAAAATACATACATGTGTTTTTTAAGCTAACATAGAAAAGGGGTTATTAGCTAAAATGATCAAATGCCCGATTTGCCCAGGATTGTCTTATTTATGTTGTCCTTATTAATAGTGCTTCTTTTCATTCAGAAAATGTAGTGTGGGTGATAAATTAGAAGGTGACTTAACCCGTGATCCCAGCCATGTGCTGGTGTGGCTGAAGAGAAGGGACAAGTGAGCCAGTCACCACTCTTGCAACTCAGGATGAGAGGGCTACAGGTAAGGGCATCCTCTCTCTGATTCTCGGGTCAGAAATGCCCCGGCTCCCCTCGTGTGGGTTCCATCCACATGAAAAGAGGCCAGGCTATCTAATATGTAGCCCTGGTGGAGGAGAAACAGCTGGACCAAATGTCCAGTGTGTTCTATTTTCCCAACAAGAGTTGGAAGTCCCATCACTGAAATGCCCGATGCTCACAACACTTCTTATTTCAGAAATTGCAAGTCTGCTTCCCAGATTCTGGGCCTAAAAATCTCCCTAGAAGGAACTCTCCCTTTTCTACTGACAGCACAAACATGCAGCACAGCACAATCAAAAATGTCACAAGAGCTGCAGCTACTTTGATTCAACTCGGATTCAAGTTCAAACCAGCATTTTGCTCAGAACCGCTACCCCTGTCAAGTTGCTGGAGGAAGGCGTGGTTGGTTGTCTGCTGCTACTTCCTAATAGCCCCAATCCTGGAGACATTGTCACTTCTTTCATCAGCTCTGCTCATGGTTGGTTACCTCACTTCATTGCTTACCCACTATCGCAATGCTCTGCATGGGATGCCTGTAATCTTTTATCTTAGTATGTACACTTCTCACTTCTAAACAAGACTGAGCTGCTTCAAAGTAAAAATGTATATAAAATAAGGTTGTGAAACTGGAAACAAAAAAATGTTAAAATTATGAAAAATTATTATAGCATTTACTTCATTTTCTACAGTGTGCCACACACATGACCAGGTAGTTAAAAAGGATTTTACTTTCACAATAATGAAAAGGTAGATCCTTACCATTATAGATGAAGAAAGTAAAGATCGACAGCAGGGATCTAACTAATAAGCTGTATAAACATGAATGGGGAGAGTTAAAATCCTTAGTATGCTAAGCATGAGAACTCAATAATTATTGTGCTGTGAGCTACATTTATTTGAGTTGCCTTACAGGCAAGGCAAAAAAAAAAAAAGCATAATAGCTTATCTAATTCTCACTTGACAGAAAAGAAAAACGCACAGCTCTACCAAGTAGTACAGCACAGGAGGAATGTATTCTGAGTGCTAATCAACATACTGGACAATGTCTTCAACAATAGTCTACGACTACAATGCCCTTCACACCGCCACTTCTCGTGTCAGTACTCACTAACAGGCATCATATTAAAACATAACTCAGTGGGGGAAATGTTTCTATTGTTCAGGGGACTAGTCCTGGAATAGCAATTAGCAATTGCCAACATGTGCAAAATCCCTAAGAAAATATGGCTCCATTGTCAAATAAGATTGAAAACCACAACATAATAAAGACCCTGCTGGGAGATTCAAAGTGCTCTGTTTAGCTTTCTAGAAGCTGTAAACAGCTCTGCATTAAAGAAACTTGGATGTATTAGTTAACACAGTTTCCCATGATTGTAACCGCCATCCTGTGAAAGTTGGGCTGGTCGAGACCGACTCAGATAAACCTATGTGCTTCCTTTCCTTCGTCTGGTCTTGGAGTGAGAGCGGGTTCAGCAGTCCAATCGGATCTCCCTCGCAGTGAGAGAAAACCAGGGCGCTGATGTTTCTGACTGCCGACGGGAGAGGCAATCATAACTGTGGTGGGAAAGTCTGCATTTGAGCTAAACGTCAAGAAGCCCGACAGGTGCCCTCAGCGGAGTGGCTGTGTGGGCAGGAGTGGCTGTGTGGCAGGAATGAGCCACGCAGCGCCGGGGGTCTCTGACAGAGCAAGCCCCCTGGGCTCTGTTCAAAGCCAGAGGAACTGCTGGCTGAAAAAGGACTGCACCCCCTAAAGCAAGGCTGAGAGACAGCTTCGAGTCCACACCTAACTACGAAGGCTCCCTCATTACGCCTTTGGTAAAACCTCCAGCTTTGAGCAGCTCAGCTTACAGAGTGCAGTAACTACAGAATGTACCCCTAGGTAACGGACCAATTGATCTGCTAGATGACATTTTTAAACATCCACATGTTAGAGAATTCTTATCAAAAACAATTTAGGACTTGAGCATAATTAATATTGCGCTTTCATTTCTCAACAATAATTAGAAACTAGACATTATGTTTCTCAAGGCTATTATTCCTAGATAACTGCATGAAAACATATTTTTCTTCCCACTCACTTTGGCAAAAGTGATACTCTTTTCATCTAAAAGCCAAATCAGATCTATATAAATATTATATTATAAATGATCACATCACTTGAAATTGGTCAGTAATATAGTGTCAGCTTTACAGCCTACTCCATTTCTTACCATGACATTAAAAACCATGTTTTTACAACACTAATTGTTAGGGCTTATTGCTCACCATCACTTCTTAATAAGGCTTACTAAAGGAAGCAAACCAAGGAAAGACAAGAAAGTCTTTGGAGTTACTGCATTTGACTTTGAATCAAAACCCCCAAATCACACAAAAACATTAGGCATTATCTTCACTCTACACACTTCAACCTGAGTCTAGAACTCAGTGGCACATTATAACAGAACATGAAATCTGCCAGTTTCTCAAACAACCTTCTTGATTTACTTTTTGCTGTTTTCTTCCATTACTGCAAATACAGGATGTAATTAAGATTTTGTTCACAATACAGCTGTAATGTTTTCTGTTCTCGTACTTCAAAATTAACAATGATGTACAATAAGTACAAGTTAGCATGAAAGATAAAGGAAATTAAAATATTGTGTTAAGAAACAGAGACAATGGGAGACAAGAGTTTAGATAGAAAAGAAGGAAATGAAAGACATCTATGCCTCAATTCCATTTTTCAGTACATGCATGACAAAAACAACTTCAGACTCTATATACAGGGTGGGGAGAAGTAGGCTTACAGCTGTGAGTATGTAAAACACAAAGCTTATTTTTGTATTATTATTATTTATTAACTAGAGGCCCAGTGCATAAAATTTGTGCACGGGGAGGAGGAGAGTGGGTCAGGGGTCCCTCAGCCTGGTCTGCACCCTCTTGCAATCCAGGACCCTTTGGGGGGATGTCCAACTGGCAGTCAGACATCCCTCTCGCAATCCGGGTTCGCTGGCTTCTAACCACTTACCTGCCTGCCTGATCACCCCTAACCACTCTGCCTGCCTGCTTGGTTGCCCCTAACCACTCACCTGCCTGCTTGGTTGCCCCTAATCACTCTGTCTGCCTGCATTATTACCCCTAACCACACACCTGCCTGCCTGATTGCCCCTAACCACTCTGCCCGCCTGCCTCATCACCTCTAACTGCTCACCTGCCTGCCTCATCACCCCTTCTCACTCTGCCTGCCTGCCTGATTGCCCCTAACTGCTTCTGCCTCGGCCCCCTGCCTGCCACAGCGGCCGGCTCTGCCTTATCCCTCGGCTTCATCTGGAAGGTCATCCAGAACAACATCTGGAAGGTTGTTTGGCTGTCCTAATTAGCATATTACACTATTATTATAGATTATTGTGTTTTCTATACTAACAACTGTAAACCTACTTTTGTCCCACCCTGTAATTTCATATATGTTGCATATTTATATTGATTCAGAACATAAACTGATTAACTAAACCAGTGCTTCTCAACAGGGATAATCCTGGGGTTCTTTGGGAAATGTATAAGGTACTTTTTATAATGGTGCTGGAGGAGTACCTTGGGCACTTAGTGGCCAGGAACCAGAGATGTGGGACATCCTGTGCAGGGCAGTTCCATACAATGAAGAACTGTTCCAAATCCAACATGACTTTTAAATGTCCAGACATTTATGCCTAGACATGTATATAAACAAAAAGCGTGTTTTTAACATAGTCTTAATAGCACTGAATTTTCTAGGTAAATCAAGGGAAGACTATTTTAAGAACTTTAGCTAAAGTTATTCAATATTTCATAAAAGTATACCACAAAGGCACCACCATTCTTAGTGTTTGCATTAATAATAAAACATATTTTCTGATATGCATTTTGTACTTCCCTTTTCACAGTGATCTGTACATGTGTATGTACATGACTTCTTAGTTGTTTTCTAGTCTAGTCACACCTGAGCATTTATGTACTAAAACACACATTGTTTAATTATACATTATTTTCATTCTCTCTTTATGTTCCACTTATGGAATTATACTGATAATGAATTCTGAAAGTAAGAAACTAGATTATATTCCCTATGAAATTTCATTTCAAGATAGTAGAGGGTATAATAAAAATTATCATAGAAAGGTGGAGTTGGGTCTGAGAGAGCAGAAAATCCTAGATCTAGAACAATGCTATAC
Source organism: Lasiurus cinereus (assembly GCA_011751065.1). Classification (NCBI taxonomy): domain Eukaryota; kingdom Metazoa; phylum Chordata; class Mammalia; order Chiroptera; family Vespertilionidae; genus Lasiurus; species Lasiurus cinereus. The sequence continues at coordinate 822,949 of JAAGEH010002526.1, read as the reverse complement.
AGTTACATACACCACACACACATAAAAAATATTTTTTAAATACCAGGCCTAAGACCAACCCTGAGTTTCTGACCAATGAGATACGAGCAGGTTCTGAATCACTTTCAATCACAGTGGGGATTCTATCTGTAGCTAAGGCTGAAAAACCACTGAGCTAGATTAAACCAGCCGTCGGCAAACTGTGGCTCACAACTGTTGTTTGCTGCTCTGTTGACTAATGAGTTTGCCAACCACTGGACTAAATTAAAAAGGAGGTCATTCTACGTATTAAATAGATGAAACAAAAAAACACTATTCTAGACTTATCATTGAACTATCCCACTATGGCATTAACATTTTATAGTATTAACGTGAGGGAAATATTTCTCAGCAGGACATAAAAACCAGAAACCATAAAAGAAAAGATGCACATAAAAACAAATCACTTTTGCATATCAGAAAGAGAAAACCTAATACCATACACAAGATTGAAAGATACAGTACAAACAAGAAAAACAAAATTTAAAACATATCTGTAGACAATGCTAAAGGTATCTAAAATGCAAGGTCTTACAACATAACTAAAAGGATGAATATTTAAATTTTAAAAAGACAAAGAAAGGTACAGGGCATGATTAAGAAAAGCATGCGTAAGAAAGAAAAAGCAAATAAAAAATAGAAATCACACCAATGACCAAAGAAATGCTAGCAGAAATTAGACAACACAGGTGACCCATTAATTTAGCAAAGCTGAATGAAACTGACAATATTTAGAAATGTCTAGGCTATGTATAGGGAAGTGGGGACTATTCCCTTGTTGGTAGTGTTTTGCCCAGATTTCCAGATCCCCAAAGGCCCACCAGGGAGCCGAGTCCGATGCAAAAGCAAAGAGCCTTTATTCAAGCTCCAGCTTGGCTCTCCACCTCCACCAATGCAGCAGCAGGATGCAAAAAGCGAGCGAGTTCCATAAGCACAGCCATTTTATAGCTTAGGATAGGGAGGTGGGGTAATGCTCGGACCACTGAGTTGGCCGATCCTGATTGGTTGGGTGAGGACTAGGGTCCAGGGACACAAAGACAGGATGTGGTCAGCATACTTTTGGCCTTAGGTTAGTTCCCCTTGTCTTGGAAGTTACTGGCCCAATCATGGGACAGACTGCATTTCTGCCCCGCCCTCCGTTACTAGAGGCCTGTACTGGGCACACAGAACCATCAACTGAACTGCCCCTTTGCAAGTTCTTAAAGGGCCCCTATGTGCTGAGGCCTTGAGACCTCAACCAAAGACCTGGCCTGGTGCCAGCACTGATAATTTTGTCCAGGAAAGGTTTAATGGCCTCTCTTAAGTGAGAATAGTCTCATTTTCCTTATGATTTAAGCAAGCAAACATTTACAGAAGCCAATAGCAAGGTTAAAATTTCAAACAGCGGTTTTTCAATAAGATGGATGCTTCAGTAGAATTGTTAAGTTTCTGCTAATTTATGATGGGTTTTTGGTAATTATTATCAAAAATGTTAGTGAGCATATTGTTAGCACAGAAGTATCATTTATAATGCAATCAATACAAACATTTTTTCCTTTTTATTCATTTTATTGGGGTGACACTGGTTAACAAAATTATGCAGGTTTCAGGTGCACAGTTCTTCTACACATCATCTGTACACCCTATAGGCTATTTTCACCTCCCCAACTAATGATTTTAAGAATACTTATGGTAAATTTGTTTAACATACTGAAAAGCTGCTAATAATTTTTCCAACTTTTCCTTTTAAAAAAAGCTGTTTCTGCCCTTCTCTTTATACTTTCCCAATACTGTTTGAATTTATATAAATATCATGTATCATATTTATAAATAAAAGCAAATTATCCTATGTCTAGTAACTGTGATTTGGGGAGAAGCATTTTTATATCAAAGAAAAAGCAAAATTACTGTTCAATAAGTACAATTTTTAATGATTATTTTGAAAAACCTATAATTCAAAGTATGGTTTACATGTATTAATATTTAAAAAACACTTCAGTGAATTCTTTTGGTTATACCAATGAAATCTTTTGTAATGTAAAGACTCAGTAAACTGTTTTAACAATTTAGCTTTGTTTATGTTTGGTTTCCTTACAAAAGTGTACTACCAACTACATTCATTTTGCATGTAGCAGGTGTTCAACAGATATCTCATAATTTATTCTAAAACTAGTACCATTTAGGAGGTATAATTTTCTTTATACTTATAATCAATTATTTGAAATTAAGGCCATCCAAAAAGTAAAAGGATAGTAAACTTTTTAACAATTATTTTTAAACAATGTGTCTTGATCTTGATTGCTTGATTACAAAAGGAGAGGACTGATGTAATGTACAATAGAAACAGAAAATTAATTTACTTTTTCATTCTTATTCAAAATAACATTTGCACTATTAACATAACATTTCCCTCCCTCCTTGGATACAGCTCTGTAACACATTTAAATACTGTTAAACATCAGGTTTTCTTTGGAATAAAAACTCAATTTTGAGCAGCTTATTATTGTGGTGGGTGAAAAATGAGAAAGGTCAGCACCTATTGAAACTATTTTGGGTAAAAAAGAACATCCAATTCATGACCTACGCTCAGTAGACATTTATTCAGTAAGAGGAATGGATTCGATAATCTGTAAGGCAGCCTCTCAATAATTAAAATCTATAATTTCATAATATCCATTCCCAACAAATATCTTAATTTAGTCAAAACAGGTTAGAAACCTGCCCATGTTAGATTTACATAGAAGAGAAATTTGTAATGGTATTTTCCTCAGATGCTGGGTCACTAAGGATGAAGAAACTGGCTTAAAATACATTACAAATTAGTGTAAGCCAGCTTATTCAACAACTCAATCTGTGATTAATAATTATTAATAATTAATAACTGAACACCCAGGTAAAAATGTGCCGTGATTTTTTTTCACCACATCTGCAAGAATCACTCTATTCACAAGCCACCAGCTACAGAGGTTTCCTGTGGGCAAAACTTAGGAGAGGTGAGTTGCCATCAACTTACAGGGGAAAAGGACCAAAATTTTTCATTCGCTTACAGACCACTTAATAGCAAGTAAATAATATCTCCTACTTTATGCCTCAAATGTAATCCAACATTGAATTACAAGGTGACAGATAAAGACCTGAAAAGCTGGAATCTGGGGAACGGAAACAGGCAAGCTAAGCAGGCTGTCTAACAAGCTGCGTTGACTGACAGGTATTGATTAAAATCTTACATGAAATCTCCTTCGAGCACGCTGGAGACCGGTGACAGACATGAGACGTACCGCTTTAAAAGCTAGAGAAAGCTGTATCACATGTACAGCCAGAGCCCCTTCCCACTAGCCTTACTCGAATCAGACAGGTCGGGCCAAGTATAAAGGGGTGAGGCAGCAGGATGGTCACCGGGCACGAAGTTGATGGAAGAGAAGAAACAAGAATCAGCTATTACTTCTTAGGAAGATGGTTAATTGCGAAGCAAATGGTAGGAAAGAACTCCAGTGCTCCAAACTAAGCCAATGGGCAGCTAGTCAAGGTGCAGGTCCAATCCATTCTGCCCCTTGTTTTCATCAAGTATTCCTGAAACACAGCCACACTCAGCTTCACTCACTCATTCCGACGTGACAACAGAATTCAGTAGTTATGACAAAAAATCTTATGGCCCACAAAGACTAAAATGCTTATTATCCAGCCCTTCGACAGAAGGTTTGCCAACCATTCTGGTCTGGTGCAAGGCCATATCAAGATGGAATGAGTTCGTTGATATGTTTTATCTGGAAGGGCAAAATAAATCCCTCCCATCTATGCACTTCTACTCCTCTTTGAGAGAAACTTCCGTGCCAGATTAATGGCCATGTGGGTTCCAGTTCAACATGGCAGTGAGGCGCAAGCATTTTATCTCCCCAACAAAAGTAACTATCTAGTGTTTAACTCCCAAAGTGACCTAGAAGGGTCCTCATGGCTGAGAGGGTTAACCAGTTTCTGTAGGTCAGAACGTGGGGGTAAGAGGACAGACTGCAGAAACAGGACAGAGGACAGAAGAGGCCACCTCAGAGGGCAGTTGCCTTCAAAGCCCGGTACTCAGGAGGAAGGAGGGACTGCAGATGGCGTCTAAAGGAATTATTAATATACAGATGCCAACTACAGTCATAGAAGTAATGGGGTCACTCACCAGAAAATGGAAAATGAGAAAAGAAAATATCAGATCCCCAGACATCTTTTAAAAATATTTTTTTGTTGACTTCAGAGAGGAAGACAGAAGGATAGAGAGATAGAAACATCAATAAGGAGAGAGAATCACTGATCGGCTGCTTCCTGCACGCTCCCTACCAGGGATCAAGCCTGCAACCTGGGTCTGTGCCCTGACCAGGAATGGAACCATGACCTCAACCACTAAGCGATGCTAGCCAGGCAATGCCCAAACATTTTTAAAAGTAAAGAAATGTAAATATGATCAAGTAATTTTAACCCTTCTACAGTATTAGATATGAAGCCAACTTCTCCACAGAACACTCCGCAATTCCTAACCATCTGAAGCCTGGCATAGAGTGTCGCTGAAGTAAACAAAGAGCTTGCCTTTCTTCATTAGCTCCACTTTGGTGTGATATTCTAGAAATCGTTATTAAATCACTCTATTCGGTGCTTACTAGTATGGGATTTATCAAAAATGAATCAAATCATTCTACAACTATGCATAAAAAACAAACCCAAAAATATGATTCACATTCTTCAAGAGGCCTATAATTATCAACATAAAAGAGCCTCCCTCTGCTAATATAGTACTTTTTAAAAGCATATAAATTGCAATTTGATGCAATACCCAGCTGCTTATTTTGCTCAGCAATTAATTCAATTAAAAATGTGCATATAATGAATCATATTAAATCCAACCAAGATGAAATAATAATTTGCAAATTTATTTAAAATTGATTTACTTCCTATCAATACTTCAAATTTTAAGAATGCTGTTTTAGCCCTAACTGGTCTGGCTCAGTGGATAGAGTGTCAGCCTACAGACTGAAGGGTTCCAGGTTTGACTCCAGTCAAGGGCATGTACCTTGGTTGTGGGCACATCCCCAGTAGGAGGTGTGTAGGAGGCAGCTGATCGATGTTTCTCTCTCATCGATGTTTCTATCTTTCTATCCCTCTCCCTTCCTCTCTGTAAAAAATCAATAAAATATATTTTCTTTAAAAAAAAAAAGAATGCTGTTTTATAGGAAAACTTCACCTGCTCCTCCCCTTTGGTGTCATAATCATCTTGATACTCTGATTATGCTAATACAGAAATAAGACTGGCTCCCATATCTAACCCCTCTATACACATGATGTCTCATACTAAGGCATGCAGAGTAGTACAAAGGCACTGATGAGAAAACACTTTGGCCAATATCAGAAACAGTGCTGTACAAAAACAGCAGTAAACATATCCCTACATGTGTACACTATATCTGAGGCACAGACTAACAAACTGGTGTACATCCGCCACTCCCAACACGCACACAGAGATCACCTCTGGAAGCAGCAGTAGAAATAGTGGTAAGAAGCTGGGGGGAGAGTTTACCTTTTTCCTCTGCATTATTTTATGTTGTGTTGGTTTTTACACTGAAAATGTATTCTTATTTTGCTTAGGTTTAAAAACAAAAGGTACTGACTCCATCCTTACGGGCACAAGGGACATTATATCCCGTAATACCTCAATAGCCTCTCATAAAGAACTCACTGATGGCATCGCCCCACACATCACACGCTCAGCTAGTGAACTGAAGTTATGTCCCCCTGGGGGAACATATTATAGGTTTTATGCTACAAACTCACCTCCTCTCTATCCATTTCCCCACCAAGTGCTTGCGCCTCCTGTTCATTACTGTTCATAGTTCAGTTTGTCAGTTTACTTTTGGGCTGCTTTGTAGGTGTCCACAATAATTACAATTTTTAATGCTGTTCCTTAAGGTTGAGCTAAACAGAGCAGTTTAAATGCATATGTTCTGGCCAATCTTTGACTCCCATCCCAACTCTACACACTCCTCCACCCCCACACACACTCACTGGTGTTATATAAGGTATCTTTCATCATACTAGATTATTTCCCATTACCTCCTACAGCAGTGGTCGGCAAACTCATTAGTCAAGAGAGCCAAATATCAACAGTACAACAATTGGAATTTCTTTTGAGAGTGGAAAACCAACTTCTGCGCATGGACCACAAAGTTTCAATCTCACTGTACGTGCGTGCCCGCACATGGTATTTTGTGGAAGAGCCACACTCAAGCGACCAAAGAGCCGCATGTGGCTCGCCAGCCGCAGTTTGCCAACCACCATCCTACATTATATCTGATGGCGACATTATTATTGATACTACAGTAAATAGCTAATATATGCGATAAAACTAAATGGACTATCATGAATCAAAATGACATATCCACCCACCACGCTCCCTTTATTCATTCTAATCAGATAACGGGTTTTTCTTCATTGTACTGCAAAAGGAGAAGGTAACTTGAGGAAAATAACACTCATGAAAATAGAGGAAAATCAAAGTAAACGTTCAGGCGATTAAGAACAGAAAGGATGTTCATCTAAAAGATTTGTGTCAAGTAAAATGTGAGTTCATCAATTCTATATATCATCTTCTTAACCTGAAGTCCCTTGACATATGCAGCTCTGCTTCATATGAATAAAGCAGCCAAAAGATCACCATAAAACTGTCTTCCTAGAATTTATGTTGTAGAAAAAGCATGCGTTTGTTTTCATGTTTTCCTTTTGTTATTACTAGTGCTAATGATCGTACCTAAATCTGATATCTTTCTAACTTTGACAGAATTTTTGGATTACAAAAGGAGGTAAAAATAATTTAATTTTTTTCAAATTCCCTATTTTTATTAGAAAGGTGTTATTTCTAACCTTTTATTTTTACATATTTTGCTTTGTGTTCCTTAGAGATAGAGTGCATTTTATTATAAAATAAAATAAGATAAAAATCCAGAAAATAAAGGAAAATATAAAAGAAAAAGGGAAATAATACCTAATTAGAATGTTAGAGGAAGAATAACATTTAGGATTAGAAGAGAAATTAAAAATCTAAATTCTAACTGCCTCAGTTCATCTCCCAAACTCCAGAGCCTACTAGCCTTAGGACATTTAGTAAGCTGCTTGCTAGCCTATAGCTAATAAGTTTCCTTATTAATAATATGAGCATGAAAATAGTGACCAACCTTTGCAATATTCCTGTAAAAGTAAATAAAATAAAATTGTGCCAAGTCCATAACAGATGTCTCTAGTAATACAAATTAGGAAGCTGAGGCCCAGAAGTTTAAGTGTTTTCTCCAGGATAATTTCACAAGCTAATGGCAGAATTGAATAGAAATGTGGGTCCTCTGAGTTTTTTGTACATTTTAGTTTCTTTTCCATTAAGACCACTCTGGAGAAATCACTTTCAAGAGAGAAAGTGAGATAACAGAAAGTCCCTCAGATAGGCATGGCCTATATTTTAAAGGAAAAGAAGAAGCCTCATGCGGAGGTACATGTGCATACACAGAACACACACACACACACACACACACACACACACACAAATACACAACACCAAAATAGGAAGCAAAAAGGATGGGTGGAGGGTGGAAGCAAGTTGACACAGACAGAAAACTTCCAATTAGACTTTTTATTATGACACAATTCATTAGAGCTTAATTACATTTATTACATAATTAATCAGAAGGTTAGAAATAAAGGTCATGTTGAATGTTAATTACACATCCTTTGAAGAATTTCTAATATGTTAACAGCAGTACTTTCACAGACTGTCAGTTGTTATAAATTAACTCAAACTCTTGGAGAGCAATTTGCCATGATCTTTAAAAATTCAAGATGCATATATCCTTTTACTAATCAATACACCTGAGAAGTTATCATACAAATAAATTTGTGGAAGTGTGCAAAACTGTGCACAAAAGAATGTACAGTATAATAATGGCATTAAGAAATGCTGGGAAATACTTAAGCATTTAATAATGGGAAAATTATGATTGTGGCGTATTCATAATGAAAAAAGTGGGATGATACCAAGAGTTCCTCTAGATAGATTATTAAATGAAAAACAAAATCAAGGTACACAAGAATTTGTGCCAAATAACCTGTATCTGTTTTTTTTTTAAATAAAGGATATAGATATATAACTATGTTTACACAGAAAATGCTACAAAGACACTTAACAGTAGTAAGCTCTGGGAAACAGGATTGAGGTTGGGAGGACAATTTTCTACCTACTAGTACACACACACACACACACTAGAGGCCCAGTGCATGAAATTCGGGCATGGGGGGAAGGGAGGTGTCCCTCAGCCCAGCCTGCAACCTCTCCAATCTGGGATATCCTCTAGCAATACAGAACTGCTGGCTCCCAACTGCTCATCTGCCCACCTTCCTCATTGCCCCTAATTCTGCCTATCAGCCTGATCACCCACTAACCATTCCCCTGACAGCCTGATTGATGCCTAACTGCTCCCCTGCAAGCCCGATTGCCCCTAACTGCCCTCCCCTGCCAGCCTGGTCACCCCTAACTGCCCTCGCCTGCTGCATGGTCCCCCCAACTGCCCTCACCTGCCAACCCATTCACCCCTAACTGCCCTCCCCTGCCAGCCTGGTCACCCCTAACTGCCCTCCCCCGCAGGCTTAATTGCCCCCAACTGCCTTCTCTTTCAGACCTGGTCCCTTCCAACTGCCCTCCCCTGCTGGCCATCTTATGGCAGCCATCTTGTGTCCACATGGGGCAGCCACCTTGTGTGTTGGAATGATGATCAATTTACATATTATTCTTTTATTACATAGGATGTATGTGTGTGTGTAACCTATATAACTTTTTACCATTTACATATGATATTTTAAACTAAAAGAAAATAAGTTAAAATAAGGCAAAGATAGTGCAGAAGCAGAAATAGGCCAGCAGGCATAACAGAGGAGAGACTGAAGTTCGAGAACTTGAAGGTCTCACATATAGCTGGACATCCTTACCTGACACTTAGCACCACAGTATTTGGCAACTCGGCACTGAGAGCATCGCATCAACTTTTCTTTCCTGTTAAAATAAATGAATTTCACATTAGGAACTGAGAACCATACCTGGTTGTAGGAACAAAACATAAAGCAACATATGAACACCAACGTGTTCGGCTCACTCCATCTGGATGGTCCCTCAAGATTTAGATTTTTGCATTGATGAACATCTTTCACTGTCAATGTGAGGCATGTACATAAGAATGTTCTTTTTTTATTGTGATAGAATATGTATAACATAAAATTTACCACTTTATCCATTTTTAAGTATATATTTCAGAGTATTAAAAAGATAATTCAAGGGCCAAAATGGAGTTAAGCTAGGCCCCACATCAAATGGAGACTTAAGTCAATTGCAGTTTCAGCTCTCCCAGAAATGGAATCTTTAACCAGTCAGTTAGGGACCTCCAGAGCAGCCAAAGTCGGTAATCTTCCTGATAAACCCCTGCCACTGTTTAGATCAGGGGTAGGCAATGTCTGGCCTGAGGGCTGTATAAGGCCTGAGAAATCATGTGGTCCTGCCGAGGCACTAGGGTGAATTAATTAAATGTTTGATCCAGTATCGCAGGCTAATTTTTAGCTGATAATTAGGTGTGGCCTCCAAATGATGTTAAAATCTCCAAATGGCAGGAAAAAAGGTGCCTCAACCCCAGATTAGCTCAACCAGGAGCCTTTGGGCAACTACTGCTTTTCTCTCTGGGGCAATAGCACCTTGGTAAGGTTTCTGTGCAGAGAAAAAACTGGGGCAGCAGAGAGGAAAGGAAGTAGCAGAAACAGAGCACCAGACAGTCCCTGAAAACATTCTTACTTTCGAATTTTAAAAAAATCAACTCATCAATTCCAAATGAAAGACAAACCCACTTTTCTTAAAAAAAAAAAAAGGCAATCAGAAATGTACACGTCAAATAAAAATCAGAATTAATCAGTAGGCCTACAAACAGAGGGCCATGTATTTTTAGGCAGCCCCAAAGGCTGACCCAGGAGATAGTAAACGGAATTAGGGAGGCGCAGACTGGGTCTGAAGGTGAAGATCTTTCTGGTGGCAGCAACAACCCAAAAGTCCGTGGAGAGCCCTGAGAAGGGTGCGGGCCCCATCACTTCTCACATTCAGGCACATCGCGAGGCATGCTGTGCCCGTACGCAGAGGAGCAGGAGGTGAGCTTCCTGCCACTTCCAAAACCACGCGGCTCTGTTTCTCCTGTGCAACCACAAACACACTGAACCTGAAGGCGACAGAGGTCATGCACATCGCAGGCACACGGTAGTCCCGGAGAAGCAGCGGAGGGATGAATGTACAATTTTCACACATTGCAGAAACATCCTGTCTGCAAAGCGAGTGCAGTAAGAGTCTGGAATTACTGAATGAAAAACGATCTGAAAAAGTAGGTTAGGAATGTTATCAGTAAGAGAAAAGTGAAAAAAATTACTTTTTGTGTTCTCCCTCCACTAAGCGATAAATAGTATTCCATCTCCAACTTGGATAAATATTAAAATTATTTTATACCAGAATAAATGGGATCTTTAGCTCTCCCCCTTAAAAAAACAAAAAGGATCTTTTATCGGTTGGTCCTACAGACTCTGCTCTGCTAATCCAGGCTGCTCAGTGCCCCAGGTACAGCGGTTCACAGAGCAAAACAAGCCTTCTCTTCCAGGCCTGGGACACAATTAGCTTCTCCAACAGCTGAGGCAGCTGACATGTGGAAAGGAAACAGAAACAGCAAAATTCTGCTCTCTTCCAGGATACAAATTCCAGCTACACGCAGCCCCAGAGGGAAAGAGATTCATTGGCTGCCTCAAATCCCAGCAACAGGGGTGCTATTTAAGGGAGTCTCTCCCTGTCCTTGTAATCAGGGGGAAGTATCCCACTGCTGGACACTCTGCCCTAAGACAAGATGGCCCGTGGCCAGACAGAGGGAAAGAAGCTTCCTGGAGAGGATATAGAAAAATGAACAAATCCTCATGACTCTGCCATTTCCCCCAGATCTGGCACCTGCAGAATCCATTTTAAACTTCACACACACACACACACACACACACACACACACACACACACACAAAAAAAAAAAAAAAAAAGCACACGCCTCGAAACACATTCATGCACAGTATATTTATTACACAGGCCTCCTTTCTAGAAAAGTGTCTTGATCCCCTAGAAGTCTCCCAGGATCCCCTCACTCACAGTGGGCCAATCAGGGCCAGGCAAAGGCTCAGACTGCGCGTGCAGCCTGGCCACCCTCCTGCCCTCTGAAGCGCACTCTTCAGAATGGAGCATTGCCCTATCCAACCAGAAGCAGCCCCTCTTTCAGACCCCTCCCTCCAGTCTTTTGCAGACTTTCTCCTTTCTCGAGGCCTGAAATTTAGTTTGTGGCTGATCCTTGTGCCTTTGGAAAGAAATCTGAGCTTAAAAAAAAAAAAAAAACAAGACCAGAGTACATTAGGCAGTCTACACCACTTAAAAGTGCTAAAGGAAGTGTTGATTTGTGAGGTGTCTGATTTAGAACTCCACTTCTTAATATACATTTTAAGGAAGATTCTCTGAATAGAATTTTTATAAAGATATTTTTCACACAATTAATACATAAGATGCTCTATGGTGTATGAAGGATACTGAATGTCATGATGGGCAAACTCTTACGAATAAAGAGCTCCATTTTTGAATGAGAAAAGCCAAAATAACTGAATGAAATGTACAATTTTTAAAACAAGGAGACCACAAAAATACTTCTTTAAAGAAATTTTATGTATGTAAATAAATACCTCTGACATTTCAGAATCCTGGTTCATTAGAAATGTAACCGAGTACTTGACTATTCCCCATAAAAATTTCTGAAGCAAATGAAATTTCGTGCTATGAGAAAGAGATTATCCTCCAAAAAGTCATGTTATTCTATCCAATAGAAGTGCAATTACTTTTACTCCAACCAAATAAAATGTTCTGGAAAATGCTAAACATAAAGTACTCCCTTTGGCATAAATATTCTTGGTAATACAGTAAAGGGATCTTCCATTTTTGTTTGGAGATGATAATTATGTTGGTGTGGGCCCAAAGGCTTCTTTTTCCAATTAAAGAGATTCACATCTACCCTCCACCTAACTGTCAAATTGTTTTTAATACACAGCAGATGTGGGCAAAATAAAACAGATTCATAACACAGGAAAGTAGGATGGGTGTGGCTTCATTTTTCAATGTTCTCTATAGCTTTATTTCACATTTCGAACATTGAAAGTACAAAACAAGAAAATGCAATGGTTAATATTTCAGGGAAAATGAACCTGTAATTCACAGGCACCATGCCTTGCTTCCTGGGATAAACACCGACAATTTAAACTACATTAGCACTTACAGAAAAGCACAACCAAGTATTTGAGCCAAGTTAACCAAGCAAGGCAGGCCATCTTATTGAGGCACTTCCCTTTCCGCTGTCCTCAGTCCCCTGAATTAAAGCTGTTGTCCTGTGGAGACTGTGCTACCTGATGACGGCAAACTCTGGGTGTTAATTCGACCAATATCCAGCGATTGGCCATCTGGGGGACATCACCCTGCAAAGTCCTGGGTAGGTGGCTGGCAGGAAGGCATCACAGTGCTTCATGATAGAGAGGACAGACCATCACCCATCACATGCAGAATGAGCGACCATATGAAACCAAAGGGCTAGAGAAATGGCACAGACTGTGGGGCGCGAGTTCAGAAGGAAACGTCACTTTTTGATCAAGAGTGAATGGGAAAGGCTCTATTCACTGGTTTGGCTCAGTGGATAGAGCCTCAGCCTATGGACTGAAGGGTCCCAGGTTCGATTCAGGTCAAGGACATGTACCTTGGTTTCGGGCACATCCCCAGGGAGAGGTGTGCAGGAGGCAGCTGATCGGTGTTTCTCTCCCATTGATGTTTCTAACTCTGTATCCCTCTTTCTTACTCTCTGTAACAAATCAATAAAATATATTAAAAAAAAAAAAAAAGCCAATACCGGTTTGGCTCAGTGGATAGAGCATCAGCCTGAGGGTTGAGGGGTCCCAGGTTCAATTTCGGTCAGAGGCATGTATCTTTTTTTTATATATATATTTTATTGATTTTTTCACAGAGAGGAAGAGAGAAGGATAGAAAGTTAGAAACATCGATGAGAGAGAGACATCGATCAGCTGCCTCCTGAGTTATAACAGCTCTTAGCCTCAATTTTCTCCTCCTGCACGCCCCCTCCTGAGCGCCTGCAACAAATGTATGTACCCTTGACCAGAATCGAACCTGAGACCCTTTAGTCTGCAGGCCGATGCTCTATCCACTGAACCAAACCTGTTTTGGCAGGGACACGTATCTTGATTGCGGGCACATCCCTGATGGGGGTTATGCAGGAGGCAGCTGATTGATGTCTCTCATTGATGTTCTAGCTCTTTGTCCCTCTCCCTTCCTCTCTGTAAAAAAAATCAAAATATTTTTTTTTTTTTAAAGAGTGAATGGGAGAGGATGGTAGGCCTGTTCTGGGGATAAATGATGTCCCCATACCTAAGCAGAAAAAAAATGGTTTAGCAGTTTAGAGTTCAAAATCTGCAGCCCAACTGCTATAGTCTGAATGTGTCCCCTAAAATTCACATATTGAGTCCTAACCCCCAAAAGTAATAGTATTAGGAGGAGAGGCTTTTGGTGGGGGTGCTTAGGTCATGAGGGTGGACTCTTCACGAATGATTAGTGTTCTTATCAGAGACCCACGGAGCTCCCTGATTCCTCCCACATGAGGACACAATGAGAAGACGCCGCAGGAAGCAGGGAGAGGGCCATCACCAGAATGTGACCATGCTGGCCCCGTGATCATGGACTTCTCCGCTTCCCAAACTGTGAGACATGAACTCCGGTTGTTTAATAAGTTACTCAGTCTATGATATTTTGTTATAGCAGCCCCAATGGACTGAAACATCAAGGCTACTAATGCCTGCCAGCAGTACTGTATGTGATAAAAGGCTAACATGCAAATCAAACAGGAAAAAGACTGGTCACTATGATGCGCACTGACACCAGGGGGCAGACACTCAATGCAGGAGCTGCCCCCTGGTGGCCAGTGTGCTCCCACAGGGGGAGCGCCACTCGATCAGAAATCAGACTCACGGCTGACGAGCCCAGTGGCAGTGGTAGTGGCAGGAGCCTCTTCCATCTCCATGGCAGCACTAAAGACATTCCTCAAGGGACCCCAGACTGCAAGAGGGCGCAGGCTGCGCTGAGCCACACCCTCCTCCCAGTGCATGAATGCCATGCACCAGGCCTCTAGTAAAGTTATAACAGCTCTTAGCCTCAATTTTCTCCGTTGTAAAATGGAATAAAGGGACTGCTCATAAAACTGTTGGGTGGCAGGAGCTTCTCCCCGCTCCACGGCAGCACTAAGAATGTCCGACTGCCAACTTAGACCCCGAAGGATCCCAGACTGTGAGAGTACACAGGCCAGGCTAAGGGACTGCCCCCCACCCCATGCACAAATTTCATGCACTGGGCCTCGAGTGTGAGATAATCTATGTAATGGTCCAGCTAACAGTGCCAAACAAAGACTTGAAACTGAATCTGCTGAGTATATTTTCAAAGTGCTCAAGATAATTCTATTTTTATGTCATATCTCAAAAGAGCTTCTATGTACCTATTCTATGGTTTCTAAAAAAAGCAAAACTCACATGGGGCACAAGCCTGGTTACCTCCACCCAGGCTATTTTTTAAGACCCACATATACTACTGAAAGAAAATGAACTCCCCTCCATCTTGTCCTGTAAGGCTGGGCCCCCTGCCTAAACCTCCTCCCTTTTCTGGGAGGGGCCACAGGTGTGCCAGCAATGTCCTAGCTTCCCCGACCCCCACCCGAATGGACCAATGAAGCTCCAGGAACACAGCAAGGGTCCTAATTATGCTGACCACAGAAAGATCCCAATTCAAGTGACCAATCTCTGTAACCCTGGTCACTTTCCTAAACCCTCCCAATTATCCTACCCCATATAACTCATTGTTCTCCCCCTCCCACCCCAGCTCGCTGCTGCGCCAGAAAGAGGCTGGGAGCCAAACCCGGGTTTGAATAAAGACTATCTGCTTTTGCATCGGAAAAGGCTCCTTAGTGGTTGATTATTGGGGGCCCCGGACTCCAGGCACAACACTACTTGGCTCTTAATTTCAAATTTTGACTAACATCGTAAGTGTTTTTCCTGCTCAACCAACATTCTCTGAAATTTCTATTACTGCTATTTTTTATTTGATTAGAATTATTAACTTTAAAATGGTCTGATTCAAGAATCTAAAAACATTCATGAAAGTTTCAATTGTGGAAATTAAAATCAGAGAAGACTGTTACATCTTCAATAATATTAAAAGGCAATTATAACTTCTAAGATTTTGTTTGCTTTTATGCGAGATAATATCTATTACCAATTAAAGAGAAAATTGACATTTTTTCAAGAGCACACATTGAAACCTTCTCCATTATGTAATGATTCTGTACAAAATTGGACATAGTGTGCAGGTCGCTCTAATGATTGAAAACGAGGGACTTAGGGAGCTTTCCAGGCAGAGCACCTGAGTGGATGGAAGAGATGACCTGCGGAAGAGGGATTTGTTCTAGCAACAACATCTGTGTTTCTCAGTAGGACACCTCTTCAGCCTCGTCGAGTAATTCCATTCTAGTAAGTCTAAGAGACATACACAACTTCCCTAAGTCTTCTTGAAGTCAAAAATTGTAAAACACAGATATGAGAAAGAATAACTGATTTCTTCCCAAAGACTGAAATCAGATACCCTTTAAACATGTAAGTTTTGCTAATATACAAATCGCACAGCATATATAAAAAAATAAAGGTACCAAGGGTCATATTTCAAAGAAGGTATAGGAATATTTCATCAACATTTTCATCAATGTAGTATAAGCCCTCAAAATAGCAGAGAATACTCACCTTGATTTCAGTTCCAGAAAGTACTATGTCAATATTCATGAATTACTATCATGCTTTTTCTAGCTAGAAAATGAAACTTAACAGCACTACATTTCTATTTTAGTTTTAACAGTGAGAAAACCAAAGCCAAATTCACTTATTATAATAATCTCTTCATTTCAGAAGCCTGGAAGAATCTTTTCCTGCCTGCTTTAAAATTTTTCTCTTTATAATTAAGTATATTACTTTGTTTAACCTTTAGCTATAAATTTCCTCAAGTCCTTTTGAAAGTAAGCAATAATAAAATCTCAAATAACTCATTGTCTCTTTTGGAGAACAAAATGACACTATTTATAAAGAAATGTGATGATTTAGTCCCAAAATAAAGAAAGCTTAAGAGAGAGAGAATTAAATGTTAAACCTGCCAATGCACCATAATTATAAGTTCTTAACAACTTTTATAAAGAGTACTAGAGGTCTGGTGCATGAAAATTCATACACTGGAGCGGGGTCCCTCAGCCCAGCCTTCCCCCTCCTACAGTCCAGGAGCCCTCAGTGGTGGGAGGCGACCTGGCGATCAGGAGAAGGCAACGCCCCCATCACACCTCTGCTGCTGCCACTGCCAGCAGTGCAAGCCTCAGCCAGCCCTGGTTACCTGAGCCTTCTGAGGCTTGCCTGTGCCTCGGGTTGCTCCTGGGCGGCTGGGAGGCTGAGAGAACAGGGGGACTCCAGAGGCAGGTATGCGGAGCAGTCAGACCTACCTGCGGGTGGACCAGGCCGTGGCCACCATCTTTGTGAGGATGTGATGGTCAATTAGCATATTCACTCTTTATTAGATAGGATGATCATTGGCTAACAGCCATTAAATGAGAGTTAACAGGGATGAGGACAAGTTATTCACGCCTGTGTGGTTCTACAGAATACAAGGCTCACTCACACCCCAAATATCAACCTCACACATTCTATTCATCAAACACCCATCTGAGTTTGAGAATATATTGTGGTAAAATGTAAACATCCCCCCCCCAAAAAAAAATTTTATGACTGCCAGTCATTTGTAACATAGCATGAATGACTTTAATGAGATAATCATGTTGCTTTTCCCCAAATACTTAGTTGAGATTTTAGAACAAAATTTTGTTTCGAGTAGATATAGAAAGGGCAATTATTACCAGGGTGTTGAATATTTAAAGGCCTAGAGGAGGGAAATAGGAGATATTATGACAATGCACCAAAATGGAGGTTAGAAATGTACTTGGTAAAATTAAGTTTTTTCCCAATGGGTGGAAAAAAGACTGAAAAGAAAAATGTTGAAATTTTTCTTAAAGTGATATGAATTTTTCTGTGGATGATTCCCTCCCCCTTTTTTTTCTCTTCACCAATAACATTACTTTACTTCTATAGTCAAGTAAACATAAACTTGAACAAAAAGGCAATATAGATTATTTAAGCCTTAAATTGTTTTTGGTCTAAAGCAGAGCACAAGAGAGACACCTACAGACAAACAGAAAGATCAGTGTTAATTATAATTTATCCAAATGTTTGGAATAGTAAACACAAATACATGTCTTATTTAAACAAAATTTAAATAAAGAGCCATTTGCTAATATACCAACATATATAAAATCCCTTTGGGGTCCTTCAGTAATTTTAAGTTCAAACTGAAACCAAATAATTTTGAAAATCATTAAAGATTTGGCAATGTAGTGGGATACAAAATTAACACCCAGAAATCTGGCATTTTTATACACCAATAATGAACTAACAGAAAGATAAACTAAAAAAAAAAAATCCCAT
Organism: Lasiurus cinereus; assembly: GCA_011751065.1. Lineage (NCBI taxonomy): Eukaryota > Metazoa > Chordata > Mammalia > Chiroptera > Vespertilionidae > Lasiurus > Lasiurus cinereus. The sequence goes on along the minus strand of JAAGEH010002526.1, from coordinate 805,228 downwards.
TTACCATTGCAACAAAAAAATTAAGATGCCTAGGAATAAATTTAATCAAGGAGGTAAAGGCCCTGTACTCAGAAAATTACAGGACACTGAAAAAAGAGACAAAAGAAGACATAAACAAATGGAAGAATATACTGTGTTCATGGATTGGTAGAATCAACATCATTAAAATGTCCATACTACCTAAAGCAATCTATAGATTCAATGCAATCCTCATTAAAATACCAATCGTATATTTCACAGACTTAGAATGAACGCTCCAAAAATTCATCTGTAATAAAAAAAAATATCCCAAATAGCTGCAGCAATCCTAAGGAAGAACAGTGTTGGAGGGATCACAATATCAGATATCAAGCTATACCACAAAGCCATTGTTCTCAAAACTGCCTGTTACTGGCACAAGAACAGATATATAGACTATTGGAATAGAACAGAGAACCCAGAAATCAATCCAAGCCATTATGTTCAATTAATATTTGACAAAGGAGACAAGAGCACACAATGGAGTTAAGACAGTCTCTTCAATAAATGGTGTTGGGAAAATTGGACAGATACATGCAAAAAAAAAATGAATCTAGACCACCAACTTATATACAAAAATAAACTCAAAATGGGTGAAGGACTTAAACGTAAGACAGGAAACCTAAAAATCTTAGAAGAAGCTATAGGCAGCAAACATTTGCCATAGCAATAACTTTACCGATACAGCTTCTAGGGCAGTGGTTCTCAACCTTCCTAAGGCCGCAACCCTTGCATACAGTTCTTCATGTGGTGGTGACCCCCAACCATGAAATTTTACTACTGTTATGCATCGTGATGTAAATATCTGCATTTTCCAATGGTCTTAGGCGACCCCTGTGAAAGGGGTCGCGACACACAGGTTGAGAACCACTGTCCTAGGGCAATGGAAACTAAGAAGAAAATAAACAAATGGGACTACATCAAAATAAAAAGCTCTGCACAGCAAAAGAAACCATCAACAAAACAATGAGCCCACTGCATGGGAGAACATATTTGCCAATGTTATCTCTGATAAGGGTTTAATCTCCAAAATTTATAGGGAACTCATACAACTTAACAAAAAAGAAGATAAACAATCCAATAAAAAAAAAATGGGCACAAGACCTAACTAGACACTTTTCAAAAGAGAACACATAGAAGGCTACGAGACACATGAAAACATGCTCAAAGTCACTAATCAGCCAAGAGATACAAATCAAAACGACAATGTGGTACCATCTCACACCTGTCAGAATGGCAATCATCAACAAATCAACAAACAACAAGTACTGGCGAGGTGGTGGAGAAAAAGGAACCCTCATGCACTGCTGATTGGATTGCAGACTCATGCAGCTACTGTGGAGAACAGTATGTAGTTTCCTCAAAAAGTTAAAAATGAAACTTCCATTTGACCCAGTAATCCCACTTCTAGGAATCTATCCCAAGAAATCAGAAACACTAATCTGAAAGGATGCATACATCCCTATGTTCACAGCAGGACAATCCACCATAGATAAGATTTGCAAACAGCCTAAGTGCCTGTCAGAAGGTGAGTGGCTTAAAAATGGTGGTACGTCTACACAATGGAATACTACACTGTGGTAAAAAAAAAAAAAAAAAGGAAATTTTACAATTTGCAACAGCATGGATTAAACTGGAGAAAGGATGGACGCTAAGCAAAATAAGCCAGTCAGAGAAAGGTACATATCACATGATCTCACTCATTTGTGGAATATAATGAACAACATAAACTGATGAACAGAAACAGAGCCAGAGTTATAGATGCAGAGAACATACTATCCAACCTAAGAGGGAAGGCAGGGGAGGGAGGAGGTAAGAGATTAACCGAAGAACCTGTATGCATGCAGATAGGCATAACCAATGGACACAGACAGTAGGGGGCTGAGGGCATATGCTGGAGAATGGGAGCGGCAGGAAAGAGTTCAATGTGGGGGAAAGGAAACTTATGCAATACTTTAAACAATAAATTTTTTTTTTTAAGTTTCTGAATTCAGTAATTTTGAGGTTCTATTTAGGTTGGTTATATCTGTCAATATTTACTGTAATAGAGATTAAAGCCAATAAATTTTAAATATTAATTCATTTAAAATCATAATTTTATTACAAGTTGACATAATATATTTTTATGGAAAATAATTATATTTTCTGAAACAAAAATGTTAGGGAGGAGAGTGGCACTGTTCTGCATTATCACAATTCTCTGTAATATTTCTGGCTTAATAGAAGGCAGCTGAATTCTCATTTATGTTTTCTATTTCAATCTGCTGAATAATTGATGTCAAGTAGCTTCTGGGAAAGTCCACTGAATACGAGTGAAGGAATGTGGTTTTAAAAGGCAAATAATGTCTTCATATGATTACTGTGGAAGTTTCCACTTTACAAAGCCCCTGAAAGGACCCTGGGGATCCCACTTTGACTTCTGCTGCTTTGGAGTACAAATTTCTGTAAGTGACAGTGCTGAGCTATAGGAATGTGCACCTTGACTATTTTACATAATGACAAATGGCTCTCCAAAGAGGCTAAAAAATGGGAATTATACTCCCACTGCAGTGTAATGAGAATTCCCTCAAATCCATATGTTGTGAACCCTTGATACTGTCGGTCATTCACTTTTCTGCCATGCTGGCATGTGTGAAATGCTCTCTCACTGCACTTTTTTTTTTAATATATTTTATTGATTTTTTACAGAGAGGAAGGGGTAGGGATAGAGTTAGAAACATCGATGAGAGAATCAGCTGCTTCTTGCACACCCCCTACTGGGAATGTGCCCTTGACCGGAATCGAACCTGGAACCTTTCAGTCCGCAGATGGATGCTCTATCCACTGAGCCAAACCGGTTTTGACACTCTCACAGAACTTTTATTGGGCATTCTCCTAATGAATAGTCAGAGTTTGAGCATCTTTTCAAGTTCATTCACCCTGGCTTCTCCTATATGAATTACCTATTCATATCATTTGCCCATTTTCTACTGAGGTATCTTTTTTTAAGAGAATAAACTTATTGAGCTTAATTTCTTGTTGGCAGCATGCTTTGTAAATTAATTTCTCACAGACTGTCTATATTTATTCCTTAACTACATACTATAAAAGAACATAATACAGTATTAAACCATCAACATTGGAGCCATATAGCCTGAAAGTGAATTCTAGCTTACCATTTAGTAGCTGTTTGATACAAAGCAACTTAAATCTCTCAAAGCCACTGAACTGAAGTGAAAATAGTAATAGTATAACATTACTTAGCTGTAATGAGAATTAAATAAAACTCTTAACATTGTGCTTGATTCATATGAAGTGCTCAGTAAATATTAGTTATTATTATCACTTTCATATTCATTTCAGAGATTTTTAATGATAAACTCTCAAAAATGTCTAGATATCATTTAAAGTACCACAGTGCTGAGTAAAAATATTCTAGAAATTCAGAATTTCCTAAATTTTTCTGTTATTTTCAAGTCCTTCATATATATAACTATAAAATAATAAATCAAAAGTATAGTAAACAGTACAAATTATATACTGAAATATTCATGGATGCAATTAAACAGTAATTACTTCTCAGGTTAAAAGCAGCCAAACATCCTATCTAATAAAGAGGTAATAATGCAAACTGACCATCATTCCAACACAAAAGATGGCCGTCCCCATGTGGACACAAGATGGCCAGCAGGGGAGGGCAGTTGTGAGTGATCAGACCAGTAGGGGAAGACAGTTGGGAGAGACAAAGCCTGTAAGGGAGGGAAGTTGGGGGGATCAGGCCTGGAGAGGAGGGCAGCTAGGGGTGACTAGGCCTGTAGGGGAGGAAAGTTGGGGGCAACCAGGCCAGCAGGGGAGGTCAGTTAGGGGCAATAGGGCCAGCAGGGGAGCAGTTAGTAGTCGATCATGCTGGCAGGGGAGTGGTTAGGGGTTGCTCAGGCTGGCAGGCAGAAGTAGTTAGGGGCAATCAGCAGTTGGGAGCCAGCAGTCTTGGATTGTGAGAGGGATGTCCCAGATTGGAGAGGGGGCAGACTAGGCTGAGGGACATATACCTCAACCCCCATGCACAAATTTCATGCACCGGGCCTCTAGTGAATACAATAACAATGAAACTAGTGCTTTTGGAAAAACTGTTGCTTAGTCAACATGAGCTTTAAATGTTCTTAGCAAGGTAATACTCCCAGCCAAATAAACAGAAAACTTAGATATATCTCTATCTTATCTATGAAGAAAAAAAGAGCCAGAGAGAGTGCAGTGGTATTGAATACTTTTATTTTCCTACATAGATCATAGGAAAGGCTGAGAACATCTTAATCCTAAACTTCTACTTCCCCTCCCCTCCTCAGGCCAGTAGTGAAAAGTCCTTCAACACAGGAGAGAAAGAAAACTAACTCTTTCCTGGTAAGCTAACCCATTTTACTAAAAAGCAATCTCCCTGTTTATAGCTCATCACAGTAATAATCTTTAGAAAATGGAAATTGGTAAATGATTAACCTTGGCTAAACTAAAAGAATCCCAATGGCAATAAATTATAACAACTATTTTCCACCAGAGAAAATGAGAAATCAGTTTCTAAAATGTCATTACTCAAATGTTTTTTAAATGATGCGATAATTTAAGTGGTAAATTGTAATTATCTTTTTCCTAATGTAAAGATCTTTTGAATGCCACATCCTTCCTATTGCTGCTCTTTATTTTATTGGGCCCATAAAATCACTAAAGACCTTTTTGTCCCATGAACTGTGATAGGCTGTGGAGGAATAGGATCAATAAGACAGTTTTTGCTTTCAAGGATTGTTGATGCTACAACCGAAAGAGAGTAGCCGCAATAGCAGTAACGCTTAGCAAGCACCTAGTCTGTGTTGTCAGGACAGTGCTAGATACTTGTATGATAGTAGCAAATGGAGACTGGGAACCCTAAAATTGAGAAATTACAAGTAATAGTTATTTGTGATCACAGGTTCCAGGGTACAGCCAGGGGGGAAGGCAGCTAAATTGGAATTAAGACAAAGATATTTACTAGAAGTGGGAATTCAGAGCCAGGTGTTGGGTGGATGGATGTCCACGCCACCAAGAATGATGCCAGGAGTAATGATGAAGAAAGAAAAAGTGAGCCATGAATATAAAGGGTGATCAGAAGGTAAGGTAATGGGGATACAATAGCAAAGGCTTCAAAGGAACTGGCAATTTTGAGAGAGGAGAAATGGTATAAAAACAGCAAGTGGAGCAACAAAGATACATTTGCTCTGTTTCTCAGACCTTGAGGTGCCTGGGAAATGAGGAAGACCAGCCAATACTTGGGAGGCGATGGAGCACTGCCCTTAGGGGCAGTCAGGTTTCAGTTGGAGCAGGAAGAGTAAAGTAACAACCAGAGAACTTCAGGATACAGAGGTTGGCTGTTTGTTTTTAAATATATTTTTATTGATTTTGGAGAGGAAGGGAGAAAAAGATAGAAACAACCATGGTGAGAGAGAATCATTGATCAGCTGCCTCCTAAACACCCCCTCCTGAGGATTGAGCCCGCAACCTGGGCATGTGCCCTTGACCAAAATCGAACCTGGGGCCCTTCAGTCCGCAGGCCAACACTCTATCCACTGAGCCAAACCAGCTAAGGCAGAATATAGAGGTTTAAACATGACAGAGCATGGTCCAGGTGATACAGAAGAAAGGATGGGGCTGGCAGTGTTAAGAGGGGGTGAGGAAATAAATCAGATTAGAGTAGACACAGAGCCATACGGAGCTAAGGGTCTGATATTAAAAGATAACTTCAGGCCCTAAACGGTTTGGCTCAGTGGACAGAGCGTCGGCCTGCAGATTCAAGTGTCCCAGGTTCGATTCTGGTCAAGGGCATGTACCTTGGTTGTGGGCACATACCCAGTGGGGAGTGTGCAAGAAGCAGCTGTTTGATGTTTCTCTCTCATCGATGTTTCTAACTATCCCTCTCCCTTCCTCTCTGTAAATAATCAATAAAATATATTTTTTTTAAAAAGATAATTTCGAATAATATTGGATTTCAGAGGCCATGCTCATTCATCTAATTCTGCTCCAAAAATATCCTTAATGCAAAAATGACAGATGTTATAGTCCAAGTATGTAATAAAGAACCCAGAAAGCTCAAGAGTGCTGCCAGAAGTCCACAGCATGCAAATGCTTATGCTTTCCCTAATGACGCTGCTCCTAAAACTTTAAATGCTTTCTAAGGTCCCATTTGCCACTAAATGGGAGTAGTTTTGAAATGAAAGCGACAAGTAAAAAGAGAAAGCACTTCTAAAAGTGTCTTGAAATGAACTTCCCGAAGTACATCTGTCTTTCGCAAGACACCACTGCCATAAAGTCTGGCATCCCTCAATGTTTCATTTTCCAGGACACCAGGGAGATCCTAATGGAGTCCACCTCCCGCTGGGTGACTAGTTCACTGAGTTATATTTAGTGGCTTACTCCTGTGTTCTGCATCCCACCCCTCTCCTGTGTTTATTTCATCGCCATGTGGTACAGGGCCACGCATATAAACAGGTGCTCACTAAATGTTTAGTGCATGGGTGAATGAATCAGACAGTGTAGTCTAATAGTAACATTTATAAGAAGACCCCTGTTCAGCGAAATAATTGCTAAACCACAGCCAATCCTCATTCATCACCGAGTACGCCTTTCACATATGTATCCCTAGTCATAGAGGGAAGTGACTTTAAGGGAAAGTGGCAAACTTTGGGCATAGTATTATCATCTTAATACATAACCCAGCACTATCACAGTGCATCTTTTCTCCTACATGACAAGCCATTCAAGTGGCAAGGGTACATGAGAGGGCACCATCCAATTCGATCCAAGAAGAGTTCCCCAGATGCACAAGCACACCAGGGGCTGGCCTACACACATCATGGGCAAGCGTCTCACCTTCCTTCCTGCCCGTCTGCCCAGGAATCCTGCTTGGTTAACTAACAAGTAACTCCTGTCAGCAGAACCCTGGCCCTCCTCTGAGGCCACAGCAAATCCTAACTCCTCTGTTTCTCCTACTCTGCCCTGCACCGCACAAGCATGTAACCTTCTATTCTGCTCTCGATAGCTACAATGCACAACGAGACAAGTGAGAGCCATGGCAGAAAAAATCAAGGTTAACAAGAAGAGCAAAACATTAAGCAAAATTAAATTGTCTGGAAAGTGGATGTGATGACTGTCTGAAAGTGAACATCTTGAGGTGTCTGCAGGCATTTAATAGGAGAGCCTGATAAAGGGGGAGTCACAACGAGATGAGGGAGAATGGAAAACGTATGGCTTGCTCTCACTACACAAGTATTTCATATCAAGCATTTTCTTCTGGGAAAGTGGAAAATAAAATATACTATTTTGAAAACTTTCTAATATGGAACTACGCAAAGAGAATATGCTCATTTGCCATCATGGTATCTTCTTCACCGAGAAGCCTGTTAAAATCTTTAGCTTATTTTTAATCAGTTGGTTTCTTATTGTTGATTTTTAAAAGTTCTTTGTTTATTTTGGATAACAGTCCTTTATCATGTGTGTCTTTTGGGAATATTTTCTCCCAGTCTCTGGTTTGTCTTCTCATTCTCTTGACATTGTTTTTTGTAGAGCACGAGTTTTCCATTTTAATTAAGTCCAGTCTATCAAGTATATATTTCATTAATTATGCCTACAGTGTTGTAGGTTTACTTCTATGTTGTCTTCTAGGAAAGCATGTAATTTTTCCACATGGATTCTGTTTTTTGCCTTTATTTTTATTTACTTTAGAGAAACAGAAAGCAAGAAAATCGTAATCAGCTATATTTTTCTTCCCCAGCATAATATCCTAATAACTGTTATCCATTGTTGTTCAGGGAGAGGGTTACTCTAGTAGGCAAGTGATAGATTTTTTTATTGCTCTTATTAGTATTTACCTAAAATATTAGGTAACTCACATAACATAGGTGTGTAAATGATAAAACCAACAATCTCTACACATCTGAAACTGAGTTAAGTACTAATTTCCTTAAAGAAGGGAATCCAAACAGTTAGTTCTGACAGTATATACTGAGGGAGACCTCCCACACACCTCCTCCCCACAGTGAGAGGAAGTTTGGCCCCACTGTACACAAATCTGACTGCGAGACGGGCCCCGATGTCAGAGCCGAGCTGGCAGCCTGACACTAAGCACACACAAGGCCAGACAGCACCGGAGGAGGCGGCGTTGTAACCATTCCCACCGGCCACTGAGATCCTGCTCAGACCTGACTGGTCACAGGCTTTGAAACAGAGGTCAGAGTTCATCAAACCAGAAACCACCAATATCAGCCTGAACCCTATTGCTGTCCAAGAGACCGGACAAGAAACAGCAGCAGTCCTGTCACAAGTTTAGCACTTTTTTATTAGTAAGAGTGACAATTTGGTCACTTGTTAGGTAGAACCGTCTGGAACAGCCAGTCTTAACACCAAGAAAGGAGTTCAAACTCCCTCCACTTTAAAACAACACAGAAGACCACCTTTCTATCACTATCCCCAAGCAAACGGTCTGTAACCGAGTAGCATGGATCTTAAAACATAAATGTTTTGAATGAGGCCGATTTAACTATTAACATACAAATCCATACATATAGGCAAACTATAACAGAAATATGTCATTCTGCTTCATCCGAACATTTACATTGGCCAAAAAGCCACCTCCATACCAACATCACTCATGCAGTCTTATGGGGAAATATTTTTTCTATTTCCCTTCAGCCTCAGACAAACTGACTCTTTTCAAAGCATTATCTAAATTGCCCTCAGGGATTCTATAAAAGTAGACAGGACCCAATCACAGGATATCTGGGTGCCTTTGAAAAGTTCCCCCATTTTCACAATGGACTCTGTGCATCATTACTTCATGGGGACCGCCCGTGTGAGAAAGAGTAGGGGACCCCAATCACTGACTCTACCCTATGCCACCATCTACAGAATATGAGCAAGTGTCAAATGCCAAGAGCCTTCAGATGTCAAGACACGTACAACAGAGGCACAATAAAATAGAAGTAGCTTTCAAAATGTAATTTTAATAACATAAAGTAAGTAAAATGTAGGAGGTAGTCTACCAGGAAAAAGGAAGATGTAAGGAGCAGTAAGAGCTTGCTGAAGAGTCTGCATGTGATGATTACTGCAGCTCTCCACGTAGGGGCCAAAGGAACACACCCCAAAATATGAGATCCCGTAGGAAAATACTCTTTAAGATTGGGATCAAAATATAGCTAATTGATACAGATATATTGGCTTCTGCAAATCAGACTTTATAGGGATTTTTACATCTATATCTCAGTGCTATGACATATGCTATGACATGTGTCCATTTTTCTTGATCCTATACTTTCCAGGAATTTTAGATTTACTTTCTCAGGTAATTAATTATTTATTATTCAAAGGGATTCTTCCCACAGGCTCACTTCCTAATTACAATCTCGAACCATAAAGCTCTCTGAGCTTCTGCTTGTCCTTATTTGGATCATCAGAGAACTTCTGAATCAGAACTAGATGAATGTCATCAACAAATACAGGCACTCCACTTTCTGCATTTGGACAAATTCAGGTTAAGTTTCATAAAACCAAAGAATAAACTACTATGGGGGAAATATCCTCAGGTGAGGATTAACAAGGAGGAAGGGAGGGAGGGAGGGGAACTGTGATAAGAGAAACACACATGCTTCCCCCTAAGGACATCATATTCTAGCAGGTTAAAGTCTTTTATGGATTTGTAGTAACATGTCATCCTATAAACTTTATTGCACAGACTACATATGAAATATTCAGTGTCTATAAATAAGATAAATTAACATCAACTTTAAAACTTTTTGTACAAACATAAAAGTCAAGCATTGAAATTAGTGATTTTTATCTAAAAATCAATCCATTGTATTTATGAATTTATGTATACCCTTGTGGTATTCAAGAATTCAAAATCTGACATTAAATAAGCTACTCAACAAGAACATTAAAATTACAGTCATTTTTATGCTACAATTTTCATTTTTGTCTTTTTTCTTAGACTGCTTTTCAAAAGAAATAAAAGGCAAAGAAATCCCTCAAAGATCAAAAAATCAAAAACTATACATATTTTTTCTAATTTATACATTTTTACTAAATTCATTGTAGTGACATTGGTTAATATCTCATGTGTTAGGCCAAAAACTATATATTTTTGACACATAATCACAAAAACAAGTTCAATAGCTATATGGCTAGTTTTAAGACCTTGTTCTCAGTTAAGAAGGCATTCATCCACTTATTCATTTAACAAGTATTTATTAAGCCAGATACCGTGACAGGTGATAGGGAATAAGCACAGAATCAGACAGAAATAGCACTTGCCCTCACAATGCTTAGACTACAGGAAAACCCTACATAATAAAAGGGTATTATGCAAATAGACTGAACAGCAGAACAATGGAACAAAGTGTAATATGCTAATGATATGCTAAGGCCACTCAACTGCTCCCTATGAAGGGCACTGACGACCAGAGGGCAGATGCCCCCACGGGTAGGTTAGTTTGCTGCTAGGGTCCAGCCAATCAGGACTGAGATGGGCCAAATACGCCCTGGAGGAGCCTTCTCAAGGTCCCTCCCTGGCCGATCATGCACCAGTGAGATCCCTCAGCCTGGCCTGTCCTTTCGTAATCCAGGACCCCTTGGGGGATGTTGAAGAGCCAGTTTCAGCCCAATCTGCAGGCCTCCCCCTTTGGGAGGGCACCAGACGCAGGGCTCATAGCTGGCAAGTGAAGCAGCACAAGCCTCTCCAGATCAGGGACTGATTGGGTGCAAGCCCGTGGCAGGCACAGTGGGGCCTGGATGAGCAGGGTGGCAGAAAGGAGCTGCAAGCAGCTTCGGACTGCAAATTTGGGGCCAATCCCTGCATGCCACCCAGAGGGACCCACACTTGCATGAATTCATGCACCAGGCCTCTAGTAATTTACTAAGAAACTAAAACATAATGTATGAAGTGCTATTTACAAACAATCCTTATAGTTACACCAGCAACCACTTGCATTTGAACATTCCATTTCAACTACTTGAGCTACTCAGACAATTTTAAGAAACAATACCATGGTTGACATCCATCGTTAATTGTGATCACTTATGACTTCTAACAGTTTAATACACTACAGTTTCCCAGCCATTTCCAAAAACTTACTTTTGTTCCTTTCTGGCTATTGTAGTTGAAATAGAAAACTTAAGATACTTTAGCCCAGGCTGGTGTGGCTCAGTGATTGAGCATCAACTTATGAACCAGGAGGTTGCATTTTAATTCCCTTGCCCAACTTGCAGACTTGATCCCCAGTGAGGGGAGTGCAGGAGGCCACCAATAAATGATTCTCTCTCAAATCAATTAGAAAATATATTTTAAAAGAAAAAGAAAACTTAATTAAGATAGTTTTAAAAATAAACAGCTATAGAATACTGTATCAGCGACGTAATAAAAGACCCAATGCACTTTAATTATTAGAGGCCTGGCACACGAAATTCGTGCTTGGGTACAGTCCCTAGTCCTGGCCTGCAATCAGGCCATCTTCCCCAGCTGCCAGGAAGCCGGCCCTGCCCCCACCACCACCCATCCCCGGTTCCATGTTCACCACCTTGCACCCATGGCGGGCCTGGTCCAGGATATACTAATACTTCAAGCCTGTGTAGGAGGCTGTGATCCAGAGATGCTTTTGTGTGGAATTTCTTTCAGGTAAGGAAGGGGGTGAAGGCCCAATGCCCAAGAGAGTTGCAGGGGGCAGTGGCACTACCAGGGTCATTCTGGTCACACCTGAACGTTCACTGTATTTATTCGCTGGAGGATTCTACTTGCAGGGTCCTGGAGCGTGACAACCCATTCACAAAAAGGTCCCATTAGAGTTCAGGTGGCATCACCACTCAGGAGGGTAAGATCAGGTGCTTTAAGCAGAGAACATGGAATTCTGAACAGGGTTAGAATTCAGCAGCATCAGGAGACAGGTTTCTCTACAACCCATTTAACCAACACCTGCTACCTTTCTGATGCTTCTCCCTCCCGCTCAGGGAGCAGGTTGGGGAGTGAGGAGCAACTGTCTGCAGCTGTGGGCAGGCCTGTGTCTCGGCTTCGAGAAAAAGAAAAGGCAGCCTGCCTATGGGAGGGACCAAGAAATTGGCCATTCACACCTGCTCACTGGCCCCCACATCCAGCACCATTCGCCATCCAGCAATCGGAACCTGCCGGCTGGAGGAAGGAACTGAGAGATTGGTCTGCAGGGCCTGACCAGGCAATCAGGGCCTGCAGGCAGAGGCAACTCCTGCGTAGTCTGCCCCCTGGTGGTCAGTGCACATCATAGCAACCAGTCGTTCTGCCGGTTGGTAGATTTGCATATTCCACTTTTATTATATAGGATCCTAGGCACACAAAAAGGACTATGCCCTAACTATTGGAGCCTCATCCCTTACGCCAAAGGGTCTTGGGGCTTCTGAAGGCAGAAAGGGACCAATGTTTTCTCGCTCACACATCAATGTTTTCTCTCTGTTTCTCTCTCACTCCCAACCTTCCTCTTTCCAAAAATCAATTTAAAAATTAATTTTAAAAAGGACTAACGAGTATGAATTACATGGCATCCGAGCATGTTAAAATTCATATTTCCTTAAATTAATTATCATTTTCAAAGCAAAGCTTGCGTGGAATACTTAAAGAATTATTTTAATTTTATTTTTCCTATTTACTTTTGTTGTTAATCCTCACCCAAGGATATTTTTCTGTTGATTTTTAGAGAAATTGGAAGGGAAGAGGAGAGACACAGAGAAAGAAACATTGATGTTGGAGAGACACATTGATTGGCTGCCTCCTACACAAACCCTGTCCAAGGCCAGAGATTAAGCCTGCAACCGATGTACATGCTCTTAATCTGAATCAAACCCATGATTCTTCAGTCCAAGAGTCAATGCTCTATCCATTGAGCTAAATCAGCTAGGACTAAAAGAATTATTTTAAAGTAACCAAAGAGAATCATTAAAATGGAAAATATTGAGACTATTAATCTTTAAAAAAGGTGGGGGGGGAGAGTTAATAATCATATGAAGTTTTAAAACTTCCTAGTAAGAATGTTTTTAAAGCCCAGTAACTCAAATGCCATTGTGAGATTACTATTATAATGTACTAGAGGCCCAGTGCATGAATTCGTGCACTGGTGGAGTCCCTTGGGGTGACCTGCAGAGATCATGCCCCAGCTACACCTGCAGCCTCGCAGACCCGTAGCCCCACCTGGCACCCCACCTTGGCCTGGTGCCACCCCCTCACCTGCTCCACCATTCCACCTGCAGGGTGATTCATCATCGGGACCAGGTCCCTACCTAGGTCCCTCAGTGCCTGGGAGCCAGGCAGCGGCCCTGCCCCACCTTCCTACCCCCCTCTCTCCCCCACCACCACCGCTGCCACTGGTCACTGTAAGACATCAGTCAGGAACGACTCCCCACCTGGCTCCCTCAGCACCTGCTGGTTGCTGTCTGCTCACACCTGCCTTGGCCTGGCACTGCCTGCTCACCTGCTCCACCACCCTGTAGCATCACCAATGCCTGCCATGTTCCACACCACCCCCAGGTGGTCAGAACATGTCACAGTGAGCGGTCGAACTCCCAGTCTCCTGGTCAAACTCCTGGTCAAAAAACCGCCCGAGCTGAGACCAGTTTGGCTCAGTGGATAGAGCATCGGCTTGCAGACTGAAAGGTCCCAGTTTTGATTCCAGTTGGGGGCATGTACCTTGCTTGCATGCACATCTCCACTGGGGGGCGTGCAGGAGGCAGCTGATCGATGTCTCTCTCTCATCGATGTTTCTGACTTTCTATCTCTCTCCCTTCCTCTCTGTAAAAAAAATCAATAAAAAATATATTTTAAAAAAAAACCTGCCGGAGGGGACAATTTGCATATTAGGCTTTTATTATATAGGATAATAGCTTAATATAAGCATAACCTCTTTAAACAGTACATACTACCTTCATCATTTCTTTTTCCAACAGAATGGCAAAAAAATGAATTGCAATATTTTTATGGTAATCAGAAGAACATTAATTCAATATTTATAGGGTTAACATACCAAAATACAATACGTATCAAAATACAGATCTGTCTTATTCATCTTAATGTGTAAATTCAAGATAATATTGGCTGATTGCATATTTTCCAAATTTATTAAATACCATAATAAGATGTGAAGCAAAACTGCTCAAAACCAGTTAAACTGAGTCTTGATCTGCTAAAATGATTAACAGCAGCATCTTAAAGATAATCCCACATCTGAGCACGTGATAGCTATGTGATTTCAGGGCACAAAGCCCTCTATCCATCAAACTAAATGGAAGGGTTAGAGAGGTTAATAGAGACAGAGTATCTGTAATAGACTCTGCATTTCATTCCCTACTCAATATACTCCAATGGCCATTGAGCTACTCGTAATGTTCTTATGAATCAATGCTGCCTTCACACTCAAGATAGAGGGTAGAAGCCACTGTGTGAACAATAAAGCTTACCTTTGAAATCCCCCTCAAGCAAATCTATGTGAGCTTCATAAACAATTAAGGTGCAGGCACGACTTTAATTAGAAACTCAAATGGCACTGCTAACCACCTAAATAAAACAGGAACGCGTACAACAGCCGCCTACAAAGAGCAATGCAATTCCCTGCCTCTGTTTACCAAAGAGGCTTTTCTCTCTCCGGCTGCACAACTCGAGCTTCATGAGCTGTGGGCTAGCAGTAGCGGTCAATAATTCAAAGTCACAGAAATAAATTCTGAATATGAACTTACATTCTATTGTGGGTGTTACTTGCAGCAGTCTTAAACGTTACAGAGTGAAAAAACAAGTTCTCTCATTTGCTAGGCTGGCACCCATTCTATTCTAATTCTCATTAAAGAAAAAAAACCTCATACTGCAAACTGCTGATAAATCAGGGTCAACTTCTTCTATTTACGGCTGATTAAGGGTGATCCTGGGACGACATGGCTTTCCAGTTCATTCCTGACAGAAGGAAATTACTAGAAGGGTCAGAAGGACAGAGCTCGTTAGATAAGTCACAGCTCAAGTCTGATGTAGGGTCAGAATGACTAGTGTTGAAGAGCAACATGCAGAAGCCTAAAACACGTTTCCCTCACTTGTCTGCCTGGAGTTCCATTTCCCTGGTGCTGTTTACCTTGTCCTTTTATGTGACAAGAGCGTGACTGTACCCTCTTCCCATTGATACTTTTCCTCTCCTTCTGGTCACGTAACCCTGACTGTTCTAGTCAGTCCCTTGTACAGACAGCATGAGGGGCTTAGGTCAGAAAAACTCAGGCTGAACATTTTGCTCCATCTCTTACTATGACAAAATCTTGGGAAAGTTCCTTTTCCTCTCCATATGTCCACTTCTTCACTTAGTAAAGGGAGGTAATAAAAGCTCCACGTGACTGTGGAGAATTAAGTGAGGTGGCATATGCGACAGTTCAGTTCCTTCCCTTCCCCTTATTTTAAATGCCTCCTATACTCCTGGTCCCTCTTCCCACTGGTCCCTCCTTCTCAGATGTGGAAAACCTATGCCCTGTCCTTGCTCCCTTCAAATAATAATGCAACAGAAAGTAAAATCAACTGAAAGAACAATTAACTAGGAAACAATCCAGAAGCCCACTGACAGGAGGCTGAATAAGTAAGGTGGGGTCTGTTATATACAGTGCAATATCATATAGCAGTGGAAATAAATGGGTTATACAGGTACATGCAATTATACAGATGCATCTTAAAAATGTAGTGTTGAGTAAAAATCCCACCAGACTATATTCAGCAATAACACCCTTTTATAAGGCTCAGAAGGAGGAAAAAAATAAATGGATGTGTAAGTATAGATACACTAAGCACTGAAACAGCTCAGATGCCCTGATTCAAGGTCAACATTTTCACATAAATTCATTCATGTTTGGATACACACCTGAATTGGAATGCATACTGTTACATACATGGACACACCAAATACAAACAATCCACTTCTGTTCTAAGCTGTTGATTTTTTTTAAACTAAATAAAGACAACAACATATGCTACCTTTCATTTATCTACCTTGAATTCAAGTCACGATGGCGGCTATGGATGGAAATTTTGTTTTTTATTATAAAAGTTCTCCACGCACCATGGCAACCACAGCTGTTGAGGTCAGCAGCATTTAGTTTTTTCGTGTTGAAGCCTCAGCTCAAGATCCCATCTGTGCTGACTCGAGGCTGAAGGGAATAAACTTCCTCCCGCCTGGAAACGACAACATATGCTGCGGTAATTAAAGGTGTCCTGAGCTGGTGCCGCAGGTGACCTCCGAGCACTCCGGGGGCTTCACGGGGGCACCCACCTGCGAGACAAGCTCCTGAAGACACGCGCTCCAGCCTCCGTGTCCAGAACAGCAGAAGCAGGTCCATGTCCTGTGTGTGTTATTTCTCTACCTTACAGCAGGCGCCGGCTCCTGTTCGAATGCAGAGTGGCATTTCTGCCAATCCGGGAGCCAGGAAAGGCAACAAAAAGGCAGCAGTTAGCCAAGACCGGTTTGGCTCAGTGGGTAGAGCATCAGCTTGTGGACTGAAGGGTCCCAGGTTCGATTCCAGTCGGGGGCATGTGCCTTGCTTGCGGGCACATCTCCGCCGTGGGGCGTGCAGGAGGCAGCTGATCAATGTCTCTCTCTCATCGATGTTTCTGACTTTCTCTCTCTCTCCCTTCCTCTCTGTAAAAAATCAATTAAAAAAAAAAAAGCAGCAGTTAGATGCCCCTGCACGCTCTTCCTTTTTCTATCTCTTTACTGACCTGGACTCGTGCTGTCCAATACGAACCGCATGTGGTTCTTTAGATTTAAACTAACATTCAGGAACATTTACTAGTAAAATTAACTCTGCAGTCACACTAACCACATTTCAAGTGCTCAACAGCAACACAGGAATAGTTGCTGGTTACCGTATTGAACAGAGCAAATATGTAATATTTCCATCATTACATGAAGCACTTTTGGACAACCCTGATCCAACCCACTTCTGAAGCAGAACCCAAACCTCCAGGCGGGTGCGGAACATAAAATCCTGGAGTCGACCAGAAATGGCAAGGATACGTCACCCAGCACATTGGGTCTAAAACCGTCCCCAGGCTGGGATGGCTGAGGCTTCGCTACAGCAACAGTGGTTTCTTTATTCGCCCATTTCCATGTTTAGTGTCGCCCAGGGATTAAAAGAATGGACTCGAGTTAGATGATTTGAGTCTGACTCTAAACTGTGACAATGTGAGTTAATTCCTCAACCTGTCTCAGGGGCGCCGGAAAGGCAGCAGTCTAGAGGCACTGCGAAAGAAAGACCACGTGCGTACAGGGACTGCTCCAGCGATTACCCAGTCAGGTGAGACTCAGGGGCCGTGGAGGGCGAGGCCGACTGGCAGGCAAGGCGGTCCCTTAAGCCCTGAGACTCCACCCATCCCAAGCTCAACAGAGAGGCTTCTGGAGTTTTGCAAGTCTGGTATCAAAAGGCTGAATCCAACACTGAAGTTCTCCTGGCATAGTGAAAATGCCGAGACAAGGGAATGGATCACAAACAAAAGAAATGGAAAAAAACAAACGACTGGATATAGAGTTCAAAACCACGCTTATAAGGTTTTTCAAGAATATCCTAGAAAAGTTGGGTAAAGTTAGCGAGACCCAAGAGGAGACGAAAAAGAACCAACTGGAGATGAAAAAGAACCAACTAGAGATGGAACAGATCCACCTAGAGATGAAAAAGGACCAATTAGAAATTAAACATACACTGACTGAAATAAAAAATATTATACAGAGACCTAATAGCAGACTAGAAGAAGGCAAGAATCAAGTCAAAAATTTGAAATATAAAGAATCAGAAAACACTCAACTGGAAAAGCAAGAAAAGAGAAGAATCCAAAAATGTGAAGATAATGTACGGAGCCTCTGGGACAACTTCAAGCATACCAACATCAGAATTGTGGGGGTGCCAGAGGAAGAGAGAGAGCAAGATACTGAAAACCTACTTAAAGATATAATGACTGAAAACTTCCCACATCTGGTAAAAGAAATAGACTTACAAGTCCAGAAAGCACACAGAACCCCATAGAAAAGGAATCCAAAGAGAACTACACCAAGACACATCATAATTAAAATACCAAGAGCAAAAGACAAAGAGAGAATATTAAAAGCAGCAAGAGAAACACAGTTCATTACCTAAAAGGGAGCACCCACACAACTGTCAGCTGATTTCTCAACAGATATGATGCAGGCCAGGCAGGAGTGGCAAGAAATATTCAACGTGATGAATAGCAAGAACCTACAACCAAGAATACTCTATCCAGCAAAGCTATCATTCAGAATTGAAGGGCAGATAAAGAGCTTCACAGATAAGAAAAAGCTAAAGGAGTTCATCAACACCAAACCAGTATTATATGAAATGCTGAAAGGTACTCTTTTAGAAGATGAAGAAGAGGAGGTAAAAGACAAAAAATTATGAACAACAAATACGTATCTATCAACAAGTGAATCTAAAAATTAAGTGAATTAAAAATTTGATCAACAGAATAAACTGGTGAATATAATAGAATCAGGAGCACAGAAAGGTAGTGGATTGATAATTCTCAGGGGAAAGGGGTGAGGGGAGTACAGGGAGAGACTGGACAAAAATCATACACCTATGGATGAGGTCAACGGGAGGGAGGTAAGGGTAGAGGGGAGGGTGGTAGTTGGGCGGAGGGGAGCTATGGAGGGGAAAAAGAAAAACAAATGTAATAATCTGAATAATAAAGATTTAATTTTTTTAAAAAAAAAGATGCGTTGTCAAATTAAAGTGAGATTTTTTTAGTCACCAAATTATTAAAACTCGTAAAAACCATAATTATTGACCTTAAGAACTAAATATCCTCTTTTGATATGCTAATGTAAATACTGAACACTAAGCTATTAAAGAATAATTTTCTATAACTGCTATTTATGGGTGGAAAGGGAGAGGGGATATTTAATGGTGCAACAACAAAAAAATGTCTCCTTACATCTACCCAGTTGGAAATCCATTTTTCTCCTTAAACTCCAGGCACCACTATCTGTAGACTATGCATAGAGAAGTGGTCCCCAAATGCAAAAGAGAGAGAGAGAGAATACCAAGCAAGCTCAGTTATAACACCCTGATTTATAAGTGAAACCAGCAGTGAAATGTATAAAGGATTATTGACGTATCAGAGGAAGAAAGCAAAAGTTCTAAATAACTAAAACCGGTTTGGCTCAGTGAACAGAGCACTGGCCTGCAGACTGAAAGATCCCAGGTTCGATTCCGGTCAAGGGCATGTACCTTGGTTGCAGGCACAATCCCCTAGTCTGAGACGTGCGGGAGACAGCTGATCAATGTTTCTCATAGATGTTTCTAACTCTCTATCCCTCTCCCTTCCTCTCTGTAAAAAGTAAAAAAAATATATTTTTAAATTTTTTTAAAGTTCTAAATAAATTGATTTTTAACAAATTTAAAGCTTGTTCTTAGAAAATAACTAAGAACTTTTTTGATAAATTAAACCCTTATGCAATGATCAGATATCCCCACTCAGTCAAGTGGGACACAGAGAAGAATCCAGACAAGAAGAGAACCATTCTCTTTTCCGCACAGGTTCAGGTTTAGCACAGTTTGTGAGAAGACCCAAAATGTGTGTATCATGTAAATAGTTCCCATTGCCACCAGTCTGAAGGTTGTTGTTGTTTTGTTTTGTTTTTAAATATATTTTATTGATTTTTTACAGAGAGGAAGGGAGAGGGATAGAAAGTTAGAAACATCGATGCGAGAGAAACTAATCAGCTGCCTCCTACACACGCCCTACTGGGGATGTGCTTGCAACCAAGGTACATGCCCTTGATCTTAATCGAACCTGGGACCCTTCAGTCCGAAGGCTGACACTCTATCTACTGAGCCAAACCACTTAGGGCAGTCTGAAGGTTTTTAATGTATATATTTCAACTGCATAATATCTATGTTGAAAAATACATGCATATATATTCTCACATATATTCACATATATACAATTATGTAAATGAAAATACATAACTGGATCTGGTGAACCATTCCTGAATATTGGAGCCAGGATTCTGACATCCACAATGGGTAAATCCCATTACAAAATGCAGTCTTAATTTAAGGCTATTTAAGGTTAGGTATATTTCATGTTACACGAATGAGGACACTATCCAAAAGAAGATAATAAAACTAATAAACCCTTGGAACTGTGGACACAGATATGTTCTTAGTAATTCCCCCGCAGTTTGTAAGTGATCTTCCCTTCTCTAAACTCGGCACTTATCGCCTGTAGGCTCAGGATTCCCGTTCCACAGATGGGAGGAGAAAGGCTGGGGCTGGGGTCCACCACTCCTCTTCCCATAGAACAGCAATATTAATAGAGGATGTATTTAGATCTCAAGAGTGCTCCACATGGTTGTAATGCTTTACACACTCGATAATTTTTAGTCCTCACAACAACCCCACTACTAATCCCCTTTGTTGATAAGAAAATTGATCTCGGGTCTTTGTAGAATCTCTGGTCATATCTGGCTGGAATCCTGCCTTCTAGCAGTAAAAAAATAAAAAAAGTCTTCTCTCACTTTTATTTTTACATATTTGGGTTTAGTTTAAGATTTCATTTGGGGGGTGTGAGGAGTTCTACTACTTAAAATAAAAATATTGAACACCAATAGTCTACCTACTTCCTTTATTATTTATCCTTTGATATCATTTTTAATGCATTATTGATATATTATTTAATTCTATGTTGCTGTTCAACTTTCCGCATGCTTGTGATAAACCTATTTATGTCTTGAACTGCAACCATTCAGCTATAAACTCCCCACAAGTAAGTTTACGAGGCTGGAAGTTCCTTTTATTGTTTGCTATCCTTCACATATAAACTTTTCAACAAGTCAACTTGGTTTAACTGGTTGAATAAACCCGTATTTTTTGTTGTGGAAGTAAAAAAAAATGGTATAAAACATGCTACTGACAATAATGAACAATCTTGAAAATTTCATATGAGCAGCAGTTCTGCCATCCTGGCCCAAATTTCTTATCCATACAGTGACACCTACCAAGAAAAAAGTTTTAAGCTACAAAATGAAGAGAACATATGTTCCTTGCAGAGGGACCGCTAATGTGACTTGTGTGTTATAATTAAGTTTGTTTTGACATAGCATTCAAATTTGCATTCTCACTTGATTAATATATACCAACATTATTTTTATGCAGATCACATGAAAAATAGGCCCCACGTACCAGGAAAACTTGCAAGAAATTTCTATTCATCAGCATGAATCAACAAGCTCACAATTATAACAGTATCCACTGGGAAAAGTAACAAAAAGCTGTTACTAAGGTCACATAATATGAAAGAAAAAAGGAGGAAAATAAAGAATTATTTTCTGCATTGAAAACCATACAAATGTTTCAAGAGGAAATTAGTATGAGTCTCCAGGATCAAAAATGAAGATGTAAAGTTCTGATATTTACTATAACTTGGATGAACCTTGAAAATTTTAGGCTAAATGAAGTAACTCACACATGAAATGACAATATTGTATGATTCCACTTATATGAAATATCTCAAAACAGACAAATTCAGAGAGACAGAAAACAGATTACAGGTTACCAGGGACAGAGTGGAGGAGGAAAAGGGGATATACTGCTTAACGGTTACAGAACTTGTGTTTGGGGTGATGAAAATTTTTAGAAATTGACATTGGTGATGACTGTACAACATGGTAAATTAATTAAGGACACTGAATTAATTGTATTTAAAATGGTTGAAGTGGAAAATGTTATGTTATATGTATTTTACCTCAATTATCTATATATATAAAAAGCCAGTGACTAGAACACCATAACCAAAAAGACCTATCGCTATGACAACCACTGCAACCAGCGAACCAGCCCGATGGAGGGGACCCCTCCATCACCCTTATGGCCCTTCACCCTAGCCAACCTCACCCCTCGATGGGTCACACCACCCCAATCAGGGTTGCCAACCTCCTGCAGCCCCTCCCTCCAGCCAGCTCCACCCCTGATCAGCCTCCCCACTCCAATCAGGGGCAGGACCAGCCAGCCAACCACCCATGGCTCCTATCCCAGGCCGCTGGCTGCTGATCGGCCCCTCCCACCCCATTAGGGATTAGGGCTGGCCAGCCCACCATCCACAGGCCCTCCCGAGCCGGCCCCACACCTGATCAGCCCCCACCACCCCAAATGGCCTGTGGCCCCTGCTCCAGCCAGTTCCACTCCCGATGGGCACCCCCCCCACACCAATTGGGGATGGAGATGGAGATGGCCAGCCAACCTCTCACAGCCCTTCCTCTAGCACCATTCGGGTGCAGGGTTGGCTGGCCCACTACCCACAGCCCTTCCCCACGGCCAAACCCACCCCCAAGAAACTGCATCACCCCAATCAGGGGCAGGGCCCATTGGCCAATTACCCTTGGGCTCTCCCCCAAGCCAGCTTGGCCCTGACCCAGCTGGCAAACCTCTCATTGTCTTCTTCTCCTGACAGGCCCAGTCACAATCCCCTGACTAGGGTCAGGCTGGCTGGACCGCACCTATGCACGAATTCGTGCACTGGGCTTCTAGTAAAAAAACATAAAAATTATTGATATGGAATTTTTAAACCTTTTCTTGAATTAAAAAGTAACTAATTTCACAACAGTGGACCAGGTGATGTGGCTAGCCCAGACTTACTCTTGGCCGTGAGTGAGCCTTGCAGGGCATGTCTCAGGGTTTACATGATGTTGGAGACCTGTGAGGTGGGTCAAGTGGTCAGGAATACACATGAACTTCTGCTCTGGCAACCATGGCTTAGTTGGTTGAATATCGTTACATGCACCAAAAAGGTAGCCTGTTTGATTCTCAATCAGGGCACACACACAAAATAAAAAATAAAATAAAAATAAAAGTGAAGAGCTGAAAAATCATGCGTGGAAATGTTAATAAGAAGGATAATTCCCATTAAAATTTTAGCATAAGAGAGGAATCCAAGATGGCGGCATAGGTAAACACCTACACTGCTGCCTCGCACAACAATTTCAAAACTACAACTAAAAGACAGAACGCACATCATCCAGAACCACAGGAAAGCTGGCGGAGTGTAAGTTCTACAGCTAGAAGGAAAGAGAGGGGCTCACGGAGACACAGAGGAGCTGCAAAAAGCCGAGGTACGGAGACGCACGCGCTGAGAGAGCGGGTGCCGGAGTACCTGGCTGGCTTTCTCTGGTGGGAGGGAAAAGGAGACTCCCAACAGCATTGAACCCCTTATTTTACGACACTAAACGCCAGATCCAGCGAAACTCATACGGGGGGAGTTTGGATTGTGAAAAGGGAGAGGTGCACGGAAATTTAGGGGAGTCCCAGAAGATTGGGTCCGGTCTCGCACGCGCACGGTGCTGCGCGAAGGACAGATTGCTGATTGTGCCGCTGGCTTTCACGAGTGGGCGGGAGACAGACCCTCCCAACTGTGCCACTTCTGACTCCACTAGGCCCCTGTTTCGGGTGAAACCCTGGGGACCTAGACTCGTGTGGTCCTGGTGCGCAGGGGAGATGGAAAGGCAGCGGTTAGAGGCACTGCGGGTGCGCGCTGGCACAGGGACCGCTCCAGCGATTACCCAGTCACGTGAGACTCAGGGGCCATGGAGGGCGGGGCCGACTGGAAGGCAAGGCGGTCCCTTAAGCCCTGAGACTCCACCCCTCCCAAGCTCAACAGAGGCTTCTTTGGTTTTGCAAGTCTGGTATCATAAGGCTGAATTCAACACAGAAGTTCTCCCAGCATAGTGAAAATGCCGAGACAAGGGAAGGGATCACAAACAAAAGAAATGGAGGAAAACAAACGACTGGATATAGAGTTCAAAACCACGCTTATAAGGTTTTTCAAGAATATGCTAGAAAAATTCGATAAATTTAGTGAGACCCAAGAGGAGATGAAAAAGGACCAACTAGCGATACAAAAGAGCCAACTAGAGATGGAAAAGGTCCTACTAAAGATGATAAAGGACCAAATAGAAATTAAACATACACTGACTGAAATAAAAAATATTATACAGAGTCCTAACAGCAGACTAGAGAAAGGCAAGAATCAAGTAAAAAATTTGAAATATAAAGAAGCAGACAACATTCAACTGGAAAAGCAAGAAGAGAAAAGAATCCAAAAATGTGAACATAATGTAAGGAGACTCTGGGACAGCTTTCAGCGTACCAACATCAGAATTGTGGGGGTGCCAGAAGAAGAGAGAGAGCAAGATACTGAAAACCTGTTTAAAGAAATAATGACTGAAAACTTCCCACATCTGGTAAAAGAAATAGACTTACAAGTCCAGGAAGCACACAGAACCCCAAAGAAAAGGAATCCAAAGAGGACTACACCAAGACACAACATAATTAAAATGCCAAGAGCAAAAGACAAAGAGAGAATATTAAAAGCAGCAAGAGAAAAACAGTTTATTACCTACAAGGGAGCACCCATACGACTGTCAACTGATTTCTCAACAGAAATGATGCAGGCCAGACGGGAGTGGCAAGAAATATTCAACGTGATGAATAGTGCCAAGAACCTACAACCAAGAATACTCTATCCAGCAAAGCTATCATTCAGAATTGAAGGGCAGATAAAGAGCTTCACAGATAAGAAAAAGCTAAAGGAGTTCATCAACCCCAAACCAGTATTATATGAAATGCTGAAAGGTACTCTTTTAGAAGAGGAAGAAGAAAAAGGTAAAAGACAAAAAATTATGAACAACAAATACATATCTATCAGCAAGTGAATCTAAAAATTAAGTGAATTAAAAATTTGATCAACAGAATAAACTGGTGAATATAATAGAATCAGGAGCACAGAAAGGGAGTGGACTGATAATTCTCAGGGGGGAAGGGGTGAGGGGTGTACAGGGAGAGACTGGACAAAAATCATATACCTATGGATGAGATCAATGGGAGGGAGCTAAGGGCAGAGGGAGGTGTGGGAGCTGGGTGGAGGGGTGCTATGGAGGGGAAAAAAGAGAAACAAATGTAATAATCTGAATAATAAAGATTTAATTTTTTTTAAAAAAGAAGGAATAAAACATGAAAAAAAAAATTTAGCATAAGTTGGAATGAAAAGCTATCATGGAGAACAGCAAGAAATGGTTAACTGGAAAGACAACCAGGCATATTTGATGCGAATAAAGAAATTTTTTTTCTGATCCAGGTTCTGAAGTATGCCTATTTTTATATGTCAGAGCTTTTCAGGCAGCCCAGTTACTACTTGTCAAGACATTCTCATAAAAGCATGGTATCTTAGGTTGAAATAAACTCTAAACTCCTCAAGTATCTTTCTGTCGAGCAAACACAGCCTGTTTGAATGAGGGGGAAGGAAGAGGAAATGAGGTCAAAGAGTCTCAAAGTTTCACACCAGGCAGATTTTACAGGCCCCTGTAAAGACTTATCCACTGAAATTCCCTCATAAACAATGCAAACCAGAAGACAATATTACATCTTTACAGTGCTGAAAGGCCAAAGAAGAAAAAAATTAAGTCAAAATCCCATAGCTAGCAAAAACATCATTTCAGACAAATGCAAAGAGAATTTGATACAAGTAGACCTGAAACAAAAAATTGTCAAGGAAGCTAAAAGGAAACGAATAACAGATAAATTTTCAGATAAACACAAAGATGTGAAGAGCACTAGACATATTAAGTACGTGGGCAAATGAAAATTTTTTTCACATTTTAAAATTTTACTCAAAAGATAATTGACTTTTTTTAATGACAATATACTGTGGAGTTTATAACATGTACAAGTAAAATTATGGAATAGCAAAAAATGGGAGGAGGAAAATGGAAGTATACTATGACAAGGTCCTTAGATTATATGTTAAGTTTATAATATTATTTAAAAGTAGATTATAGTATGTTAGAGATAAATACTTTAAATCCACTAACAACAACCAAAAACAAAACATAATAGGCCAACAGAAGAGATAAAATGGAACATTTAAAAATGCTCAATTCAAAGGAAAATAGAAAAGGGAAGGATAGAACAACAAAAAAACAGAAAATAAGTATATGTAATAAAACTTGGCAAGAAAATGCATATCAAGCAATATATTTAGCCTGTGTTAGTGTGTCTGTTGGGAATAAAACTGAAAACTAACATCTTCACTAATGGACATAAAAGTCTGCCTGCAGGTTTTACAGATGACTTACTGTAATATAGTCATTTTGCATTGCTTCTCTTTCAATCTGTCACAAAATACCTGTGCACAGTAAGAATATTTCAACAAGAGATATTTTTTAATTAGCCAACTGAGATCTTCTCATTCAAATAAGCTTTTTTAAATAGTAGGAATCATCAAGTAAAAATAGCAGTTGAGGATTTATAAAAAGAAAATCAAGTAAAATACCAAACTAAAATAGTTTACTTGTAAAATCTGGAAACTGTGGTTCATTGAACCACTAACTATCTTTTTTTAATATATTTTATTGATTTGTTATAGAGAGGAAGGAAGAGGGATAGAGAGTTAGAAACATCGATGGGAGAGAAATATTGATCAGCTGCCTCCTGCACACCTCCAACTGGGGATGTGCCCACAACCAAGGTACATGCCCTTGACCGGAATTGAACCTGGGACCCTTCAGTATGCAGGCCTACAATCTATCCACTGAGCCAAACCGGTTAGGGCTACTATATATCTTATACACTATAGAGTTTCTTGACCAACATTTAAAAAGTTTTCACATATCTGTTTGCAAAAATAATTCAGTTATGCTTCTTTATTTCATATTAAGATAATAGGATCACAA
The DNA here is from genome assembly GCA_011751065.1 of Lasiurus cinereus. Taxonomy (NCBI): domain Eukaryota; kingdom Metazoa; phylum Chordata; class Mammalia; order Chiroptera; family Vespertilionidae; genus Lasiurus; species Lasiurus cinereus. The sequence continues at coordinate 778,448 of JAAGEH010002526.1, read as the reverse complement.
ATATATTAGAATTCATAGGCAGAGGCTAGAGGAGCAAAAAAAATTGTTTGCTTTTTTTAAAATAAATAATTGCCAGCTGGTGTGGTTCAGTGGTTGAGCATCAACCCATGAACCAGGAGATAACGGTTCGATTCTCAGTCAGGGCATGTGCCCGGGGTTGCTGGCTCAATCCCCAATAGGGAACATGCAGCCAAGCGATGATTCTCTCTCACCATGGATGTTTCTATCTCTCTCTCCCTCTCCCTTACTCTCTCTGAAATCAATAAAAACGTATTTTTTAAATAAATAATTGCCTTGTTACTATTACAATTTATCTTACTTGATTAAATTTAATCGCCAAAAACACGGGGCTCAATGTAAAACTAGTCACCACACAAATAGCAAAGCTCCCTTTCCGAGAGCCAGTCCAGACTTCTGAGCAGGCATGGACAGAGCACACAGGCAGAGGCCCTGTGGTGGAGCAGCCCACCAAGCTTTCAACACAAAAGAAGCAAAACTGCTCCCTGGCTCTTTAATGGTCTCACTCACAGAAGACTACAGCTCTCCGAGTACAGAGGTATGGCAGCAACTAGACAACAAGACCACAAGTTCATCCATTCCCCAGTTTAATTTGAAACTGGAATATTTTCTACATGTCAACAGCACAGACCTGGAAAAGCACTGCAGCATAAGCTGATCTGCTCAGCACTCACCATTCCCTACACGCTAATGGCTCTCTACTGAAGGCCACGAGAGCAGGGAGAAAGCAGCCACTAAAGCTGGCCCGGAGTTGTGGAATAAATACTCCAACTTCTTTGCCCTCAGGTCATATAACTCTGAGATTAACTTCACAACAGTCCCCAACAGGACGCAGCTTCAGCTGCCAAAAGTGAGAGCCCAGTCATTAACACACCTGAACAGGTTTCATTCCACCCCATTTCCTTCCCCACTCCCATCCCTCTTACGTTCTCCCTGGGATCATCTCCCCCATAAACTACTCACACTCAAGTCCTTGATTACAACTTTATAGTGTTGTCAACCAGCCCTTGAAGCAAACAAAAGGCTTTAAAAAGAGAATAAATAGGATTATGTGCAGGTTTAGGGCATACTGGTAGAAAGTCAAGTATTTTAGTTTCACTAAAGCAAAGCTATAAATTTATGTGGCACAATGAAAAATGCAGCCAGAAAGATAGCTTTAGGTCAGAGCATTTGGTAGGCAGGAAAAGGGGAAGGAAGGGAGAATCCCTAGAGCTGTTTGCAGACAATGGGTTTAAAGGGCTTCTGGGCCCTCTTAGTGGTTTTTCTCTTATTGGAACCACCAGAAGCCAGCGAGGTCTGAGTCAGGAATCCAGAGGGGAAATTTGGGCTGGTTATCTGGGAGTCATCAGAACCAGGTGAGAGTTGAAGCTACGAAACCAAAAGACATTTCAGCGAGAGGGTTTGACAGATTTAAAAAAAAAAAAAAAAGGAACCTAGAGAAATAACCCAAAAACCAACACGATTAGTGGCATACACAGAAAAGGAGCTCACAAAGACTAAGCAGCAGCAACCACATAAGTGGAAAGAAAATCAGCAGATAGGAAAACAATGTTTAAGGAAAGGAGAAGCTGGTACTGACAAATTTCACAGCAAGATGGAATAAGATAAGAACCAAAACATAGCCCCTGAGATTTTAGGTTGTTGCTGACAGGGCTGAAAGCAGTGTAAGGGGAGTGACAGGGGAACAGGGGTGGAGTACACACAGGGAGGGCAGAAATGACAGCCCTCGAGCTGAGCTGGTCACCAGATGGACAGGGAGCCATCGGGTGGAAGGAAAGGAAACAGTACCTGCAATGCTGGGCAGGATCCAATTCCAAGATGTTAATTCTGAGTTAAAAAAAAAAAAAAGCTGTAAAGCACATAAAAACTTTCAAATTTTACAAGTATAACTCACTGGTTACTTTGAGTGAACTAATCTTTTATTTTAATTATAATGGTACGTTTTTGAGAAAAACAAACCAATTAAAAACCTGGAAAATATGCTGCTCAGCAAAATTTGATGAAGAGGTTATGTCAATGGGGCCTTTTGTATGACTGCCTCCTAAAATAGCAAATGTATGTCAATCTGCTACATGAATTATTTTCTAATTCTGACGTCAGGCGACCAAACTTCAATCTTAAACTTCATTTTTGCTCAGTTCTTCTTTTCTTAAGGAATATTTTATGATAGAAGACGCAGTTACAATTTTCAAAATTTCCCATACTTATTGGAATTGAGAAAATCAGTCAGTACCTTAACACCCACATCTCTGGCTACACTGTGAGAGAAGAAAAGCAGACAGCACAATATACCTGTATGTTTTTTGCCCTCACTGCAAATGCAAACAATACAAAAGTTGTGTCAATCTCGGATTGGACTAAAGTATAAAAGTGCTATTACCTCTTCTAGCACTTTCTCCAAGGAAAATATCAGAACCAGTTATTATCAACTGCATGAATATAGAAGAACTATCAGTTATGTGACACCCTATAAAATCAGACACAATTTCCAATTATATCTATTCATTCATTCATTTTAATTGCTCTGGAGAGTGATTACATAGTTAAGATGGCTGTCTTTAAAAAATTAAGTTGCTTTAATGAAAGTATTGTAGATAGCTATCCCACCACACATCAATTAGAAAGTCAATCATTCTCCTTGTTCTCACAAGGAGGTGGGGAGATGGCAATGGTTGGTGATTTTGAAAAGTTAATTATAGGGCACTGAGTAAGAGATCATCCAGGAAATAAAGTTTATCAAAAAACTCAAAATATGTAAACTGTGAAAAGTAAAAAAATAGCAAGAGAGTCTCTTTAATGAATTTATTCATGTTCACTTAAAAAGAATGTCTCTTCACTATGTGAGGTTCAATTTTCAAAACGCTGTGAGACCTCACAGTATGATAAAATGACTACTCTAGAATTTTTCTTACAATATTTCAGAGGCAAAAGGCAAACAAAATCATAATGTATGACTAACAAAGCTCAAAATTAGCTCAAATATGTTACAAATTAAACTATAAGTAAGAAACTTTCACATAATGGAACCCATGAGATTACCAATCAGCAATAACTCACCAGCTACAACCATAATAAAAATACATTTCCCTCCTCCTAAATGCATGAATAATAAAGCAATTTATGTCTATAAATGAGTACTCCATCTTCAAATGTAAACTCATTATGGTTTTATGTAGGCAAATGTGTCATCACTAGCATTTAGTATTGGAAGTGACTTTCAAAACATACACACAACCCCATCTTCCACTATCTTACTGGCCTTCCTGTATGTCACTTTATTCAAACTGTACGCCATTCTTCCACTACCTTCCATAATCCTATGAGTAACACTTAAAAGACCAATTTAAGTTTCCCACACACGTCTCTCAAGACAACTCAGCCCACACAATAAAATGGTACTGTGCCTCAGCTATATTTCACAGCCTCATTTAATTAAGATGAAATGAAATAAGGCATATAAAAGTGGATTTTGCAGTCTGCCAACAGAAGACATTTAATAAAAGCTTGGAATCTGAAATCAGCACACCGAAACATTCAGAACTAGAAGTTTCACATTTAAAATCAAATTAGACCAATGTCAAGGCAATAGCATAAGGGCAAGTGGAACACATTAAGAATGGAGAGTGGGAAGGAGCAAAAGAAGTTGATCTCACTACATAATTGCAGGTGAAACTAGAGTAATGTAAAGATCCCCAAGTCTACCATCTTTCACCTGTATTCCTTATGCCTTCCGCTGAAGAAACAAGAAAAGGGCACTCACTTGCTTGGTGTTGCTGCCTAATTGATGGCAGACTATTTTCTACATTGTATTCCTACTCTGAGGGAGGTCTTCTAATTTACCATGTTCCTGCTGTATGCCTTCATGGACTTCATCACAAAACATTCCACATTCATTTTTTATATAGCTTTTCACTGTTTCTGTTGTCATAATTACCTCCAATATATATTTACTAATGTGATAAGACTGAAACCAAATTATATATAAGCATAGGATGCAAATTGTCCCCTAGACTGGGAGTTAGTCCAGGAATCTGACCAGGGGGCAGGGCCAGCCAGGGGAAGGGAGAGAGTACCCAGCCTGCAGCTGGCAGCCGCTTGGGACCCTACCAGTGCACAAATTTTATGCACTGGGCCTCTGGCATCAAGTTAAATTGATGCTTCATTTTGCACCAAAATATCACTCTTTACCTAGCTCAAATGTATAAGCTTTGGTGAAATCTGGTTACCTGAAATTATTGCTATATCCTATCTAATAAAAGAGTAATATGCAAATTAACCATCACTGTTACACCCACAAGCCACATCCACCAACCAATCAGAAGCTAGTATGTAAATTAACCCAACCAAGATGGCTACAACCACAGAGAGAGCAGAAGGGAGGCTGGGGTTTCCCTGGTGTTGGAGGAAGTCAAGCTTTCCACACATCCTGGCCAGCCCAGGCTTCCACTCCAGGCTACAAAGTTTCAATTACAGAAGATAAATAAATCCCAATTAAAAAAAGGTGGCAGATATGGAGCTGGAGACAGGAGGAGGCTAGGGTTACCCCCAGCAATGGGAGGAAGCCAAGTTTTCCACATACCCTGGCCAGCCTAGGCCTCCACTCCAGGCTACAAAGTTACAATGATAGAAGATAAATCCCAGTAAAAATGGCAGACACACACACACACATACAGAGTCCACAGGCTTCCTACATTATTTTCTTATTTCATAAATAGACCAGGGAATAAATAAAACAAAGCATCAGAATTTAAGTGAGGGTAATTTATTTATATTCCAAAATTTCTTTGGTAACAGTAGTGTGTTAAGCTATTCTGAATAACTGTAACACTAGCTAATGTACATCCAGGACAAGACTTACTGATGGCTGCTCTTCCCTAAGTTAGGAAAACCATCAGGGACTGTGGAGAATTCCAAAATGACTTTAATCGAGTTGGGGTGCAGGGAGAGGAAGAACAATAGTGCTCAGATTCTAAGTAACAGAATTCCCAGCAGAAGGTACAGGAAAGAAGAGGAAACATGCTCACTAAGACCACATGATTAAATGTCCCCACGACACTGGCTTTCACTGCAGTGTTTTCCATTTTCTCCAAATCAATGCAAGTTCATCAGAGAGAGACTTCCCTTAATAGTCTCTGTACCATGGATCCCAGCACCTGTCACATAGCTGTCACTCAACATTTTGTGAATCACTAATGCAAATTGCAGTAGAAATTAAGTGCCAAGTCTAAAAATTTTCTGATTCTGAAACTTTTAGCAATATCTACTTGTCCAAATTTCCTTCCTACCTACTTGAGAGATTATGGGAGAAAGTGTATTCAAAACCTTCTTCTCCTTTGTTTCAATAAAACTATCACAAGAGTAGGGGATGAAAAAGACCTAAAATGAACTTAAAGTCACAGATTTACATATCCAGGGAATAGAGTAGGGGTTAATTTTCACAGACTATCTCAGGAATCAGGCAACAGTGTTTTTTTTAAATCCTTTTTTTCCCTTTAGTTTTTTATTTTTAAATAATTTTAAACTTACAGCAAAGTTGCTGTAATAGTACAAAGAATTCCCACAAACTCTTCACCCAGTTCCCCTAATAGTAGCATCTTACCTAACCACACCATAATTATCAAAGCTAACAAACACTGATACAATATTATCAACAAAACTAGACTTGACTCAGTTATCACTCAAGTGAATTTTCCCACTAACACCTTTGTTCTATCCATGATTCTACAATATATGTAGGTCTCCTGTCTTCTTAGTCTCTTCCTATCTATGACAATCCCTAAATCCTTCCTTGTCTTTGTGACTTGATATTTTTGAAGAGGAATGATAACGTATTTTGGGTTCATCTAATGGTTTCTCACATTGAAACTGAGGTTATGCATTTTGGGAAGGTTATTAGGAGACGTGTTCTCTTAGGGAAGGTGGTATCTGCCGGTTTATTCACTGTAAAGTTACTCATTTCCCTAGTAACTAAATCCTGGAAGCGCTACTCCAAGATTCTGCATATATCCTGTTTCTTCTCTCCATCCACTAATTTTAGCATCCATCCCTGATCTTGCTTGCAGTAACTATTACTATGGGGCTCCAGCTGTGATTTTCCATTGCCCTTATGCCTTCAACATTTATAATTCAAAGTCTTCCGTATGCTACCTCTCAATTTATTCATTCCTTTCATTATGTACTTATATTAGTAAGAGCTTGTAGATGTTTATTTTATTCTGCAAGTTACAATCCAGAACTACCATGGTATTTTACTGCTCAATCTGTCCTAGCTTTGGCCACCAAGAGCCCTTTCAGGTTGCTCCTGTGCCTCTCAACATGCCCAGGTCTTTTTAACAACTTCCTTTGTCCTGGGGCACCACAAGATGTTCCAGGTTCCTCTCCTATTTCTCTAACCCAGTCCTAGAATCACCCACTTCTCCAAGGAACCCGCTTTCTTTCATTGGAGAATGATGCTTAGAAAACAAGATCTAGGAGCCAGGTGTGCTCATTGCCACTGGGATATCCTTCCTTCCAAGTCTCTCTCAGCAGCCAGAAATAAAAAACATATGTACATATACTAACCCATGCATACACATATATCTGTATCTATTTTTTAATCTATTTACATATACTGCTAAAATATTCAGAATGAATTCATACTGATATTTCTACGTGCAGCGCAACACCACAGCGTTCATTCTAACCTGTCACCTTTCTCTACAAGAATTTCCCTGGTCATTTCTCTAGCAGTCAGAAACCCGGCCCTTGTTACCAACTGTACCTATTTTTTTCAACCCTAGTAAAATTACAGTTTCAGAACCCATCTTCCATGAAAATTTAGTAACTAGAGTACAGTGCTTGTTCGCCACTCTTTTCTGTCCTCAGATTTATAGTTTTCAGTCAAAATACCATTTTCTAACACTCATTCTATTCATTACCTCTCCCATCAATGAAGTTATGTCTCTTTTTTTGGTAATATAGTTAGGTTCTTAAGTAAATGTGTCTTCGCCTTAATCCTGGTTGTTGGGTTTGTAATTTACATAGAGGAAAATGCACTCTGAGGTATATAGTTCTGAGGGTTTTAATAAATGGAGACTCATGTAACTACATTATCCTCCAAATCCCCTCAGGTTGTCCCTTGGAATCAACTCCTTCCTCACCCCCAATCTTGGTAACCCCTAATCTGTATTCACCCCTACAGCTTTGCCTTTTCCAGTTTACAGTATTCCAGTTGTGCTTATGTTAGATCTGCTGATAATGCTCCATAGCTGTTAGATGCTGTATTCTGTGTTTTTCCCCCTACTCTTTTTTCTCTTTTCACGTTTATCTTTTTCAATAATTTCTATTAACCAGTTCAGTGATTCTTTCCTTGTGTCAGAACTATTGATAAGCCCATCAAAGGCATTCTCCATTTCTACCATTTTTTCTCTCACTTTTAGCATTGTATTTAACTATTTTTTGTAGTTCCTATCCTTCTGTTAAAACTACCCATCTAATTCACCATGCTGTCAATCTTTTCCATTAGGTTTTAATGTAGTAATCACAGTTATTTTAAATTCTCTACCAGATAGTTGCACTATCTGTGTCATGTCTGAATCTATGTATTGATTGCTTTGTCTGCCGGCCATGTGCTAGGCTTTTTGCTGCCTTTTTGTAAGCCTATTTTTGCTGCTGAGCGTTAAACACCTAGTGGAGAAGCAGGAACTGAGATAATAGAAGTGGCACACCTCTTCTTTTGCTAGGCCGTGAGGGTGGGTTCCAATTCATCTAGTCAGAAGCCAAGCCGAGCTGACGTTCATGATGAGTACGTTACCCTCCGCGCAAGGACCTCCAATCTCCTCTGCAGATGACTTGTGATCAGAAGTGGAGCCTATTCGCCGAGGTTTCTTCTCAGTCTACCACACGCTCAGCTCTACGTCTTTCCTTTGTGCTGCACCTCAGGGGGGCTCTGTTGGCATGGTCTCCCCTCTCCCAGCAGTACTCCACCGTTCCTTGTTACCTGATGATTAGCACTCTGGGGACAGGAGGCAAGATCTGGGGTTTTCTGTTGTTCTGATTAAGCATCAACCTTAGACAGTCCCTGGGTCTCAGGGAGGTGGCCTTCTCGATGCTCCTGCCCCTGACCCAGCTGTGGTTCTGGACCCAACATGTACCCCCAGCATAGGTTTGATTCTATTTCCCACCCCCAGGTGCAAAGGGTCTTTACCAGCGCCCTGAAGGCGACAGAGCTTTTTCCACTCTTCACTTTGCTTCCAGTCAGTAGAGGTCAGAGGGGTGACAGGGAAAAGGGACCTGGCAGAATTTCTTGCTCCATCGCTAGCAGCCGCTCTTCTCCTCAAGCCCTCAACCAAAGGATGCTTTCTCCAGAATCTCACTGTCTTTTTTGGGAACAGTAGCAGAGGGAAGCCTGCAAGTGGATATTAAACTCCCCTGACATGTGCAGCTGCCATGGACATCCTATTCCCTTGCTAGCCACATGCAGCATCCATCAATCTCCTCAACTATGCCAGCTAAATTGTTTACCCATGCCCAGGGTGCCTGTCCCAAGTAAGCAAGTGCTCATGGTTCTCCTGCAAGCACCTGATTCTCCTTAGTCCTCTAGGTGCCTTATAACCTAAGCTCTAATATGTTCAAAAAACAGTCATAAACGTTCAGCTTCCCAGCTTTTGTTTGCTTTGTCTTGTTTTAAGGGTAGAAACAATGCTCTTTCTGCACCACAATTTTGTTTTTATTAATGTCTGAACGTTTCTTTAAAAGATAAAACTATGAAACAAACGTAAAGCTTATTGAAAAGTCAACTTAAAAGCAACATTCCAAATTAAAATACTCTAATATAACTTTTAGTCCTAAAACCTAATTAGAGTTTTGGGCTGTTCATGAATTTGATTTTTTCCAGCTGTTGATATATCAAGAAAAGTCTCATTTCCTAACAATAAAATGAATTCAAAACTAAATTGGAATAATGCACTTAGACATAAACCACACCGAGAATACAGCCTAATAAAAACACATAACAGCTGATAATGATTTCTTAAAAGTATTTAGTTTACATTTGACAGAATGCTTTGAGAACACCAATTATGTGTTCATAGCCCCCATAATTTTGTTTTACAAAATATTTCCTCAAATCTCTTGAGCGATTACCACAGGGTTAAAAGTTGTCTTAAGATCAAAGATCAAACAGAGGAGGGGGAAATCCTGTAATTTGCTAGAGCAGCTCTTGATCTTTTCCATCTGCTATGCAAAAAGAAGGTGTATGCTGAATTTGAAAAGAGAAAACCTTTTAACTAAAAATGGCAGTAAACTGATTCTGGCACACATCCAGAAGGAATTTTTCTATATGAAATCCAAGTCCCTTTTGCAAAAGTATAAACAATGTCAACAATAGAAAAATAAAATCGAGTCAGTAAAGTACTGTCTTTTATTTATATCTTTCTTCCTATAAATATATCACATGATCAGATTTCTATTATAAAACCACAAAGTAAACAAATTTTTAACCATCAAGATAACTTTATAAGCACAAGCTTATGGGTGAATGATGCGAGACAGCTGCGGCAAGACAGTGGGAACTGCAGTGAACTCAGACCTAGAGACATTACTTTCCTGGCACAGAAAACAATTCGGTTTCCCTGGACTTTCCTTCATGTGAAAACCTAGAAGCCCTGTCTACCTTCATCTTGGAAACAGTAAGACACTCCCAGAAGACTAGTGATATGGCACATTTTTTAGAACAAAGGAAGCACTTTTTATCTTCTGAGACAAATGCTCATAGGCCTACCAAAACTATGGCCTTTAGTATCCATCCAAGTAGTCTAGAATGAGGTCTGGTTCTTTCCTTGATATGCCTTTACCTTCTCTCTCCTCTCACAATTATTGAACTATACACCCTAAAATTGGTGAATTTCATGATATATATTTTTAATGAAGTTAAGAAAAAAGAAAAATATTATTGGATCTTATGTTAAATCAATGAGTCTACAAATAATTCCCATTCTTGGGGAGGAAAAAATGGTGGCAGAATAGACAGAAGGGTCTTGTCCCAGAGCAGATAGAAAGAACAGCTGAGGGCACACGGGGAGTGTTTGTCGGTGAGTTGAAGGACGGCTATACTCCAATGATGTTGGGTTCCTACCCAGAGCGAACCGCTCAGACACAGAGACTACACCAACTTGAAGGGGAAAGTGGATGTTATCGGAAGCCTGAAAATCTACAACTGTGGCACCCACCAAACAGAATACCGGTTCCCAAATGGCGCAAATACGCAGATTCAGAAAGAGCTCTACAGTCCACCACAGAAAGGTCAGATTACTCCTGGGATAAGATGAGGTCTGTGCTCCCTGCAGGAGAGAGAAACGCGCGCACTGCAGGAGCTGGAGGATTGGGGGATGTCAGCGCCTAGAAAAATCTGTGGCTGATGGGGCTGGCACGATCCATGAATGTGGAAGGGGGTCCTCAGAGCTGCTAACAGAAAGGAACTCTAAAAGGCAACCCATTTTGATCTGACACAAAAGGACACCTAAAAATTGTAAATGTGCCAGCTGCTTAGGCCCAAGTAGGGGGTGGGGAAAGACTGCACAGACTTGCGTGCAGCCCCAGAGTTCACACTCTTACGCTGGCTCTTTTTTGTTTGTTTGTTTTTTGTTTTTTTCTTTTTACTTTAAATCCTTGCTTCTGAGTAGTAAGCCGAATACATGGGACCACCCAATTGGGGACACCCTAAGAGACTGCAGGGGAGAGTTGTTTTTCTGGCCCCGGGGGCTCAGCGCGGGGGGGGGGAAACCATCAGAAAACCAGCTCTGGGGCAACAGACTCCCACAAACCAGTATTGAATGACACAGGGACAGCAGGATCTAAACACTGGCTAGAGAAGACTTATAGAACTGGAGGTCAATCCAGAAACACTGCCACCCAAGGGGTTGAATCACAAATTGACTCTTATGTAAATGCAAATAAAGGAATATAAGAAATTAAGAAACACTGCCTGCTTAAAATTCAAGACTGGCTTAAAACACAGGGAACTTCAATACTGTCCTGACTAGGAAACAGGTGTGTCAAACAGAACAGTAGAGAAAGTGAATGACCTTCATGACTGCACTTGTGTTTTTTTCATCTTTTACTTAAGAAACTAATTTTTTTCTTTTATCCTCACTTGATTTTACATTTTTAATTATTACTTTTTATTTTCAGTATTACTACTATTTTATGTTTTTTAAAGTATCATTTTATTTCCTCTTTATTTTACTTTGGAATTAGTGTTCTACATTCTAATTTCATCTTTCCTTTAGCATCATTTTACTCTATCTCAACTTTACATTTATACTATCACATACTTCCTAACTTTTCCCCTTTTGTTGTCCTATTTCTCTTACCCTTTTCCTGCTTTATATCTTCCCTATTCTTTGTTTCTTACCCCGTTAAAATTTCACCCTTATGTATCTAATTTCCAATCCCCTGCACCAAGTCCATGCACACCTCTCTCTTCTCTGTCTTCACTTTCCAAAAATTGTTTTTCTCTCTGTCCTTTTGTTGTATTTGCTTGATTGTTGATTATATCGATTGTTTATGCTTGTTTGTGAGATTGGTTTGCTTAATCTTTTTTTGTTTTGTTTTTATTTGTTTTCTTGCTTGTTTTCCCTTGCCTTGCTTAATATTAGTTGTTGTTTGTAGTTTGTATTAATCTCCAGGTACTTGTTGCTGGCATTTGTTGGGATTAATGGCTCTTCTATTGAAGTTTTCTCCCCATATATATATAGTTTGTTCCCCTTCTATTTTTTATTCTCTTTTTTTCTGTTTTATTTCTTTTTTACTTTTCCCAATTTTATTTTTACAGTTCTTCTTTCTTTCTTTTTTCTCTTCTTCTTTCTCTCCTATTCTCTACTTGTCTTTCTCTGGTGGTCACCTTTATTTGGGGTTATTAATATTGTGAAAACATTTCTGTTCAGTGCCTTCTGCCTTGTACCTGGTTCTGTTGTATTTTGTGCCTTTAAATCAATGCAGGAGAGAGAGAACTACATAACTAGACATCCAGAGAAAAGAGACCATGGGGAGACAAAGAAACATCCCGCATATGAAAGAAAAGCAGGCATCACCAGAAAAAGAAGTAAACAAAATGGAAGCAAGCAACCTACCAGCGAAAGAATTCAGAGAAATAGTCATAATGTGGCTGAAAAGAATGGAAGACAAATTCGACAATATGAGTAAGAACCAAGAGAAAATGAAAAAGAACAAAGAAGAAATGAAAAATGACATTGCTGCTGTAAAGAACTCAATAGAAAGCATCAAAAGTACACAAGAAAAAGCAAAGGAAGGCATCAGTGAGCTAAAAGACAAGGTAGTAAAAAAATACCCACGTAGAGCAGCTTCTAGAAAAAAAAATTAAAAAGCAAACGGAGAGCCTAAGGGAACTTTGGGGCAACACAAAACAAAACAACATCAGCATAATAGAGGTCCAAGAAGGAGAGGAAATTAAGCAAGGAATAGAAAACCTGTTTGAAGAAATGATGACAGAAAACTTCCCTGATATAGGGAAGAAAAAACCCACACAAAACCAAGAAGCTCACAGAGTCCCAAGCAAAATGAATCCCAAAAGACTGATGCCAAGGCACATTAAAATTAAATTGGCAAACACCAACGACAAAGTAAGAATCTTAAAAGCGGCCAGAGAGAGACAGAAAGTTACTTACAAAGGAACCCCCATCAGACTAGCTACTGATTTCTCAACAGAAACTCATCAGGCCAGATGGGAATGGAATGAAATATACCAAGTCATACAAAGGAAGGGTCTGAATCCAAGAATACTGTACCCAGCAAGGCTAACAATCAAAATGGAAGGTAAAATCAGGAGCTTCAAGACAAAAAAGGACTAGGAGAATTTATTAAGACCAAACCAGCAATGAAAGAAATGCCAAAGGGTCTGCTGTAAAACAAACAAAAACAAAAAGAAATAGGAAGTGAAGAAGGAACACAGGGGTAAATAATAAAAATGGCAGCAAATAAGCACCTATCAATAACAACTTTAAATGTAAATGGGTTAAATGCCCCAATCAAAAGACATAGGGTAATGGATTGGATAAGAAAACAAAACCCATATATCTGCTGTCTACAAGAAACCCACCTCAGAAAAAAAGACACACACAAACTGAGGGTGAAGGGACAGAAAAAGGTTTTTCAGGTGAATAGAAATGAAAAAAAAAAACAGGGTAACAATACTTATATCTGACAAATTAGATCTCAAAGTGAAGGACATAACAAGAGACAAGAAAGGCTACTTCATAACACTAAAGGGAGCAATCCAACAAGAAAAAATAACTCTGGTAAATATATACACACCCAATACAGGAGCACCCACATACATTAAAAAAATCTCCTGCAGGATATCAAGGGAGAGATTGACAGCAATGCAATCAAAGTAGGAGACTTTAATACCCCAGTATCACCATTGGACAAATCCTCTACACAAAAAAGCAGCAAAGAACATCAACCTAAATGACCCACTAGACCAGATAAAATTAATTGACATATCCAGAACATTTCACCCCAAAGCCACATTCTTCTCAAGTACACATGGGTAATTTCCAAAGAGAGATCATATGTTGGGTCATAGGCAAAGTCTCTTCAAATTCAAGAAGACAGAAATCATATCAAGCAACTTCTCAGATCACAGTGGCATAAAACTGGAAATCAACTACAATAAAAACAATACAAAGAAATCAAACACATGGAGACTAAACAGCATGCTATTAAACAATGACTAGGTAACCACAGAGATCAATAAAAAACATCATGGCAACAAATGACAATGAAAACACAACAATCCAAAATCTATGGGACACATTGAAAGCAGTCTTGAGAGGTAAGTTCACAGCTCTACAAGCCTACTGAAAAAAAAAAAAAGAAACAATGGTAATAAATTACCTAACCCTACAACTCAAAGGGTTAGAAAGAGAGCAACAAGAAAAGCCCAGTGTAAGCAGAAGGAAGGAAATAATAAAGATCAGAGCAGAGATAAATGACATAGAGACCAAAGAAACAATACAAAAGATCAACAAAACCAAGAGCTGGTTCTTTGAAAGGATAAGATTGATGAATCTCTAGCTAGGTTCACCAAGAAGCAAAGAGAGAGGATCCAAATAAACAAAATCAGAAATGAAAGAGGTGAAATAACAACAGACGTCACCGAAATACAAAGGAGTGTTAAAAAATATAATGAACAACTCTATTCCAACAAACTGGACAACCTGGTGGAAATGGACATATTCCTGGAAAAATATAACCTTCCAAAATTCAATCAGGAAGAATCTAAACATCTGAATAGGCCAATAATTATGGAAGAAATTGAAGCAGTCATCAAAAAGCTTCCAGCAACCAAAAGCCCAGGACCAGATGGCTTCACAGGAGAGTTTTACCCAACATTCAAGGAAGAATTAAAACCTGTCCTCCTCAGACTATTCAAAAAAAATTCAAGAATAAGGAACACTTCCAAGCTCCTTTTATGAATCCAGCATCACGCTAATACCAAAACCAGATAAAAGTCAACCCAATGAAAGAGAATTACAGGCCACTATCCCTCATGAACATAGATGCCAAAATCCTCAACAAAATTCTAGCAATTTGGATGCAGCAGTACATCAGAAAGATCATACACCATGACCAAGTAGGATTTATCCCAGGAATGCCAGGATGGTACAATATACACGAATCAATAAACGTGTTACATCACATAAACAAATTGAGAGATAAAAATCACATAGTCATATCAATTGATGCAGAAAAAGCATTTGACAAAACCCAACATCCTTTCTTGGGTCAATCCCCACACCTCCCAGGGATACCAACAACAATCAAGGCTTAACTACAACAAGGCTGAGCACACAGTCCACAAAGCACCAAGAGTGTCCACCTCAGGTAACTGGGGAGGCTGAGCCACTGGGCCCTATAGGATACCTACCACACAAAGCTACTCTACCAACTCAGGAAAGCAGCAAAAATTTGGAGACAAAGAAACAGGTCACAAATGACAGAAATGGATGAAAGCAAACGATTGGATATAGAGTTCAAAACCACGGTTATAAGGTTTTTCAAGAATTTTTTTAGAAAACACCAATAAATTCAGCGAGACACTGGAGGACATGAAAAAGGACCAACTAAAAATTAAATATACACTGACTGAGATGAAAAATATTATACAGAGACCTAACAGCAGACTAGAGGAAGGGAAGAATCAAGTCAAAGATTTGAAATACAAAGAAGCAAAAAATACTCCACTGGAAAAGCAAAAAGAAGAAACAATTCAAAAATGTGAAGATAGTATAAGGAGCCTCTGGGACAACTTCAAGTGTACTAACATCAGAATTATGGGGGTGCCAGAAGAAGAGAGAGATCAAGATACTAAAAACCTATTTGAAGAAATAATGACTGAAAACTTCCCCCACCTGGTGAAAGAAATAGACTCACAAGTCCAGGAAGCACCCAGTGTCTCACTAAATTTACCGGCATTTTCTAAAAATTCTTGAAATGAGAGAAAAATACACATGATCTCACTCATATATGGAAAATAAAGAACATATAACCTGATGAATAAAAAGATAGATACAGAGGTAGTAAAGCACCGAACAGACTGACAAATTACAGCTGGAATGCTGGGGAGTCTTGGGGTGGGAGGGAAAGAGATCAACAAAGGACTTGTATGCATGCATATAAGCACACCAATGGACACAAGACACTGGGGGTGGGGGAGGGTGAGATGAGGGCATGCAACAGGGGTATGGGAGGCTGGGGAAGGTCAATGAGGGGGGAAAAGGAGATATATGTACTAGTATATGTAATATTTTAAACAATAAAAATATAATAATTCCCATTCTCTTTTCCACATACAATGTACAGATAGATCTCAAAAATAATGTGGATAGAAATAGCCTTTTAAACAAATGGCACTGGGACAATGGATATACACATGCAGAAGAATAAATCTGAACCCCCTACCTCACCTTAGATATGAAAATTAACTCAAAATGGATCAAAGAACTAAAACTCTTTAAAAGGAGCAGAGATATAAATATTAGTGGCCTTGCATTAGACAAAAGTTTCTTAAATATAATACCAAACACACAAATAACAAAAAATATATATATGTAAGTTGGATTTCATCAAAATTAAAAGCTTTTAGACATCAAAGAATACTATCAAGAAAGTGAAAAAAGCCGAAACCGGTTTGGCTCAATGAATAGAGCGTCGGCCTGCAGACTGAAAGGTCCCAGGTTCGATTCTGGTCAGGGCATGTACCTTGGTTGTGGGCACATCCCCAGTAGGGGACGTGCAGGAGGTGGCTGGTCGATGTCTCTCTCTCATCGATGTTTCTGGCTCTCTGTCCCTCTCCCTTCCTCTCTGTAAAAAAATCAATAAAATATATATATTTTTTTAAAAAACTGAAAAGAGACAACCCACAAAATGGGGGAGAATATTTGAAAAACCATGTATGTGATAAAAGTCTAATTTCCAGACTATATAACGAACTCTAACAATTCAACTATAGAGACAAACAACCCAATAAAAAACAAAGTATTTGAGCAATTCTTCAAATAAGAGATAAAATGGCCAAAAAGCACATTAAAAAGGTGTTCAACATCATTTATCAATAGGGAAATCAAATCCAAGCACCTACTAGTATGGCTATAATAATTTTTTAAAATAGAAAAAAGTTTGGTTATAGATGTAGACAAATTGGAGATAAAAAGGAGATATATGTACTAATATATGTACTATATATTAGTTGGAACCCTCATAATTACTGATATAAAATGGTGCAGCCACTCTGGAAAACAATTTGGCAGTTCTTAAAAAGATAGTTACCATATGACCCAGCAATTCTACTCCAAGATAGATAGATGATAGATACATAGGTAGGAAGATAGATAAAAGGTAAATAAAAGCATAAGTCCACAGAAGAAATAGTTGATCCATGTTCACAGAAACATTAATCATAATGGTCAGAAAGTGGAAAAAAACAGAAACGTTCACCAACTGATGGATAAACAAAATGTGTTGGCATATTCATACACGGAATATTATTCAGCCATAAAAGGAGTGAATTCACAATGTATACTAATATAGAATCATTGTTATACACTTGAACCTAATGTTATCTACTATATCTCAATTTTTTTAAAAAGGAATGAAATACTAATACATGCTACAACATGGATGAACCTTGAAAATATTATGCTAAGTGAAAAAAAATCAGTCACAAATCCTTTGTGTTTGAGGTTTTTTAAGTTTCAGTTTGCATTCAATATGATCTTGTATTAATTTCAAAGGTACAGCCTAGTGGTCAAATAATCATCTACTTTACGAAGTGACCCCCTCTCCAATATTTCAGATACCATCTGGCATCATGCAGAGTTTATACAATATTGTCAACTATATTCCCTTTTGCTTTACATTCCTGTGACTATTTTGTAACTAACAATTACTATTTCTAATGCCTTCAACTTTTTCACCCAGCCCCTAATCTACTTCATTTCTAGCATCCCTTAGTCCAGTAATTGGCAAACTCATTAGTCAATAGAGCGGCAAACCATGGCTCCCAAGCCACATGTGGCTAGTGAGCGGCAGTTTGCAAACCATTGCTTTAGTCTAGTCTCTGTATCTATGAATCAGTTTTTATTTTGTTTTGTTCTTTAAATTCCACATGTAAGTGAAACCATATGGGGTTTGTCTTTCTCTGCCTGGCTTATTTCTCTAGGCCCACTCAAGCTGCCATAAATAAGAAGATTTCATTACTTTTTATGGCTGAGAAATATTTCATTGTATATATGTACCACAGCCTTTTTATCCACTTCTATATTGCTGGGTGCTTGCATTCCTTCCATGTCTTGGCTATCTATATTAATAAAAGGGTAATACAGTGGTACCTCGAGATACGCGTGCCCTAACATACGAGATTTTTGAGATACGAGCCGTCGAACAAGTGATTTTTGCTTTGAAATACGAGCAACATTCGAGATAGGAGTAATCAAGCAGAATGGCCGGCTGCATACGACCCACCAATTTACCGCGACTCAAGCGTCTTATAGTTTCCCACGCCTCAAGGTTACGGAACAAATTAAACTCGTATCTCGAGGTACCACTGTATGCTAATTAGACCAGACATCTTCTGGACATCCTTCCAGACAAAGACACGTGGCAGAGGCCAAGGCAGAGATGGTTAGGGGCGATGGGGCCTGCAGGGGGAAAGCAGTTAGAGGGCAATCAGGCAGCAGGCAGATGCCCGGTTAAGGGCAATCAGACATGCAGGCAAGAGAGTGGTTAGGAGCCAGTAGTCCCTGATTGTGAGAGGGATGTCTGACTGCCTGTTTCGGACATCCCCCAAGGGGTCCCGGATTGGAGAGGGTGCAGGCCGGGCTGAGGGACCTTCCCCTCACTTATCATGCATGAATTTCATGCACCAGGCCTCTAGTTGTAAATAATGCAGTGAACAAAGGGGTGCATATATGCTTCAAATTAGTGTTTTGGGTTTCTTCAGATATATACCCAGAAATGGAATTGCTGGGTCATAAGACACTTCCATTGTTTTTTATTGATTTTTTTTTAGAGGGAGAGAAATATCAATGTGAGAGCAAAACATTAATTGGCTGCCTCCTACACATCCCCTATAGGGGATCAAGCCAGCAACCTGGGCATGTGCCCTGACCGGAAATCGAAACAGTGACCTCTTGGTTCATGGATTGATGCTCAACCACTGAGCCACACTAGCCAGGGGTCCATTTTTAATTTTTAAGGAACCCCTACATTGCTTTCCATAGTGGCTACACCAATCTTCACTCCCACAAACAGTGCACTAGGGTTCCCTTTTCTCTACATCCTTGCTAACATTTGTTGAGTTTTTTGAAGAGTATATTATTGTTGTTTGTTTTGTTTTATTGGATGGGCTTCTTATTCTAAATTTTTATCTTCAGACATAAAAAAAAAAACACCTTTTCTGGCCCCATAGGTTTATTCAGCAAATCACCTCCACAAATGACACATGGCAGTTTTAACATACTTCATGTAGGTCACACACAAAAACATCCTAATGTCTTAGACCCTCCACATGAGCAGTGGCCGGTAAACTTCGGAAATGTTCTACAACACGGGAAATGTTCTACATCTACACTGCCCAGTACGGTGGCACGAGCCATATGTGGCTACTGAACATGAAAAAGTAGACGTGTGGTTAAAGTGCTAATTTTTTTATTTCAATTAACTTCAATGAAATACCCTCTTGTGGTTAGTAACTGTTATACTGGACAGTGTGGCTCTAGGTAACTCCTAACATTTCCTGCTTTGCAGACCTCAAGCTGTGCTTCCATTCTGTTAGTCAGAGATGCTGGCTCACTGTGACTACCACAGCCACAAGCAGCAAGCATCTCTGGATATTTCCCCCTCACATTTGAAAGCCATCTCCTGTTTCATTAGTATCAAAAGACTAAAGTAAACAAGTCTGTAAGTCTAAGACTAAAATAATTAAAACCCCCTAGAGAAACCGCTAAAACAACAGCTCCCACTAATTACAAGCAGACAGGCTGTGGTATGTACATAGAAAACAAAAGACCTCTTTCACATGGGGATTAATTGATAGCTAAGGCCTGACTATGTTAAGTATGGCTGTAAATCACTGCATCTAATAAGATCATTCTGCAGTAAAATTTTCAGAATGGTAGTTTCCCATGGAATGAGAGTTCAGAAACATTTGTCTAAATCAGTATTTGCCACAGTGTTTTAAGGAATAATAGCACAGTACAAGAAGTTAAGCAAGCTGCCACCAGTGCTCATGGCTAAGCTGGGGGAAAATGCTAGGCCAACCAAAAACAAAATGTCTTGAGAAGATTTTAGATATTTTTTGATAAGCTATTGTTCATTGTGAATCTCCAGGAGAGAGATTATGGAAACATTATGAAACCTACCTGACCAATAATTATGGAAAATAAAGATCTAATCAGTATTTCTGAAATCTGCCTGGTTCTGAGGATCAAATGAGCACATGCATTCAAGTGCTTGTCGAATGCATGGATCTCCAGACCTGGTGACTGATTCAATAGGTCTGGAGCGAGGAGTCTTTCCACAGGGAAGCCTAAGGGTACAGGGCAACTTTAGGAAACACTAGACTAGTTCATTCAGAGGACCCCAAAAACTCTGAAACAATACATATACATAAAAACATACACGGACCATCACACATACATGCAACCATTTTCTGTTTGTTTGTTGGAAAAAAACAAAAAACAGGAAATAACAAGCATTGATCAGGCTGTGGAGAAAATGGAACCCTTATGAACTGTTGGTAGGAGAGTCAATTGGTACAGACATTTTGGGAAACAGTAAGGCAATTCTTCAAAAACTTAAAAACAGAACTATCATATGCTCCAGGAATTACATTTCTGAACATATTAATAACAAAGTAATTTAAAGCAATTACATTTCTGAACATATTAATAATAAAGTAATTTAAAGCAGTGTCTTGATCAGATATTGGTACATCCGTGTTCATAGCTGTATTATACACAACTAGAGGTCCAGTGCACGAATTCATGTATGAGTGGGGTCCAGTCAGCCCACACAATTGGGGCTGATCAGGTCAGCTGGCCAGGGGAAGGGAATGCAGGTTGACCAGCCAGCCCCACCCTGGATTGGGTCCCCACCCCAACCTCTTGCAGCCCCTCCCCCTGGCTGGCCCTGCACTCTGGTTGAACTGCTGGTCAAACTCCTGGTCTAGGGGACAATTTACATATTAGCCTTTTTTTATATAGGATACCCAAAAGGTGATGGTAATCCAAGTGTCCATCTATAAATGAATGGATAAACAAAATGTTTGTATATATAATGTAATATTATTCATTAAAAATGAAGGAAATTATGACACAAGCTACCAGATATCACCCTAAGGGGAAAAGACAATCACACAAAAAATTCTACATGATTCCATTTACAAGAGACCCCTAGGGTAGTCAAATTCACAGAGACAAAGACAGAAAAGGGTGTGCGATTATTTTTAATGAATACAACGTTTCAGATTTGCAAAATGAAACAACTCAAATGGATGGTGGTGATGGTTGCTCAATGTGAATGTACTAAATGCCACTGAACTGTATGCTTAAAATTTGTTAAGACGATAAATTTGAGGTTATATGTATTCTACCATAACATTTAAAAAGAAAAAAGAAAGAAATCAGGATTGTCTGGTGCTACAGGCAGCCCAGAGCCTTGTGACTTCCAGGCCACCGTCATTACCACCACACGTTGCCTCTAAAAATAGACAGCCACCTAGGTAAGGTTTGAATAGGAAGTCACAGGTCTGACAGATCCTATGTCTAAGAACATGTCACCTCTCTAATTATGCTAATTTGGAATTTATAATACCCCAGGAAAAACTTCAGTTCACCCAAATGATCTAATTAAGAAGAAAGTGTTTACTGATATACAAAATATACGTAACCTGCTTAAGAAATCAAACTTCTTTAGTACTTCCAGCATATTTATCATGTGTGTATAGTCTCAGAGTCCACAACTACCATTTCTTGAATTATGTTATGGAAATAAAACGAAAATGTTAACCCTACCAGGTTCTGAGGGGTCGCAGGATCAACTCCCGATCAAGGGCACGTGCCTGGGCAATGTCTGTCTCTCTATCTATCTATCTATCTATCTATCTCTATCTTTCTCTCTCTCTCTCTCATCCTCCCTTCCACACTCTTTAGAAATCAATGAGGAACATATTCTTGGACGAGGATTACCAAAAACATGTTAACTTTTACCTTAAATTGAATATCTCCATACACTTTCTTTTTAAGTTATTCTAGAACCAATGCATATTTTCCCACTGTTACTACTGAGTCCAGTTTGTATTCTATCGAAGATACACTAACAAATGCTGGAAATGAAGCGGCTATGTTACATATTCTAAAATGTTTAATATCTTTACATAAAAACAGTGATTATTACTTTCTGCTTTTTATATTAAACTTTAATAGAAATTTTACCACCATAAGATCAGTCAGGGTTTTATCTTCTTTTAACCCAAATGTAATACATAAGAAATAAAAATTTGATTGACAGATCATTTAATATTACCTCAGACAGGTAAAAACCTAATTTTTTTCAAAAAATCAAAATAGTTTTTGGAGAGAGGTTTATGATGATCAGTCATCCTATAATTCTGCATTTTTCCACCAGTACTATCAGTGCACTGAACATAATGTCACCCACACATACCCTGCAAAGCAAACAAATCCTATCCCAAAGCAATGGGGGGCTGGGTGAGGATCCTCAATTCACCCGCTGGGTGAAAAATGTTAAACATTATTTCTCCAGATAATTATGCCAGTTTTCAACAGCATTCTGTAAGAAAAAAAATAAATGAAAAAGCTTTCACTCAGAAAACAGTCACATTTGTGAGGTTTTTTTAAATTGTAAAAGAAGGGGAAGAGGGGGAGATAAGAAAATGATACCATCAAAAAAAAAGAAACTTTGTTAAATCAATACACACACAAAATACATATGCAATTTTATTTTTCAAGACCTGGGATACCATTTTGTAATTGACTTTTATCACTCAATAGGATTATTTGCTCCCATGTCACTAAATTGCATTAAAAATAAACAGTAACAAATACCTACACGGATCTACCACAAACACCAGACTTAGCACTTTCCATAAATTCTTTCATCCTCACACTCATTATACTAATGAACAGACTAGTGTTAACATCTATAATAATAAAAGGGCAATATGCTAATTAGACCAGATGTATTCCGGACATCCTTCCCGATAAACCTGGGGCCAGAGGAAGACAGCACGGTCCCGGGTGCCGGAGGGAAGCCAGTGCCAGCAGCGGGGGGAAGGAAGGCCCACTCTTGCATGATTTCCGTGCATCGGGCCTACTTTAAAGATACTGAGGGTCACTGCCAAATAATCACAGTAGAACTTTTTTTAATTACAAAGTCAAATTTATAGAAGCCTTTTCAGGCAGAACCTAATGATGTAGGAACTCTCCCCTCAAATCAACAAGTACATGTCTATGAAAAAAAGAGTTTGGGCGGAGCAAAACTAAATTAAAAGAAGTATACAAACATACACAAGTCGAAAATCTTGACTTTGATGTGCCTAAAGGGAAAGTCTCATTTTCTTTCTGCTATAGAGGAGCACAGGGGCAGTTCAAACAAGCTGCAGCTTCCGGAGAAACAGTCCGCAAGCCCCTTTCACAATACAGGGCTGGAGCTTCCGCAGGTAACCATCCGCCTGGATGTGCTGGCATCCCCCTTCCTCTGTGTTTTCCTGAGAGAGGGAGAAGTCCTCTGTGAGTGGAACAATGCCCGCTGCCCGGGGCGTGAGGCTATCTATGCCTGCTGCCTTTGGGAATTACCCACACCTGTCCCTGGAGGGAATCCTGGTCCTCCAATATGGTCAGATCATGCAGAAGCCAATTACAGGTAACCCTTAATCTCTGTTTTGTGTCTCTCCCCTAGACCTGCCATTCATAAGCACATACAGAGTCTACATAAATTTCCCCCTAGACATTGCAAGAGTTCACTAGAGAGATTGTAGAGAGTAATCACTGGAAGTAAAGTTCGTTCTAAGTGGTTCTTTCTTAAATCTCATTCATGGACTTTTACTTTATTAAAGTACCAAAATATCTGTTTCAAGGTCACTTCATCTGCAGGGCCAAGTCGGATCCAACCAGAGGCTTAGCCCTTATGCTGTAATGCCACCTAGGGTGGGTCACATAGACCACAGAAGCTAACTATTTTCACTTAAGAGTTTCCAAGCCACTCTCACTGGACTTGAAGCTATGCAATACAATCTAAGAAGTAAGTCATAGCTTGGGGTGAGGATCCCATGAGTTAGTACACACAAGCACTTACCACAGTACATAATAAACACCATAAATGTTAGCTTATACTATCACTAGGTGTTCTTTCACTTCTTTCTCTTTCGTGTCTCTGATGTTCGGATGGCCCTCATGCAGTTAACCAGCATGTCATGCCTATCATGTGATCGGCTCCACAGAAAGCACTGAAGAGTCCCAGGCTCCCAAAACCTAGCTGGGGAATCCAATGCACACACCCCCATGTACTCCATTAGATGATAAGTGCCATCATGCCTAAGTGCTGGGGAACTCAGGGGAGGTGGTTTTGTGTCATGCAGTGAAGTACCCTTTCCGCAGGCAAGGAGGGCAATCTACTAATCCACTGGAGCTAGAGCACAGGTGACAAGAATAATGAGGACACATTTCCTCCTTGAGGAAAATGTTTCAGTGAGACTATTGAAATGGTTTAGTGAAAAGAAGTAAAAAGAGTACAAGTGGTCACAGAAAATGAAAATCTATGGTAAAGAACCGCACTGATATGGAACTGAAGATCAGTTGGAGGTTAAGTTAAACACAATGTCTTTGAACTGGGGATTGAACAAGGCCAGAGGTTCACAGCTTCCCAATGAATACATGCAAAAGCTCACTGGTGAAGCAGAACCATTAAGGCCAACTCAAAGCTTCTGTGAGATGAAGCAGGTATGGACAGAGGATCATGGGAGATAAACCCAGGCAGGAATCTAACGCCTTGGGAAGGAATACTCATTTCCCGACTCCCTACAACTGACCGTTACACCCACCCAACTAACCTCAGATGCCTCTCTACCTCCCAGGATTCTTGCCATACAAAGCGCTCCAGGGAGTGGCTTCAGAACTGAAGCTCTACTGTGCTCAAAATGTTCTTATTTAAATGAAAAACTTGTGACAGCTCTGTCTATTTTGGGTTTTGTGTACTCACTACAGTTTTTGGTTTTTTTACTCTCTTACTTCTTGCATTAAAATTGTGGTTGACATACACATATTTTGGCCTAACTTCCTCTAATCCGCTCAGCTTCTTATCTACCAATCAATTCCACTGGTTTCACTGTGAAATAAGATAATAAATGCTAACTCTTTAATACCTTTGAGCATCACTAATACCTTTGAGTATTTGTCCTCCAATTGGACATTTTTCCATCTACTAAAGTTATCTATCTGTAATAATATAAGTGTAATATGTAAATCGACCAAACGATCTAACAGCAGAACGACTGTCTGGACGACCTTCCGGACAACCACACTATGACACGCACTGGTGCCAGGCCAGCCAAGGAGGGTGCAATGTGATTGGTCGGGTGGCCCTGCTACTGCCCTGCAGAGGCGGCCCAGGCCACCCTCTGCAGAGCAATCAATGGAGGGGCTCCGCGATCGATCACCCCAAAGAGGGAGGCCAAGACTTTATTAAAGCATAATTCACAAATAAAACTATGTCTGGGCCCTACAACAAAATAACTTATTATATTTTTACATTGCGAAATGATTACCTCAACAAAGCTAATTAAGCACATCCATTTCCTCAGTTATCTGCTTTTTTGTGATGAGAACATTTAAGATCTACTCTCTACAATACAGTATTAGTAACTATAGTCACCTCAAAACTTATCTCTATATTTAAAAGGATAAGTGACCTACTGTATGTCATATGACCGTCCAACCAACCAATTGGCCGGTACATATAACGCGCATTGGCAACTTAAAAATAAGCATGCGAATACACATAAACCTCTCACTGGCGCCAATCTAGACAGAGTAGGAATATTCCTATCTGAACCCGTTTTCAAACATAGTTATATATTGCTTTCTCTCGAGTTCAAAGAGTGTGTGACTTTAAAGTTAAAGTTGTAAATACTTCATCACAAAGGAAATTAGTCAAGCACTCTGAATGTGTTTTTACTTTTAATGTGGAAATCATGGTATACTGAGAGATATTAGAATAAAGTTTAATCAATTTATCAGTCATTGTTTTTATCAATGTTGTTTTTATATCATGTTTTTGTTGTTCTTATATCTTTTTTTTGTTTTTATGTCATGTCTTTGTTGTTATATCATGTTGTTATTGTTTATTTATTAATCAATTTATATGTTATTTTCATATACATTTTACTAATTTTCTTTCATCTCTGACATTTCTATTATAGAAAGAGGACAAACAGCGATATTAAAATATTTATTCTAATTCATTTCCTTTCAAATCCATGCACCGGGCCACTAGTTCTTCTTATAACTGAAAATGTTAACCAGCATCTCCCCATTTCCTCCACCTCTCAGCCCCTGGCAACCACCAACCTACCCCTATGAGTTTATGGACTTATATTTCACACATGAATGATACCATACAGTATTTGTCTTTCTCTGTCTGGCTTATTTGATTTAGCATAATAACCTCCAGGTTCAATGTAGGCTCAAATGGCAGAATTTCCTTCTTTTTCATGCTAATTACTGTTTTAGTGTATTCACACACACTCACACACACACACACAAATGCATGCCACACTTTATATGCATTTTAAATATATTATTGCTGCAACCCTGGAACCTGTAGACTTCATTCATTTATGTAATGAAATATGTGCACCAAACAATCTAATACCTAGCCTGTCCTCGTCAAATCAATAAACCAAAGCAAACTTACTTTCTGTCAAAAAAGCCTGACTTCATTTTTCAATTCAAATAAACGTGCTAATCTGCCTTCCCTATAAGCCTCCCTATTCACCCAACAATCCAGTCCAATTCTCTTTGTTACCAACATGAAGTAAGGCTCTGCCCCATTTATGATCCTGACCAAAGCTCTCTTTGTTTTGGTGTTTACAAATTCTCACTCAGGAGCTAAGAATTCTTCAATGATTTCTTTATAGGGTAAACCAGACAGAGGTTTTACTCCCTGAGGCAAAGACTGAAAGATTCATGCAAGGTGAGAACCAGTACCGAAGTCTGCCAAAGGGGAGAAAAACAATCTGTGAATGAGAAGGTAGGAAAGAAGAATCAGGCAACAGATTTTAGGAAAGCAAATATGTACACTGACCATCTGAATACCATTAAGACTATCTCTGCATGCAAAATCCCTGGCAATTTGCATAAAACCTCAGGCATCCACATGTTTCAGTATGAAGACTACAAATTTAAGAAAGAGCTCCAGAGCTGAAGTCAAAATTGAAAGCCAGGCACCCACTGCAAAACCTGTCAATCCTAATGTCCTAGGCATAGAAGCAGAATCAAGACAGAGGGCAACATGGTGAATGTTCTGGGTATGCAAGTTCAACCGGGGCACACAGAGCATGGGTTCTGGAGCCAGGAAGCCCAGCGTTTGGGTTCTAGCTCTACCACTTAGGAATCATGTGACCCTAAATAAAAGTCCTTTATCTCCTGTGGTCATTTTTATTGAGATTCAATTGACATATAACATTGTATAAGTTTAAGGTATACAACATAATGATGTAATATGTGTATATATTGGAAAATGATTACCACAATAAGGCTAGTTAACACATCCTTCACCTTTAAGATCTACTCTCTTAGGCCCTGGCCTGTGTGCTCAGTTGGTTGAGCATCATCCCTTGCACTGAAAGGCTGCAGAATCTATTCCTGGTCAGGGCATATGCCAGGGTTTCTGGGCTCAATCCGGGGTAGGGACCATGCAGGAGGCAGTGATCGATGTTTCACTTTCACATCAATATTTCTCTCACTCTCTTCCTCTTCCTCCCTCCCTCCCTAAAAATAACTGTTACAACAATAGATTTACTCTCTTAGTAAGTTTCAAATATACGATAACTATAGTCACTGTTAACTATAGTCACTATGCTACACGTTGGATTAGATTTTGTGCCCTGCAACCCTACTGATTTTATTTATTGGTTCTAACCGTTTTTTAGTAGAGTCTTCAGTATTTTCTATATAGAAATAAGATCATTCATCTGCAAACAGGGACAATTTTAACTTCCTCCTCTGTGTTTCGTATGCCTTTATTCTTTTCTTGCCTGATTGCTCTGGCTAGCACTGGTAAGACTGGGCATTTTCTAGTTCCTGATCTTAGAGGAAAAGTTTTCAATCTTTCATCATTGAGTTCAACCTACAGAAAGAAAGAAATGTGATACATCATATTAAATGAAAAATAATAGGTGCAGAAAATTCATTTGACAAGTCTGAACATCCACTCATGATAAAAAATGCTCAACAAATTGGGTAAGGAAGGAATGTTCCTAAACATTAAAAAAAAAAAAAACCCTTAGATGACACATCCTTTATCTCTTTAAGGCTGTTTCCTCATCTACAAAACAGGATGTGATGATGATGATGATGATGATGATGATGGTGATGGTGATATAAAAATAATGTTATAAGGAACTAAGGAACTGTGCTTCACTGATTATATATAAGATAACATGGGGTGCTTATCATAAAACCTACCATGCTGTTAACATTCAATAAATACTAACAGCCAGCAGTTTGAGCTGTGAGTAAGAAGAGGATTGTTAACAGCAACAAGTCAAGTCAGACAAAATAGAGACATTATTTTCAATTATAAGCCTGTCCCATGTCTCTAAAACTGCCTTCCATGAGTCTAACTCCAATCAGAGAACAGTTTAGGGAAAACATAAAAATGTTCCCTTCTTACTATGACCCTAAGGGATAAACAGCACCAATAAGATTCTGCTATTTTTAAAGCCACTCTCAAATCTTTTATCTGAATTTCAAACTGTGTTTAAGGTACTCAGTCTAATAGCATCTGACAGAGTTACCAACAAAGAAAATGAAGTGAAGAGAGAGCTGAGTTAGAAAACCCCTACAGGTGTTAAAACGTGGTCTTTTGCAAACCAAGAGATTAGGAATTTAATTTGTGCAAGTATGGGAGACTTCCAATCATTTGTCTGGGAGAGCTTAGTGCAGATAAGAACTTAATTTGCCTGAATGACCTAGACTTCATTCTGCAAACATTCTCACTTCTAAAATGGGCATGGAGCTTTGCCTTTAAATGGATATCCAAAAAAAAAAAAATCCTGGAAATGCAGGAATTAATTTAATGTCTCATAAAAGTGTAAAGCATGCATGCCAGTGTGGCTCAGTTGGTTTAGCACTGTTCCAGGCACCAAGAGGTCTCCAGTTCAATTCCTGGTCAGGGCACATGCTTGGGTTTCAAGCTCCATCACCAGTAGGGAGAAGGGGGAGGCGCAGGAGGCAGCCAATCAATGATTCTCTCTCATCAATGTTTCTCTCTATATATAAAATCAATAAAAACATATTTTTAAAAGTAAGGCATTATTAGACATGCTAAAATTGAACAGCATATGAACAAATAACCAATGAATTGTCTCACAGATCAAGTTCATTAAAGATCATGAGCAGTTAATTCCATTTCTTTTAAGTTTTGCTAGAACTGGTCTGATTTAATTTTAGCTCCCCATTTACTAAGGCAAATCATAAGATTCAGGATATAATTATATCAACTGCTTCTGAAAAACAAAGGCCAAATATTGAGATACTGAAGAGGACACTATATTCTCCCAATGCTTTTGTGGAGGCAAAGCCCAAAATCATGGCCTATTTTTCTACTGGACAAACTGAAACAGAGTGCATCACCCACAACAGTAGCAAATAGCAAGTAAGCAAAGAATCAAGGTATCACAACACTACTACACCCATAAGATGATGTGTTACCTCATTTGTCCAAAAGAAAACTCTCGGAATAATTCTATCAATATAATAATAAAAGGTGTGACAATAGATCATATACAAACAACATAATCCTTCAAAGATTGTCAAAAATTAAATAGCTGTATTATCTAATAAATTCTTTTATCTGGGAGAAAAAATGTACTAATCTTTAGTAAATGAAACTTTCACATTAGAGATATTATCTAAGAGGCACTGTTTTTCTAAACCCAATGAAGCTGGCTCTTTGAGCTTATAATAGGAGCACTGGCTATGAGAAGTTCCATTTCTAAAACTTCAATTACAGCTTATCTATGATTTATATTGGTACCATATGGGGATAAATGTTATGAATCTCTGTAAGTGGAGGCATCAGATCACACTGCATTATTAAAAGGAACTTTCTATTTCTGCAGTAACCCAGTAATTTAGAAATGACATATTAGCTAATTTTATCATAACTTAGAGCAAGTCCTATACTTTAAGCTAAATAGCTTTCAAAAAGCAATTCCAAATCCTGTAAATGAAAATTAAAGTGTTAAATGCATTATCATGATAACATACACTTTGGAAACCAGATTTGTCAGATAATATGTGATGTTTTGCCTTTTTCTGAAAAATTGGGTGGGTGATAAATAAATTAGAGTGTGCACTACACTTTTTTGGTCCTATTACCTTTCTTAATGTCAACTAACAAAACGCAGTATGAAAAAAAATATTTGTGCCGAAACTGATTTGGCTCAGTGGATGAAGCATCAGTCTGCAGACTGAAAGGTCCCAGGTTTGATTCCAGTCAAGGGCATGTACCTTGGTTGTGGGCACATCCCCAGTAGGAGGTGTGCAGGAGGCAGCTAATCAACGTTTCTCTCTCACAGATGTTTCTAACTCTCTCTCTCCCTTCCTCTCTGTAAAAAATAAATAAAATATATTTTTAAAAAAGAATATTTGTAAAATTAATACCATAACACAAATATTGACTGCATCACAAAAAAAAAATGATTATTGGCTATAAAAGCCAGAGGAAATTTTCGGTCTTATGACAAGAGGGAAATTCTAGAAATGTGTGCTATTTGAAAACAAACCTAACTGTCCCCCATATAGTTTCTCCCATAATGAGAGAGAGAGAGAGAGAGAGAGAGAGAGAGAGAGAGAGAGAGAGAG
>JAAGEH010002526.1:658061-747752 GCA_011751065.1 Lasiurus cinereus | reverse complement strand
GGCCAACACACGGGCCACATACCTGGAGTTGTTTCACCTGTCTTTTAAGATGGATTCTCCCAATACAAGGATGATTCATTCCAATATTTCTTTTCAACCTTATCGTTTACAGAGATACCCACCACCAAAGGAGAGCTAGAAGGACACGTACACATCATAAATCACAGTGGACAGGTCAGCTTCATGCTTAGTCAGTTCTTCATTCAATATCCTTTCCCAGTTCAAGGCAGCCTTGTCTCCTCTTGGAATTAATTGCCATGTAATCATCACTTGGATTATTGATCTCCTCTTTCACAGCCAGCTTTTTAAAAAACTGTTTTAATCCCACTTTTTTCAAATAGGAAAGTTGAGGAGGGAAATACAATGATCATGAATATAGCCTTCCCCTCAGATTCAACGTTCGTTAACCATTTGCTATGTCTGCTTTACCTCTCTACATATGCATAAACATGTATGTTCTTTTTTCTCATTCATTTGAAAGTTGCAAAAATCATAATTCATCCCTAAAGCCTTCAGCATGTGATTCCTGAAAATAATATCTCTTATATGATCACACTATTATCCCACCCAATAAAATAAACAATAATCACATACTATCCTCTAGTATTTGGTCTGTGTTCAACTATCCTACAGTTGGTGAAAAAACATTTGTTATAACTTCTCCCTTCAACCTGAATCCAATCTAAATTCACACATCACAACTGGTAATTAAATCTCCTTAGTTTCCTCCGGTCTAGAGAATTGTGCAACCCCCACCCTCTCTTTCTTTCTCTCCCCTTTGTACAACAATGGCTTTTGAGAAGCCCCTGAAAATTGCCTGATTAAATATCATACATTTTGAACTTATGTGACTATTTAAGTCTAAGGGCCATTTACCTTGTTTCTCTACCGGCCGTGTTTCTTAAAACCTTGAAGTTTGAAAGCCTGATATGCAAAGTGTCCCCTCAACAGGAAATTCCACCAGGAGTTTGACCAGTTCAACAAACTTGACTGCTCGCTATGACGTGCACTGACCTCCAGGGGGCAGCGCAGAACTTGGCAGGTATCAGCAATGCAGCACTGGCAGCGAGCAGTAGTGGAGGCGCTGCTGGCCCCAATGGGCCCTGACGAGAGCAGGACCGCGAGTGGGCAGTGCCAAGCCAAGGAGGGTGCATGTGGGACCCAATCACCTCCCCAAACGCCCCGAAGACAGCAACCAGTGGTGGTGGCAGGGGGCAGGGCCACTGCCCAGCACCCAGGCGCTGAGGGAGCCGGGCAGGGGCCTGATGACTCAAGTGGAGGAAGGCGCACAGGGGCCCAGGTGCTGCTCAGGGGCTGGAAGTCAGCTGGGACCTGCCCTTCTATGCCAGAAGCTCACGCTTCAATCACCGGCCAGACCTAGGGATCGCACCCATGCACAAATTTCGTGCACTGGGCCTCTATCTATACAAAAGGCTAATATGCTAAGTGTCCTTCCCACCTTCCAACTGATCGCTATGATGTGCATTGACCACTGGGGGCAGATGGTCAATGCACGAGCTGCTGTGATGCACACAGAGAAATGGCACCACGGACCTGGTGCCCAAAAAGCAACCCTTGGTTCCCCCAAGCGGGACACAGGCCCTGTCACCATCTCAGAGCCACAGCCACCAAATTGCAGCTGATGCTGCTGAGACCCATGGCATAAAATGCAGCCCACAGGCCAGCCTCGCCCAGAAACAGTCACTGTGGGTGCCAGGTAATGACATCACATAGAAACACCCGGCTTCCTCTCCCTAGTGACTACCATCCTTGTAGTTTCTGCAGCCCAGGAACACAACTTGCTTCATAGCCAGGTGGAAACCTTTACACTGTAACCAAATGTCTGTGTAGTGTTTTCCCATGCCTCATCACATTTGATCCTCACAGAAGTCCTGAAGTAGGTAGATAGGAGATTTAGTGAATCCTTTTTTCTTTACATTAGCTGGAAAATTGAGATTTAGAAAGTTTAGAAACTTGACCTGAATGAAAAGAAGTAAGAAATGGTGGACCTTGAGAATGACTTCAGGTTTTCTGTCTGAGCAGAATATAGTCAAACACTTCTGCGGGTCAATATTTTGCCCTTTATTCTTCCTCTGTGATCTACAATAATAATCGACTTCATGCTGATATTTACTGCTGTGTTGCTGACAATTACCTGAAAGAGAAGTTGGGATGCTTCACTGGGCTGGAAAAAGTTTAGCTACATCAGAAAGCAGGTCTAGCCCTAACCGGTTTGGCTCAGTGGATAGAACATTGGCCTGTGGACTGAAGGGTCCTAGGTTTTATTCTGGTCAAGGGCATGTACCTTGGTTGTGGGCACATCCCCAGTAGGGGGTGTGCAGGAGGCAGCTGATCAATGTTTCTAGCTCTCTATCCCTCTCCCTTCCTCTCTGTAAAAAATCAATAAAATACCTTTTAAAAAAAAGAAAGAAAGCAGGTCTTATTAAGCAAGTTTGTTCTATATATATAAAAGGCTAAGTTGACTCAGGCATGCATGATACATATAAAGCTCTTGCTTGCACCAATCGCATATGTGTTTCCATCTGTGATTGTCGATCATGAATTTGGTTGACACTTCTATTATAAAGAAAGAGTGAACAGCGATATTAAAATATTTCCTCCAATTAATTTCCTTTCAATGTGCACAAATTCATGCACCGGGCCACTAGTTCTATAAGGCAGAGCTTTGCTGTTTTCTCTGTCCTCCTCCCTCCCCTAGCCTACTACCCTTTCCAATGGACTAATGGATTTTTACTTATTTAAAATGTTTCAATAGATTAGAGTTATTATTCTTTCTTAATACTTAAATTGTCTCAAATTCAATAACTAGGAGGTTCTTTTAAAAATTGCTTTTTAAAGTCTTCTCCTTTGTTAAGGGGTACTTCTAAAGAAAATCACCCACTCATTCAATTAATAAATTCAAAAAAATGTGCTAAGTGCTTACCATGTGTTTGATGCTTTTTTTTAGGTGTTGGGAATATATTAATGAACAACAGAGTCCCTACTATCATGGGGCTTCCATTACAACTTCTGGGAACAAACAATAGACAGAGGGTTAATTAGTAAAGATATCAGATACAGTGGTGCCTCGAGATACGAGTGCCCTAACATACAAGATTTTTGAGATACGAGCCATTGAACGAGCAATTTTTGCTTTGAAATACAAGCTACATTTGAGATAGGAGTCATCGCGCGGATCGGCCAGGTGCACAAGACCCACCAGTTTACCTTGACTCGAGCGTCTCATAGTTTCCCACGCCTCAAGGTTACGGAACGAATTAAACTCGTATCTCGAGGTACCACTGTACTGATAAGTGCTCAGAAGAAAAAGAAAGCAGTGGAGAGGATGTCCAACGATAAAGAGTGGTTATTTTAGACAGGGTAGAGAGAGCCATCCCCTCTGATGACATTGGGCAGAGATCCAAGATGAACTTGAGGGGAGTTTGTAGCATCAGGAGGGAGAAAGCCAGGCAATGAGAAGAGGGCCAAGATGCTTGGAGTGTTTAATAAACAGCAACAGAGCGAAGTGGCTGGAGTGTAGTGAGATGAAGACAGTTGTAGGAGATGAGATCAGAGAAGAAGGGATCCTAACATACTCAGATACTCAGTATGTAAATATGGCTTGCTTCTGTTTCCTATTTTTACCATAAAGTAACAATTTTTCTAGCAGGTTGAATGGCTCTCAAAAAGATATGAACATGCCCTCAACCCAGGAACTTATAAATGGACCTTATTTGAAAAAGAGTATTTGCAGATGTAATTAAGTTAAGGACCTCAAAATGAGATCACTCTGGATTACCTGGGTGGGTCCTAAATCTAGTGACAGCTGGCCTTATAAGAAGAGGCGAAGATGCAGAGAGGAGAGAAGGCCAGGGGAAGATGGAGGTAGAGACTGGAGCTCTACAACCACAGGCCAAGGAACACCTCAAGCCCCTTATGAAACATTAGCAAAAGACAGACCTAAATAAGTTCATCAGAAAACTCAATTAATAGTAAGAAATAAATTGATCAACAGATTCAAAGCAATCCAAATCAAAATCCCAGCAGTTAGTTTTACAGCAATTGGCAAGCTGATTCTAAAAATAATACGGAGAAGCAAATGACCTAAAATTGCTAAAGCAATTTTTACAAGAAACTAAGTTGGGGACTCACATTACCTGATGTCAAGACTTACTATAAAGCTAAGTGATCAAAACGGGATGGTACTGATATAAAGATGGATACATACATCAGTGGACTGGAATACAGTGTCCAAAAACAGACTCCTATATTGTCAATTGGTTTTCTACAAATGTGCTATGGTATAAACACATTATACATAATGTGCATAACATATCCCCCAAAAATATGTCCACCCAGAACTCAGAATGTGACCTTATCTGTAAATAGGTCAAGGTCATTATTTGAGATATTATTAGTTAAGATGAGGTCATACCCGATTAGGTGGGCCCTAAACACAATGATTGCTGTCTTGTAAGAAAAGAACACACAGAGGAAACAGAGACACAGACACACAGAGAGAAAGTCCTGTGACAACCAAGGCGGAGACGGGAGGCAAGAAATGAGTCACCAGAAGTTCAAAAGAGTCAAGGAAGAATTCTCCACTCCAGCCTTTACAGAAAGTCCTGCCAACACCTTGACTTCAGACGTCTAGCCTCTGGAGCTGTGGGAGAAGAAATTTCTCTTTTAAGCCACCGAATTTTAATTTGTTAAGACAACCCTGAGAAACCAATACAGGTGTGTTTTGTTTTGTTTTAATATATTTTATTGATTTTTTTTACAGAGAGAAAGGGAGAGGGATAGACAGTTAGAAACATCGATGAGAGAGAAACATCGATCAGCTGCCTCTTGCACACCTCCTACTAGGGATATGCCCGCAACCAAGGTACATGCCCTTGACTGGAATCGAACCTGGGATCTTTCAGTCCGCAGGCCGAGGCTCTATCCACTGAGCCAAACCAGTTAGAGCCAGGTGTGTGTTTTTGTTGTTGCTGTTGTTGTTGGTAGTGATGGTTCGGTTGGTTTTTACTGAGTTAAAATTCATCTAACATAAAGTTCACCTGATCTTGGGTTTTATGGTCAGACTGGCCTGGATTCCACTCCGTTATCTTCCACTTCCGGTACCTACCAGAGCATGTTGCCAATCTGAACCTTATTTTCTGACCTATAAAATAGGAATATAGGAATACCGTCTACGCGGCCCTGTGATCATTAGGATTCCTTGATATAAAGCAGTGGTTCTCTACTTTGGCAGGCATCACAGCCAACTATAGGGCTTATGAAAACATCGATTGCTGGGCCCCACTCCCAGAGTTTTCTGAGTCACTGGGTCTGGGGTGAGGCCTGACAATTTGCATTGCTAACATGCTGCTGGGTCTGAGACCATACTTAGCCCAAGCATAGAGCTTGAGGGGGAAAGGGCAGGGAGACCCTACTTTGGAACCAGAGAAACCTGGGTATTAAATTCTGACTGACTCCTCTGGCTATGATCCTAGAAAAGTTCCATAACCTCCTTGAACATCAGTTTCCGAGTGAAGTTCTTGGCCGAGGGAACAACAGCCACCTACCCCTGAGGGCTGCCGGGAAAGAGGTGATGACCACAGAGGCACAGTGCCTGGCACAAAGTGAGTGCCCAATGAAGCGGACTGCTCTGATTAGGCTATGGCTTTCAGCACTGAAGCATTTGATGCTGCTAGTCAATAGCCTATCACTATTAGGTTTGGAAGGGATTTTTTGTTCTGCACGGTTTTAAGTTATGTTATCAGGAGTAGAGAGTCAAGTCCCTCATCTTAGAAATTAAAGGATGTACTGTTCTGACTACCAGTGACAGGAAACCACCAAAACCAGTTCATGTAAAATCTCCTGGACAAAACCAAGGTGCACCAAGGATGCACACAGACTAAATTTGAAATGATACGTAACAACTCAAGAAACCAGGATACTGTATCAGGAAATGCTTGGCTTGATCATCTCCATTTTTCTCTCAACTGGCTTCCTCTGTTTACTCAGCCTGCTCACGGCCCTTAAATATAGCCACCCCAAGATGATAATGATCTATATTTGATGGGGATTTGGGTTACATAAGTCAAAACTCATGCAATGGTACACTTAAGGCACATGTAAGTTCCTGTGTGTTTTGGACTTCTCTTCATGCCTGTCTCCCTCACTGAATTGTAACATATAAAGGACGAAAAGGGAATCACAGACATCTCTGAATACCCAACTCACATGTAGCCCAATCTCAATAATGTTTCATTCTTAAACAAAGGAAGACAAAGTTAAGAATGTGAGATTTTACTCATTAAAATTCATTCTGAAAAATGTGTTAAAAGTTTTCATTTTAATTAGTGACAACATTCTAGTGAGTTAACATGAAGATATTTAAATGTTACATATTAGAAAGAGAACTACATGTATAAGCAAACAATTAGTGTCTTAATTATGGTGCAAACTGTTCTGAGAATATGACTCTACCACCACCTAGTGGAAATAAATGCATATTACCATGTTCGGAAACTAAAGAAGACAAAGAATCTCCAAAGGACGTGCATGAGCAAACACATTCACTAGGCACCTGTTTGGTTCTAGAAATTGTGCCAGGTTCCACGAGGAAAGGCACTGCTTGTGTTTGTTTGATCACTGCCTTAGCACCAGAGTGACAAAGCACTTGTTAGCATTCAATAAAAATGTATTAGCTGATGGACTAGATTCTGGGATTAAAAGGAGAATGAGATATGATCTTCAGGAAAGACATTCAGTCATCCAAAGCCAATAGAATTTTATTGGACAATGGATTATTGTTCAGAACTTTTAAAATGAGCTATCAAGCCATGAAAAGACATGGATAAATTTTAAATGCATATTACGAAGTGAGAGAAGCCAATCTGAAAAGACTACATACTCCATGATTCCAACAGTAAGACATTCTGGAAAAGGCAAAATCGTGCAAACAGTTTTGGGAAAGGAGAGATGAACAGGCAAAGCAGAGAATTTTTATATCAGTGAAACTATTCTGTGTGATACCGTATTGGTGGGTAAATGTCATTACACATTTGTCAAAACCCAATACCATGAATGAACCCTAATGTAAAATATAGACTTTGGGTGATAATGAGGTGTCAATGTAGTTCACCACTTATGACAAATGTACCAGTCTGGGGAGGGGGGGGGTGGTGTAGATAGTGGGTGAGGCTATTCATGTGCATGGGGCATATGGGAACTCTGTACTTTCCACTCAATTTTATTAAGAATCTAAAACTGCTCTTACTAAAAAGTCTATTTTTAAAAAAATCATAATTTTTTATTCTGACTTTAGAAATTCAAATAAGCAAACTTGCATCTAATGAGTATATGAAAATATGATATTGTTCATTTTGTGTGATACTTTTTCTGAACACCTGAGTAAATGCTCAATAAATGTTATTTCCCCAAACCAAGTAACTACCATTAAGTAGCTATAAACAAGCCTCTGTTCCACCTATAAAATTAAGGTAGCTAGATTAACATTATTAGTTCCCTTCCTAATTTAACATTATTTTAATTTTAAAAGAACAATAGAATTTAAACTTTTCTATGTTACAAAGAAGGAAAACTATCAGATATTTACAGTATCACAAACACCAAAAAAAACACATTAAAAAATACTGTCAGATCTCACTTACAAATATTAATGTAAAAACTTTACAAGTAATACCAAAAAAGAACTCAGAAGTGCTATAAATGAAAGACAAGCTATGAGCACAAGCTTTTAATTCTAGTTTAGGAAGTTCACTAATATAAATAACCATCCAAACAGATCAAAAAAAAAAGTTAATGATCATCTAAGCCAAAAGAAAACATGTAACACAATTTTAAACCATTCTTGATCTTTAATCCTTATCAAAATAGCAACAGATGATTGCTAACATAATTTTAATATAATTGAAAAAATGCAAAATTTGTATCAGTCCGTAACTTTTTTGGTTTTCATGTTCTTTTATTATTCTGTAAAAGGTAACAAAATATACAGAACAAAGTTTTCCTTTTTAACCAATGTTACAAACCCATATTATTGCTTACATATGAATATTATACTATATAGCTGATCATTATTAATCAGGGGAGAGTCCAACCAGGGAGCCTCTAACTGTTAAACAGGAGTTTAAGCGAGTGTCCTCCGAGCTGTTTATCTGGAATAAGCAAGACCAGGGGGAAGGAGTCACTGTGTGCACATGTGTGATGCTTTCCACCAGTTTCTAAGCCTCAAAAACATAAACACAGAGATACATCCTTCCAGAAATCAAGTGAATCTATTAATGTGGGCTGATTTCAAATACAGAGGGAGCATGGCACAGACGAGCCACAACTCTCACACATGCCAGCACGGAGCTGCCCCTCAGGCGTCCAGCGGCCCTTTCCTTGTTTCGATCGGCCCTGCCCCCAGCACAGACAGGAAGTGACTGAATAACAGCAGCAGTAAAAATCAGGCCCCTTTGGCACTATGATATAAATGGGAGAATAGCCAGGGGAGCCCCCACCGTCCCGGCCTCAGAATATTCCCGCTGGAGCAGCTCCTCTCTCTAAAGGACTGGCACCAGGAGGTCTAGATTAGAGAACTACGAATACGAGTTTCAGAGTCTGCGGGCGGCCCTGTCAGTCCGCGGCCTCACATGGCCTCCAACTCGTACATGAGCTGCTTGGCGTTGCCCTGCCGGATCTGCCACAGCGTCTGGTACTCTTTGCGACCTTGCCGCATGTTCTCGTTGTAGATGATGCCGTTGTGGGTCCTCTTGTTCTCGCCGCTGGCCTGGGACAGCTCGCTGGACAGTCGTCAGCTGCTGCTGCAGACGCAGGTTCTTCTCGGCCTCGGTGACCCGCTTCTCGGTTCGGCCTCCAGGCTGCCCTCGCCGGACAGCTGGGCGCTGTAGCCGGAATCCTCCGTGCCCTCCTCCTGCAGGTTCTCCCGGAGGTGACAGGCCACCAGCTCGTACACAGAGGGTGGCGGGGGCGGCGGCGCCCTCATGACCAGCTGCAGCTCCTCCTCGGTCTTCACCAGGTCATCCTGGGCCTCCTGGGTCAGGTGCTGCCTCTCCCCCACCTCCTCCTCCTCCTGGCGCCTGCGTGCCTCCTCCAGGAGCGCGATCTCTGTGGTGCACTCGGCCAGCTCCACGGCCAGCTGCTCCTGGTTCTTTTTTATTGTTTTTAATATATTTTATTGATTTTTTTACAGAAAGGAAGGGAAAGGGATAGTTAGAAACATCAATGAGAGAGACATCGATCAGCTGCCTCTTGCACGCCCCCTACTAGGGATGTGCCCACAACCAAGGTACATGCCCCTGACCGGAATCGAACCTGGGACCCTTTAGTCCGCAGGCCGACGCTCTATCCACTGAGCCACACCGGTTTCGGCTGCTCCTGGTTCTTTATCGGAGCCGCTGTCTGGCTCTCCAGCTCCTCCTGGGCACGCAGCGCGTGGGAGCCGAGGAGCACCGAGGTCTCCCTCTGGCAGAAGATCTCATCGCTCAACGCTTCAGCGTGATGTCCTGGATGCGCTCCTCAGACACGTCTTCGGGGTAGAACTTGGCCCTGAACTTGAACTGCAGGGGATTCTCCTTTCTGACCGCCTGGGCCGACACTTTTTTATCCAGTTTCAACCTGGTGGGGAAATCCCTTTTATCTACATACTGGAGGCCGAAGCACCACACTTCCCGGAGGCCGATCCAAAAGCTGCTTTCCTGTCGTGTGCGGCTGGATGGCGACCTCCAGCTCCGCACCCATGGTGGTGACCCGGACACTGACTGGTTTGGCACTGTGGGTTCCAGCGGGTTCTTCTTGGTCCTCGGGAACACGCGCGGCAGCGGCGGAGGCGGCTATGGACCGTGAGCTCCGCATCAGCGCGTAGGCTGAAGGCCCCAAGCCCGCGCTGCAAGGAATCCCTGGAAGGCCGGGTCCTGGGGTCGCACCCCTAACCGCCCAGCCCGCCCCTAGTCCCTAACTTTCTAGTGTTCTGTTTGAAACATTATTGAAAGACTAAAACAGTGAAACAGTAGAAGTATTTTAGAGATATTTCTGTGGAAGTCTAGAAAGAATAAAGAAAGCTTGCCATTATTTTTTAATATGAATCTAGATTACAAAGCACAAGATTGATGCATGGGCCTTAGGGTTCGCAAACTGGAAACACAACTAGGCAATACCCAGAGTGTTCCAAAGAAGAAGAAAAAGCTAAGAGTTTTTATAGTAAAAAGTACATTTTTGAGAAAAATCAGTACTGAATTCTTAGCCTCTGGATTGATCCAAGATGGTGATCCTGAGTCTAGATGACTGGATAATGGATGTCAGGCGGTCTAGATACAAGAACTTTCTTGTGTTTGTCCTTTAGGGAGTAATCAGAGGGTTCTCCTGAGATCTGATGTATATCTACCTGGGCATTAATATAGGTCTAGAAAGTTCAAAGGTTTAAATTCCCAGGCTAGTTCAAACAAGAATAGAATCATTTCCTCAGACCTCAATCATTAACGTTTCTACCTCTTGACTATAGTAACTCAGCAGCTTGTCTATAGTGACTATTTTATTTCTTCATTCTATTTCTCATGAGAAAATTCACACTGTAAAAAGAGAAATCCTGAAAAAAAATACAGAGATATGCTTCCATAGAAAGTAAGGATCATTCAACTCTGAAAAGAGTTAAGAAGGGAAACTGAGATTCTCTGTAGGAAATATTTTTATAAGTCAGATATGCATCCATCAAGACACTGTTATGCATTGAGATAGGGCAAATGCTTTCACTGTGAAGGTTAGCCCCATAACTCATCAGCCAGCCAAGAAATCAATCAACAATTTAT
This sequence comes from Lasiurus cinereus, assembly GCA_011751065.1. NCBI lineage: Eukaryota > Metazoa > Chordata > Mammalia > Chiroptera > Vespertilionidae > Lasiurus > Lasiurus cinereus. The sequence continues at coordinate 736,932 of JAAGEH010002526.1, read as the reverse complement.
AAAGTTCTTAACTATGTGCACAACTCTGTAGCAGCTATAATAGTGTAAGCGATGGCTCCGTCTGGAGAAATATGTATTACATGGTTGGGAGACAAAACAAACACATGAAGAAAACACAAAGCAATGTATGAAATGAATCAGGCAAACAAATAATGGAAGAATTTCTCTCTCTGATTTCCAATATATGTTTTAGGAATAAGAATACAAGAAGTAGAAGTAGTCAATCAGAACAGAACTTTATTTCCTCCAAGTTTGAGAAGCTGAAAGGATTTGAAGCTTGTTAAATATACACAGGGCTGAAACCGGTTTGGCTCAGTGGATAGAGCGTCAGCCTGTGGACTGAAAGGTCCCAGGTTCAATTCTGGTCAAGGGCATGTACCTTGGTTGTGGGCACATCCCCAGTAGGGGATGTGCAAGAGGCAGCTGATCGATGTCTCTCTCTCATTGATGTTTCTAACTCTCTATCCCTCTCCCTTTCTCCCTGTAAAAAAAAATCAATAAAATATATTTAAAATATATACATACACACACACACACACACACACACACGTAAATCATCTACATAGCAATGGTAATAACCAATCAGAGATTACTAAAAAAAAAAACACATAAAATCTCAAAGAAAACTGAGCAGAGTTTATACTCCTACTTCATTAAAGCATATTTACTAATTAATTCAAGCTCTACTATACACACACCACTGTGCTAGGCTTCTACTGAATGAGCCAAAGTGAAACAGGTAAAAATACTTAAAGAATTCTATACAGTACACAGGACTGCAAGCAAGTTCTGAGGGCAGCTCTTCAACAATGCAAGAACTGTCCCTGCCACTGTGGCTCAGTGATTGAGCGTCGACCTGTAAGTCAGGAGGTCATCGTTCCCTTCCCCGCCAGGGCATATGCCTGGGTTGCAGGCTCCATCCTCAGTGAAGGCATGCAGGAGGCAGCCCAACAATGATTCTCTCTCCTCACTGATGTTTTCTACCTCTCTTGCCCTCTCTCTTTCTCTTTGAAATCAATAAAAATATATTTTTAAAAAGAAAAAACTGGGACTGAAAAATCTTAAGTTTGGAGCTTAATCACATTGAGCTATGTAGTCACTTCTGTTTATATTGCTAAAATAAAAACCACATCCCTACGATAACCCACTTCTCAGCACCATAAACTTATAATTGAGGAAGTGCAGATGATAGTTTACAATTCAATTCAGAGAATATTTACTGAGTTATAATACTATGCTCAGTGTCAGAAATGTGAAGTTGAATAAGACATGCGTCCAGTTTTTTGTTTTAAATACTTATAAAGTCAAGTCCAAGACCTTGAACTGAAAGAGCATGTTACAGAGTTCTTCTCTTAGCTGGGGGTGAGAGTGGGAGTGGTATGCCTTTAAAAAGTAAGATTCCTTAAAACATCCTATTTTTCTAATCATTAACTACCTAACCAAAGGCCAGAGAGCTGGAAAACTGCTATACTTTACTTGAAGAAGTGAATGGAATATAAATTGGAAATAAAAATTAAATATCACTGAACCTATAATGAGGTACTGGTACAATATAAAGCTATAAGGTCCTATATCGAGAAATTTTATTTGTACAAAGCAAAATATAACCAACTAACATTCACGGTGTTATTACAGTGCAAAGGGGCTTCCAAATAAGAAATGTGCTCTGTTGGAAGTGCTAGGGACACTGGCTTCCAATCCTGTAGAGAAGACCAATGTAGAAAGGCAGGTACAGCCACAAGGCAAAATGCTAGGAAGTGATAGAATGCCTCTTTACAATTTGCAGCTAGGTTATCACCCATGATAAATTGATAATCATTCATTAACTCTGAGAGCAATAGACAACTGGCAGGCTATTTCATGCCTCAAAGAATCTATGACAAAAATGACAGGTGACTTTGAATTCAAGAAAATAAAATGGATCCTTGGAAACTGTTACTTTCATGCATTCTTCTCTCAAATAAACTTGGAGGCAGATATAGGTACTTGCTGCTAAGAAGGTCATGATTTCCACATCAATGATAAATGGGTTCATGTTTGCCAGTTGCATAAGCCCGTCAATCAACAATATACAGGTGAATTAGGCATCTAAGGCAGCGGTCACCAACTGGCGGTCCATGAGGTCCGAAAGTTTGGCGATCGCTGATCTAAGGTATATCCTGATACATAATCCACTCTAGGTCGTAAGAGGGAAGGATTGTGCAAAATATACATCAAAAGCCTACATTAAGCAGGGCCGATTAAGATTTAGGGATTATGTTTGCAGGTTTTCCTTGGCTGGCACCTCCTTGCCGCCACCACAGTGTTGGTGTTTCCATATTAGGGCTTTTGTCTGGTTCTGTTTCCTTCCAATTCATGTTCCCAAACTGATCTGCACCTAAGGGGTCAGCTATCACCTATCCTCCACTATCTCTAGGAAAACGTCTCTCCTGGACCAGTGATTATCAACCCTGGCTGCATATCAGCATCACCTCAGCTGCTGTTAAAACATACCAATCAAGCCCAGGCTAATTACATCAGAGTCTCTGAGTTTCCCTAAAGAACAGTCACAGTCCTGACCTACTGCTCTTGGAGATCGATCATTCCAGCCCTCTCTTGGTCATCTCCTCCTGAACCCACAGGCACCTCAAACGTCTCTCCTATCTGAGACACTCACCTACCAGCTCTAAGCCAGAGCATTTTCCCTCTTCCTTAACTGACTCCAGGAGCATCAGTGGTCCTTCTTCCTGGCTTCTACACTATTCTGTCCATGCCTCCGTTAAAGCATTTACCACCATTTATTTTAACTGATTGTGCATGTATCTATCTCCGCCATAAGAGAGGGGTGTTTTGTATTTTACATTTTAGTGTCTGAAGCATCCCCAATGGGTGGCACCAGAGTGAGAGTAACAGCCAAAAGCCAAAGAGACTAACCAGATTTCTGTAGTCAGGTCTAAGAAGTAACTACAAGATTGGAAAACTGGAGACAAGGCTAAGGATGATTAACCAGGTAGACACAGGATCAGAGTCATGAAGGAGGACACGGGAGAAGGCCTAATATGCCTGAAGCTCAGCTCATTTGCCTCCACCCTGTACACTGATTAAACCAGACTGATTAAATCTGACCGTGCGTTGGAACAAACACTCCTGACAAGTCTATCTCCCCAAAGTACATCAAACTTAAGTTCTTCCACCCTTACTGCTACCACACCTTTCGGCCTTCCTCGGCTTTTGCCTAGACTTCTAAAACAGCATCTTGATTCATGCCCATACTGTTCATTTCTTGCCACTCCAGCCTAGAAGAGATCACAGTTGCCTTTAAAATAACAAATCCCTTCCCCTTAGCCCTGCATTGGGAATCCCCCGGGAGTTCTTAGAGAATGAAGTCTAAATTCTCTACCAAGGCCTATCAGGCCTCTCAATCAGGCCCTACCCAATCCCTTGAGCTATTCCCCATAATCAATACATTCACACTCAACAGCTTTCCATCAGTTCACAGCGTGGGTCCTATACACAGGCTGTTCTTACAGTGAAAATACCCAATCCACTGCCCATCCATTAGCCATTTTAGAGATCCCATAAAAACCAGCCCCAACACTACCCCAATTCATTTATTAATTCTTTTCAAAGGTGTTTTGAGGGGGTCCTATTATGTGACAGGCATTGGCATAAACATTCATATAGTATTTTGTTAAAATGTGAGTTATGACAGTTAAAATATGTTATGTTTAAAAACTTGTGAGTTTATCTTCTCCATCCATCTATAAAGGTAACAGCCATACATTCTGGTCCAGCTATCTTGTTCTGACTTGGGTCCAAGAGGGACCCAGGATGCCAGGCAATGTCTAGTAAAGACTCCCTTGGAGGCCCCTGGATCAGGCCACAAGGATTGCTATTAGAATAAAGGCCTAAGTCTACATGTAGAATACAAACAATGAACCAACGTGAAGAAGGGTCAAAGCAAGCCTTCACCCCAGATGAGAAGGCTAGGGGTAAAAGCAATGAATAAAGAAGGCAGAGATGAAACTGAAGTATGGAAAAACTGAAGACTGATTTTGAACTAACACCATGAACACAGACTTGGTACACTTTTCTGGATCAGGGCCATAACCTTCAAAGGATAAAACCATTCTAAATACATTACACTCATCTTCATAACAACCCTACAGCCTAACCTAGTACTAAGAATGCATGCTGTGAAAGTGTGCTGAATTAACATTTTTGCAAGCAATGATTACACATATACTCATGTACACAATGTGTATTCATATGATCCAGAAGCTAAAACAGAGCCATTGAAACACTAAATTTTAGCACAGGATATCAGAGATCTAATCTAAAACTAGGGAGTTGAAACAATGCCTTGCATACAATACCTACCAAAGGACTAATTTATTCTACCATTAGACAAGTTACAGGCAAAACTAAACGATGGACTGAAAGGTGGACATAAATTGTCATGTAGACTGAGCAACAGAGGAAACCATTCTGCGTTTGGGGGAGAGGGAGCACATCCAAACAGAGAGCAGCAGATAATATGCTTGGGTTCTCGAAGGCTTTCCAGTTCCTAGTTTCAATCCCTCCCCAAGTTTCAAGATACGGTCCTGCCCATCAGTTCTGAGATGCTCTGAATCCTTTTAATATATTCTTCTTAGCTTAAGCTAGCTCAAGCTGGTTTATGTTACCCCAAAACAAAAACCTAACACCAAACATAAATAACAGTTCCTGCCTCTGCTGCCATGCCTACATCCAAGATAATTACTCCCTTGATAACAATTTCATTTCTTACTCCTCTTTCCAACCACAACTCATTCAATAACATCCAGGAGCACCTACATTTCAGGTGCTGGCAGCACCTGGCAACGGGAAGATGATGAAGCCATGGTCTCTGTACTCCAGGTCAAAATCTATTGCAGCACTTTTTCAAAATGTGAATCTTTTTTTTTTTCAAATATATTTTATTGATTTTTTACAGAGAGAAAGGGAGAGGGATAGAAAGTCAGAAACATCGATGAGAGACATCGATCAGCCGCCTCCTGCACGCCCCACACTGGAGATGTGCCCGCAACCAAGGTACATGCGCCCCAACCGGAATCGAACCTGGGACCCTTCAGTCCACAGGCCGACGCTCTATCCACTGAGCCAAACCAGTATCAGCCAAAATGTGAATCTTGATCAATTTGTAAAATCAATGTAGTCAGTCCCAAAAAGCACTTCCTAAAATTTAAGATATCTATACAATAAAAACCTAGGCAACTGTTAACAGCATAAGGACCAGAATGACAGGTCGCTATGATGCACACAGATCACCAGGAGACAGACACTCAATGCAGGAACTGCCCCTGGTGGTCAGTGCACTCCCTCAGTGGGAGCGCTGCTCATCCAGAAGCCAGGTTCATGGCTGACGAGCGCAGTAGCAGTGACAGGAGCCTCTCCCACCTGCACAGCAGCGCTACGGAGCAGCAAGCAGGCAGGTGGTAAGGAGCAAGGGGTCCCAGACTGCGAGAGGGCACAGGCCAGGCTGAGGGAACTCCCCCCTCCTACCCCAATGCACCAATTCTGTGCACCAGGCCTCTAGTAAGAGAATAAAACGAGAGTGCATCACAAGAGGCAAGTTAAATGTTGTTTTCTATAACTTTTGTTTCAGTTACACGTGTGTGTTGGAAAGCAATATTGTATGTATTTTTTTGTTTGTTAATTCTCACCTGAGGATATTTTTTTCACTGATTTTGAAAGAGAGTGGAAGGGAGGGGAGAGACAGAGAGAAACATCAATGTGAGAGAGAAACATTGATTGGTTCCCTCCAACATGCTTCCTCCTTCCTCTACCCCCGATTAGGACTGGGGATTGAATCTGCAACCCAGGTATATGTACTTGACTGGAATCTAACTTGAGACCCTTCAGTCTGTGGGCCATCACTCTAACCACTTAGCAACATTGGCCAGGGCTACTATGTATTTCTTACTCTGAGTCTTGAACAGAGTTCGAAAAATACCAGTGGGTCCCTATTTCCTAATAATCACAACACATGTGAAAGAAAAGGATGGTCAAAACTTGTGCCTTAGAGAATTCATTAGTGCTTTAATTAATAAAAATAATCATTTTAATTGTCATAGCCTTAGTTTGTGTTGATTTTACAAACTCTTGGAAACAGATGTTTGCCTCAAGTAGATTAAACATTCCTTCTTGTTTAGATTTAATTTGCTAAGCAAATCTTTTTCTCTTTGCCTTCAACAAAGAAAGTTCAAATCAGCATGTAAGAATTATAAACTCTTAATTAGTTAAGTATAAATTTAGTAAGTTCCTATTAAACTAACAATGAATGCTGACCAGTCAAAACCCCAAATACCTACCTATAAGAGATGACAAATTAGCCTGCAGAAAAGAAGACCATGCAACAAAAGATAGCTGTGTGCAAAAATGTCAAAGGCAAATGATAACTCTAAATTGTTTAAGGTAACTTCCAAAAAACATTAATTAAAGAGAATGTAAAAGAATACATCAAGTAAGCCTTGGGCATTTTCTGGTATTTCTTATATTTTTGAGTCTAAGAATCTTATTTCACTACAAAAAAAAAAAACTGAAGTAAAACATAATTTATTCTCTAACGAAAAGACTGTCAATCTCCATCAGATAGTGGAAGTTATGATACCCTTGACTAGTCAACAGAATATTTACTGAATGCCAGGATATTATGAAAAACTACTGGAAGCTAATTCCAGCATGTCATAAATGCAAGAAGTTTCATCAAAAGGTTGATGAAAGTAGGGGGTTCAGCAGGGCTGAATACAGAATCTGCTGCTGGAAATGGCTAAAGGCATTTCCCCACACCTAAAGATTTGCATAGGTGATAGCTTACTGTCAGACAGCTGGCCAAATACCTGAACAGCCAAAGGCAGTTCCCCCAATCTAACAATGCCTCCTGTATCCCAAACTTACCTTACTTATGTATATCTATTTTGCCTTAGGACAAATTATGTTAATAAAGAGCAAGGGGTCTGGAGGTTCATGAGAACCTGGTTCCTATAGCTAAGCTCCTCTGACTTCCCAAAAAATCACTCCAAAATTATGTTTCATCTCTAGACTCTTTAATAATTTACCTCAGCCCTTCTCCAAATTCCTGAACTCTTCTATATGCTGGACAAGATCCCCAGCATTAATGGTGCCCAAACTCAGGGACCTCTGGAGAAGAATTCACCAGAGTGAAAAACAGCACCAGTAATTGATGGTAAGATCAACTGTGCATAATAAAGCCCTTATCAGCTTCGGAAGTCCTCAGATCCATAAGTGCATGATTCTTTTTGTTTAAGCCAGAATATTATGAGGAAGAATTTGATTAAAAGGTAAATTATAAAGAAACTAGAATTTCAAAAGGTATTTTTTTTAATTAGACTCAGGAAAGAGTGCCATTATTGTATTTAAAAATGGCATTTCTTGCCAAAACTGGTTTGGCTCAGTGGATAGAGCATCAGCCTGTGGACTGAAAGGTCCCAGGTTCGATTCCAGTCAAGGGCATGAACGAACCTTCGTTGTGGGCACATCCCCAGTGGGGTGTGTGCAAAAGGCAGCTGATCGATGTTTCTGTCTCATCGATGTTTCTAACTCTCTATCCCTTTCCCTTCCTCTCTGTAAAAAAATAAAAATATAAAATAAAAATGGTGTTTCTTGTTCAAATTAAAACCCTAATTCATATTTGGGATCAAAGGTCTATAATTTCTAAAAAGCTGCTCGATCCTCTGCCCCTGGAGAAGAAAGTCTGGGCAGCTAGAGAGATCAAAGCTGTCGGCTCTCTCCCTGGGAGGTTCTTTAATGCTTTGTTTAAAAATTACCGACATTGGGATAAACAAATGGTGAAAATAACTCCAAGAGCTAGTCATTGCTTTGGAAAGCGAAATAGGAAAAAAATTCAGAATCTGTGATTTTATTTGGTTTAATGTGCTTTTTGTTGTCTATTAAGCATGCCTTTAATTTAATTGGGAAAAGAAACGCAGCCGAATCACTTACTGAATTTTCCCCTAAAGCAAGCAGGAGGTGGGGATCCTGTAACATGAATGTCCCCTCTAGGAAAGGTCTCCTTCTCGCCATGAAACGTTTTACAAAATTTAGAAATGTGTTTGGGATTTATGTTCTCCTAAGGAGAGAAGCTAACTTAAAAATTAATAAGCACAACCGTTGGATTTCAGATTTTAAATAGGTTTTGAGCTAAACTTAACTCTCTTTCTGATGGTACAGAATCAAACCAAAAGTGATTTTTCTCAAGAGGAAGATGGCAGAAAGGACACAAAAAAAAAGATACAAACTGATAATTGATTCTAAGCAATAAGATTGATGTTTCCATAATAAAAGGTAGTTTTTAAATAATAATGGACCGTGTTCAAAAGTTAACATTAAAACTGCTAAAAAAGTCAGTAAATCATCTCAGTTACAGAATTTGCCAAAGTAAATGCTTTAGATAGTGATAATTAACTTTAGAATCTCAAAATTGTTGAAATATACATAAATAATATATTGAATATGAAGGTCCAGTAGCTCAGGGGAAACTAGCTTCACTCTTTCACATTTAAATAGAACAGGCTAGGTCAAAACTATTCTGCCAGCCAAGGACAAAGTTTTTCAGCAGCAAAAAAAAATAAAAAAATAAAAATGTGGTCATAGCCAAAACCAATTTGGCTCAGTAGATAGAGCGTCAGCCTGCAGCCTGAAAGGTCCCACAATCAATTCCGGTCAAGGGCATGTATCCTGGTTGTGGGCACATCCCCAGTAGGGGGAGTGCAGGAGGCAGCTGATCTATGTCTCTCATCAATGTTTCCAACTCTTTATCCCTCTCCTTTCCTCTCTGTAAAAAATCAATAAAATATATATATTTTTTAAATAAAAATGTGGTCATTTTAAATCAAGCTTTTCCCACTGGCAACAATTTCTAAGGATGAGTGTGGCAATTTGCATTTAAATGGCTACAGGCTTACCTCCATATGTTTGGTAACTTAGAAACTTTGGATTTTGCTGAATTAAATTAAATAAGAAAATAAAATTAAATATCTACGTATTTTGAAATAACAAAATGCTAAAATGTTAATCTGAAATTGACTCCCATGAAAAATCTACAGGACAGAATTAAATTTATTAAATATGTCTTGTATTTTTGAAACATATTCTTAAAAATATAAAGGTATTACTAATCTGAAAAAATGCTATTTAACTTACCAGCTAAAAATTTAAGACTTCTAAGAGTTTAAAATTAAAATTAAATTTAGAAAAATCATATAGCTGTGATAACAAATGGCATAAAGTATAAAATTTTTATTTTTTGAGAAAATAATTCTTGTATTTTCTCTAGAAAAATCAGTAATTATACTACGTGTGGTAAAATGTCAACCTAAAATATGTTGTTTACATGGTCTAATTAAAAAAGAGAATTAATTCTGCGATCTGAACCAAATTTTTAATATAAAAACCAATTTAAATTTAATTAATATACTTTAATAATTATAAAATTATATAATCTTTAATCTTTAAAGTATATAATCTAATATATGTATATCTGACAGTCTTTCCAAGTTAAATTTCAAGATTTTAACTGAGGGATGATTTTTAGAAAACCCCAAGGACCTGGGGTGATTCAAAGAATTTGTTCTCTCTTCTTAAAAGAAATATTTTTTAATTAAGCCGATCTAATATACTTGAAATGACGTGGAAAGTTTTATCAAATAAAAGTTAATACATACATTTTACTTATATACATATATTTTAGGTATTATGAAGGTTTTGGCCTCTAAGGAGGGCAAAATAAAATAGGTAAAAATATTTCTTAAAATTCAAAAGCAGTGGAATTTTAAGGTGGACTTTTAAGACAAAAGCCTCAGGCATTTGTGCCTCATAAATCAAACATATAAATTTACTAATTTAGCTTTTTCTATAAAGTTACCTACTTTAATTACTTAATAAATTAGCTTTTTAAAATATAATCAAGGTTTCATATAATTCCAATTAAATGAGAAGCCAATTTTTATAAGCAATTAGATTTAACGAAAGCCAAGGTAAAAATTTGCATAACTCCAGTCCTCTGAAATAGTTATTAAGGCCTCCCATAATCCCTCTGTATATGCACATAAGCCAAAAAAGAATAATGGTTTAAAGTAAATTCTAAACTTAATAAAAAGAAGAAATTTTAAAATTTTTCAATCTCTTCCACTAATATTTACAGGGTAAACTAAAAATTGTTATTCAAGTGTTAAATCTAATAATTAGTAATAGTCACCATAATTATAACGGGAGTCCTTTAATGTGACTACATGGCCTGGCAATATTGCTAAGCATCCAAAAAGGAACTACATTTACTGTGTTATTGATGTAAAAAAAGAAAAAAGAATATTTTTAAAGAAACTCTCTAATGTGACCTAAAAGTTACTCTGGAAGTAAATAAAGAAAGGTTTCCTTCAAACATCTAGAGAACGGTAATTAAAAATCAACCTATTAGGCCTCAAAAAGAAAAGTAAGTTATTTGTGTTTTTTCCCTTCCTAAATAAAGCTTATATAAAAATATTCAGACTGATAGAAAAAATTTAATTAAGGTCACTTACTGGCCATACCAAAGGATAAATAAAGTTAGAAAACAAGTCTTATTTCAAACTAATTTAAATTGGCAAATTGAAATAAGTTAATATTCAAAGGAAACTTTGTTGTACTGGGCAGAAACCTCTTCTTGAAGTATTAACTAAATTTTTACTGATGGTTCAAAAACTGCATGCAATGAATCCAGTATACTCATATTTCTTTGCAGAAAATTTAAATTAAAAGTTATCAAGACTGCACTGCAAAATTTCCAAAAACCTCCTTAATATTATTTAAATCAAAAAAGGAGGGATAGCCAGGACCAGTTTGGCTCAGTGGATAGAGCATCGGCCTGCGGACTGAAGTGTCCCAGGTTCAATTCCTGTCAAGGGCATGTACCTTGGTTGCGGGCACATCCCCAATAGGGGGCGTGCAAGAGGCGGCTGATCAATGTCTCTCTCTCATCGATGTCTCTGACTCTCTATCCCTCTCCCTTCCTCTCTATAAAAAAATCAATAAAATATATTTTTTTAAAAAGGGAGGGATAGAATAATCTCCTGTAAGAAAATTACATCAAGCCTTAATTGCTTTAATTTTTTTACTTTGAAAATTATTTTTTCATTTGTAATGCTGATAGAAAGACACCCATGAATACACGCATGGTGTTAAAATAAGCCAAAGGAAAATCATTTGGGCAAAAGATGAAAGGATCCCAAGTCTAGTTTTTAAAAAGATTGCTTTATTAACCTTTGGTTGAGAATATGTTGATATATTTCCAGAAAACTTCTCCACGCCTGTGTGGATTCCTGCAACAATGAATCCCAGAGAGGAACTGACAGGACTGCTCCAATAGGAGTGGCCCCAAGAAACACGCTGATGAATAGCAGTTCTTCTATTATAGACAAAGCTAATCCTCACAGTCAATTGGCCTGGAGGTCAATTCCTCCCAGTGTACCAATAGCAATCAAGGCTTAACTACAACAAGACTGTGTACCCAGCCCACAAAGGGATGCACCAAGAGTGTCCTTCTCAGGTGATTGGGGAGGTGGAGCTACTGGGCCATAAAGGACAACTAGCACACAAAGCCACTCCATCAACACTGGGAAGCAGCCAAAATTAAGAGACAAAGAAACATGTCACAAATTAAAGAAATGGAGGATAGCAAACTATTGGACATAGAGTTCAAAACCACATTTCTAAGGTTACCCAAGAATCTTCTACAAAGCGCCGAGAAACTTAGTGAGACCTCTGAGAAATTTAGTGAGACCTTCAAGGATCTTAGTGAGAATGCCAAAAAAACGGAAAAGGACTGGTCAGAAATTAAGCACACACTGTCTGAAATAAAGAATGATATACAGAAATCCAACAGCAGACTAGAAGATCCCAAGAATCAAACTAAAGATCTGAAATATGAGGAAGCAAAAAACACCCAACCAGAAAAACAAAAAGAAAAAAGAGTCCAAAAATGGGAAGATAGTTAAGGAGTCTCTGGGACAATATCAAGCGTATCAACATCAGAATTATGGGAGTGCCAGAAGAAGAGAGAGAACAAGATACTGAAAACCTATTTGAAGAAATAATGACCAAAAATGTTCCCTACCTGGTGAAAGAAATGGATTTACAAGTCCAGGAAGCACAGAGAACCCCAAACAAAAGGAATCCAAAGAGGACCACACCAAGACACACCATAATTAAAATGCCAAGGGCAAAAGATAGAGAATCTTGAAAGCAGCAAGAGAAAAAACATTTAGTTACCTACAAGGGAGTACCCATATGACTGTCAGCTGATTTCTCAACAGAAACGATGCAGGCCAGAAGGGAGTGGCAAGAAATATTCAAAGTGATGAAGAGCAAGAACCTACAACCAAAAGTGCTCTACCCAGCAAAGCTATCATTCAGAATTGAAGGTCAGATAAAGAGCTTCACATACAAGAAAAAGCTAAAAGAGTTCATCACTACCAAACCAAGATTATATGAAATGCTGAAGAGTACTCTTTAAGAAGAGGAAGAAGAAGAAAAAAGTAAAGATAAAAAATTATGAACAACAAAGTGATAACAAATACATACCTATCAACAAGTGAATCTAAAAATCAAGTGAATAAAAAATCTGATTAACAGAATAAACTGGTGGATATAATAGAAATAGGGGCATAGAAAGGGAATGGACTGACAATTCTCAGGGGAAGGTGGTGTGAGGGGTGCAGGAAGAGATTGGACAAAAATCTTACACCTATGGATGAGGACAGTGGCAGGGGGTAAGGACATGGCATGGGGGTGGGGAATCAAGTGGAGGGGAGCTATTGGGGGGGGGGAAGAGGAATATCTGTAATAAACTGGTCAATAAAGATTTATTTTTTTAATTAATTTTTATTAATTTTTTAGACATATCTCCCCATTGCTCCCCCTCCCTCCCAGGCACACCCCGACCCCCCAGTATCTGTGATCATTGGTTATGCTTATATGCATGCATACAAGTCCTTTGATTGATAACTTATCTACCTCACCTAACTTTAATCTTTCTGCTGTAATTTCACAGTCTGTTTGATGCTTTATGATTTTTGTCCTCCTGAGAATTATCAGTCTACTCCCTTTCTGTGCTCCTGATTCCATTATATTCACCAGTTTATTCTGTTGATCAGATTTTTAATTCACTTAATTTTTAGATTCACTTGTTGATAGATGTGTATTTGTTGTTCATAATTTTTTGGCTTTTACCTTTTTCTTCTTCCTCTTCTAAAAGAGTACCTTTCAGCATTTCATATAATACTGGTTTGGAGTTGATGAACTCCTTTAGCTTTTTCTTATCTGTGAAGCTCTTTATCTGCCCTTCAATTCTGAATGATAGCTTTGCTGGATAGATTATTCTTGGTTGTAGGTTCTTGCTGTTCATCACGTTGAATATTTCTTGCCACTCCCGTCTGGCCTGCAGCGTTTCTGTTGAGAAATCAGCTGACAGTCGTATGGGTGCTCCCTTGTAGGTAATGAACTGTTTTTCTCTTGCTGCTTTAATATTCTCTCTTTGTCTTTTGCTCTTGGTATTTTAATTATGATGTGTCTTGGTGTGGTCCTCTTTGGATTCCTTTTATTTGGGGTTCTGTGTGCTTCCTGGACGTGTAAGTCTATTTCTTTTACCAGATGTGGGAAGTTTACAGTCATTATTTCTTTAAATAGGTTTTCAGTATCTTGCTCTCTCTCTTCTTCTGGCACCCCCACAATTCTGATGTTGGTACGCTTGAAGCTGTCCCAGAGGCTCCTTACATTATCTTCACATTTTTGGATTCTTTTCTCTTCTTGCTTTTCCAGTTGAATGTTTTCTGCTTCTTTATATTTCCAATTTTTTACTTGATCCTTGCCTTTCTCTAGTCTGCTGTTAGGACTCTGTGTAATAGTTTTTATTTCAGTCAGTGTATGTTTAATTTCTAGTTGGTCATTTTTCATCTCCTCTTGGGTCTCACTAAATTTATCCATCTTTTCTAGCATATTCTTGAAAAACCTTATAAGCGAGGTTTTGAACTCTATATCCAGTCGTTTTTTTTCCTCCATTTCTTTTGCTTGTAATCCCTTCCCTTGTCTCGGCATTTTCACTATGCCGGGGAAACTTCTGTGCTGGATTCAGCCGCAGAAGCCTCTGTTGAGCTTGGGAGGGGTGGAGTCTCAGGGCTTAAGGGATCGCCTTGCCTTCCAGTCGGCCCCGCCCTCCACGGCCTCTGAGTCTCACGTGACTGGGTAATGGCTGGAGCGGTCCTTGTGCGCGTGCCCGCAGTGCCTCTAACCGCTGCCTTTCCGGCTCCCCTGCGCACCAGGACCACAGGAGTCTAGGTCTCCAGGGTTTCGCCCGAAACAGGGGCTTAGTGCAGTCAGAAGTGGCGCAGTTGGGAGGGTCTATCTCCCGCCCACTCGCGAAAGCCAGCAGCACAATCAGCAATCCGTCCTCCGCGTGGTGCCGTGCGCGACCAGACCTCCGATCCTTTGCGACTCCCCTAAATTTCCGTGCACTTCTCCCTTTTCACAGTCCAAACTCCCCCCGTATGAGTTTTGGCTGGATCTGGGGTTTAGTGTCGTAGGATAAGGGGTTCAATGCCGTTGGGAGTGTCCGTTTCCCTCCCGCCAGAGAAAGCCAGCCAGGTTCTCCAGCACCCGCTCTCTCAGCGCACGCGTCTCCGTACCTCAGCTTTTTGCAGATCCTCTGGGTCTCCGTGAGCCCCTCTCTTTCCCTCTAGTTGTAGAACTTCCACTCAGCCAGCTTTCCTGTGGTTCTGGATGATGTCCGTTCTGTCTTTTAGTTGTAGTTTTGAAATTGTTGTGCGAGGCAGCAGTGTAGGTGTTTACCTATGCCGCCATCTTGGATTCTCCTGTCAAGATTTATTTTTTTTAAAAAATGGAAGAATTGAAAAAAAAAAAAACCAGGCTAATGAGACAAGAGGAGAAACAGTCCAGAGATGGAAGATGCTGAAGACGCCTTGCTATACTAGCAGTCAGCAACTGTGTATCGCTGCAGGTTGCCCAGGACCAAGCCAGAGAAGGTCAGACCTGCATTGCCACTGTTTGTCCACCATCCAGAAATGAAATATCATTGCTCGCATGTATATATAAAAAAATTGTTGGACAATGAAATTGAGACTCAAAGAACTGTTGGCCCAGAAAGAAATTTACTGCAGACTAATCCCTTTGATGCCTGTCAGCAATTTAAAGGGACATGATAGAACTCTATCCTTTCCATTGAATTTCAAAATCTTACGTTCTTGTTAAATTTATAAAATCTAAAAGGAGGATATGCCCGAAACTAATTCCAGCATATCATAAATGCAATAAGTTCCATCAAAAGGTTGATGGAACTTGGGGATTCAGCAGGGCTGAATACATATTCTGCTGCTGGAAATGGCTAAGGGCATTTCCAAATACCTAAAGATTTGCATAGATAATTGCTTGCTGCCAGACAGCTGAGGGCATTTCAATCTACATGTTATTGCCTCCTACTGACCTGAACAGCCAAAGGCAGTTCCCCCAATCTAACAATGCCTCCTGTATCCCAAACTTACCTTTGATATGTATATCTACTTTGCCTTAGGACAAATTGTGTTAATAAAGAGCAAGGGGTCTGGAGATTCAGAACTTGGTTCCTATAGCTAAGCTCCTCTGCTTTCCAAAATTATGTTTCATCTCTAGACTCTTTAATAATTTACCTCAGCCCTTCTCCAAATTCCTGAACCCTTCTAAATGCTGGACAAGACCCCTGGCATTACAGAACATCATAAATAATGTGAGATGTCATGAAATACTAATTGTTAAAATCCATCATAAAAACTTAGAACAGGTTTAGTGGCAGAAAATGATCACATCACAAGCATGTTTCTATAGAAAAATCTATTTTACAAAGCATGGCAGTCAATGTCTATGTTTTTTAAAAAGCATGTATTTGCTGCTTACTTATTTATTCCATTAGGAAAAAGTACGTAATTAAAGGTTAAGAACAACATACATGACATCCTAAGGATACACCATCACTTATATAGTACTGAGGCTGGGGATGAATAATCTAACTCTCATCATGAGAAAATATCAGAAAAACCCCTATTAGGGACATCCTATGAAATACCCAGCTTGAATTCTTCAAAAAAGTATTAATGTCATGAAAGACTAAGAAAGGCTGAGGAACTATTCCAGATTAAAGAAGACTAAAAAGTCATGACAACTATATGTAACATGTGATCCTATACTGATCTTGGAATGAAAAAAAAAAAATGCAACAAAGGTCATTACTGGAATAATTGACAAAATTGGAAATAGGGACTATAGATACAAGTATTGTGTGAATGTTAAATTTCCTGGATTTAAATAAGTGTGCACTGATGATGTAAGAGAATACCCTTGTTCTTAGGAAACACATACTAAAGTAGTAAGGAGAAGGACACATGTGTGTAATCTACTCTCAAATGGCTTAGAAAACAATAGTGTGTGAAGATAGAGATAAAAAATAAGTATGTTAAATCAAATATGGCAAAATGCTAAAATTTACTGAATTTGGGTACAGGTCATATGAGAATTCTCTGTACTATTCCCCTCAACTTTTTATAATTCTGAAATTATTTCAATATAAGGTGTCCTGAAAAAAAAAAAGGTATACATACTTTTAATAATTATTCATTAAATATTTAAATCTGAAAATAAACATCGGTTGAGCTATCAGGGAAAAAAGTGTGAATACATTTTTTGAGACACACTGTATATAATGCTTTTAAGCAGTCTGACCAATTTTAAAACATATTTAAAAATAAGAATGCAGTTACACTTCATCTTTAATTTTAATGCTAATTAGAAAGCTAAAATATACTTTCCAATAGAAAATATCTAAAAATCAACATAGATAAATATTTTATGAGAAGATTAAAGCATCAGTTAGCACAGCAATTACGGGCTGGCGCTCAGCTTATTTTTCCACTTGGATTTCATTTTAGACTCATCAAGGATCCCCTGAGCAAGATTAAGACACTTTATCTCTTATCTATAAATAGATTATTACCTTTGAATGAAACAAAGTTCTGTAAAAATATAGGAAGACTGCCCTCGTCACCTGGGTGAAGAACTGCACAGGTACCAAACTGGCTCCTACTCTCACTCACCTCTGAAAGCTCATTAGCAGGAAGCACAATTCAAAGACAGAACATGCAGGGCATTCAGACCAATCTCTAGAAACAAAAACTACCGAAGGTGCTACTTAGGATGTCTTAACCTGTGAATGATTCTATAAAAAATATGTAAGCATTCAACCAATACTTAATTTTAGTTTTCCAATGTTTCCTTGTGTTTTGTTTTGTTTTGTTTTTTTGAGGTAATAAAAATATGGGAAGAATACAAACTCAGCACAAACCACAAGAGCCTCAGAAAAGCACACGCCACATTTTACAACTCCACTCCTCTCAAACCCATACAGAAAATGCCACATGCCATGACAATAATCAGAGGCTTTCACTCATGGGAAGAAGAACCCAGAAAAGTGACAGGCAACCCTTTCTGCAATTTAGTAAGTATATATTCCTCCAATATAGAATGAAGCACTTTTTTAAAAATGTTAGTCAAAGTAATATATAGCATACTAGAGGCCCGGTGCATGAAATTCATGCACTTGGAGATGAGGGGTCCCTCAGCCTAAATTGCAAGAGGGTACAGGCCAGGCCATGGGACCCCAACAGTGCAGGTGCACGATCGGGGCTGGGGAGTGACCACAAGAGGTCTCCAGGGTGTGTCCAGCCTGTCTCGCTCAGTGCTGTTTGGCCAGACCCCAGCAGCAAGCTAACCTACCACCGAAGCATCTGCCCCCTGGTGGCCAGTGCATGTCATAGTGAGCGGCTGAGCAGCCTTAGTATATCATTAGAATATTGTTTTGGTTGAACGGCTGACCGGACGACCAGACATTTAGCATATTTGGCTTTTATTAGATAGGATGGTTAAAAAGTCAAAGAGTACAAAATAGTTCCCCCCAAGGCAATCATATAAAATCATTGCATTTGGGGGAACTTCTGGTAATTATTCCCAACTTTCTAATATACTTTTTCCACTAGTTCACTTTTCACCCTTAAATACCTCTAAGACATGACCTGTTAGGACACGATGCTTTAGTCAACTTATACTTCCCCTGAACACCCCCTCCCTTCCTCTCAATGGGTAGCAATTTTAGTTGTCCTGTTGGCTACTTTTAAGACATACTTCCAATTTTATTTTTGTTCTATCAAATGCAAATACTGTACTTGACTCCTCCTTCACAAAATAAGGTTATCAGAATTTATACCCGTTCTTCTACTTGTCCCAACTGCTGTCAGCTGTGCTTTTCCTCCATTGTCAAGACTTAAGATTCACATTCCATTATGTAGACATAATTAAATAAGTCTTGCATGCATTGTCTGTAGCAATGGTTTTTAAACTGCAATGAGCATCAGAATCATCGCCTGGAGAACTTGTTAAAACACAGACGGATGGGCCTCACCCAGTGAGTTTCTGATTCAGTACATTTGGGGTGTGGCCTGAGACTTTGCATTTCTAACACGTTCCCAAGTACAGTGCACATAGTTTTGTCGGTCCATTTCTTCTCTTAAAATACACACACACACGCGCACACACACACACACTAATCTCATCCAAGCAGAGATACTTGTGTACATATACACTAAACACACATGCATGTATGTACATGGATACATTCATGTGTGTGTGTTTATGTATATATATATATGACTATATTCGTGTGTGTGTGTGTGTGTGTGTGTGTGTGTGTGTGTGTCTGTACATGTGCATCTACTTGGATGAGGTTGGCTGCAGTGAAAACAGAAATATATAAATTCAAGTTACAGCTGAAGAAATAGCAGACAGGACTTGATGTTTAACTAAAGGTAGAAAAACAGTTCCCTTTAAAGATTTACCCTGTTTTCAACAGCTTGATCATTGTTAAAGATTCATATGAGACTTTCTGGTCGATCTGGTCTGCTCTGATGAATCCTTTCATTCCCTCATGTAGGAGGCATCTTAACATATTTGTTGATCATTTTTCACGGCTTAGATTCTGGCAATAAGGAAAACCACTAAACTAAGTCTAACTTGTTTTATATCTTGGAGATAAATAATAACTTAGGAGTCTGGATTCAGAATATATTTAGAATAAATCTGATTTATTATGGTTTTATTTATTACATTTTTTTAACTTGGAAAAGTACCTTCACTCCTTATTACTTTTGCTGATGGGTATTCTGTTCATCTCAGAGGAGAAGTCTTTTATGACCAGCTCTATAAATTACCGCTCTAGGCTTATTTCAGAACCATTTTCTAAAAACACTGTTTTACAAGTTCAGTTGCTCCTAGCTAGGAATATTACTGACTTCCTAATAGGCCTTACAGGGCTTGAAAAACATCTTTATGTATTCAGTCACCCCCTCCCACAGCAGACAGAGACTGCTTTGGCAGTCCAAAAGCCACTTATGACTTTTATGACTGTGACTTTGGGAAGCTGGACACATACGGCTCAATCCCTTTCGAGATCTTTTTGGGACAACTCCATGTCCTAAGTTTTAGAGAGGTGGATTCTGCCCTTCAGGGAGCCTCTAATGGTCCAGGATTGGCAAGAACTAAGTTTGCTTTTCTTGCCTAATACGGTGGAAGCCAATTGTTGTCAGATACCAAAGCCATGTTTTCCAAATGCTCAATCACTAACAAAGCTGAAACTTTCTCATCTTCAAAACAAATCTATATGGCCGATCAAACTCACTAAACCTCAGGCATACCAGAAGTTACCAAAGACTTATTTTTAACCTAATGTGGTTGGGCCTAAGATTACATTATTTCTAAAATCCATGACGTTACACCAATGCTAATGGCCCACAAGAACACTTTCAGTAACAAGATTCTGAACTACTTTGCTCTGCTGCCCAAGTAGCACTAAGAAGAGGGTGATATCTAAGGAACTAGAGACCTAAGCAAAAGATGCATTTATACCTAAGTTCAAGTACTGAACTCAGGTGCTCTTTTCAAGCTATGTGAAGAGTTTCGAACGAAAATCAAGTTCAAGACCCACCTAAAATAAACTTGACTTGTGCAATGTCCTTTTTTCTACTCTCAGGACAAAAACCTATTTCTCCTTATTCCCATGCAAATATACAGAAGAAAAACAACTCTATTTTTCTTGGAGGTAGGGTGGGGGGAGTAGACAAGCTTTTCAACTTGGCATTTGACTGAAAATTACATGTAAAAACAGACACGTCATTAAGACTCAAAACTCTTTGACTATTCAATTCTCAAATATGCTACAAAAAGCTACAAAAGACAGCTTGTCTCTGGATTACTCCAGCTCAGCAACTTTTTAAAGGAGGGATTACATAAAGAAATTGTTCCAACTAGTCATACTTCTCTATTAAAAGCAACATGTTTTAGGCCCTTACATTTAAAGACATCTCTGACATGAGTTGAAACCGATTTGTTTGTCTGAATCTAGACCAATCTTAAAATATGGTTAACTGCTAATATAATTCAATCTCATTTCCCATTCTCAAAATCAGTTTCTAAAAATAATCTTGTACGTCTCTTTTGACTATTCAGTTTTCTTTGTGCATTCTAATTTTTTCTTTTTGTGTAATACTTGAATACAATCAAGAAATGTATAAATTTTGCCGAAACTGGTTTGGCTCAGTGGATAGAGCGTCAGCCTTCAGATTGAAAGGTCCCAGGTTCGATTCCGGTCAAGAGCATGTATCCTGGTTGCGGGCACATCCCCAGTAGGGGGCGTGCAGGAGGCGGCTGATCAATGTCTCTCTCTCATCGATGTTTCTAACTCTCTATTCTGCTCCCTTCCTCTCTGTAAGAAATCAATGAAATATATTTAAAAATATATATAAATGTATAGATTTTGAAATTAAAATTTAGTCTTATTGACAAAATTAACTATAAAGTTTTATCCAACAGGTACCATTCTTTTACAAGTCCCATATTTTAAAATCATCTCTTAATATGAATATATTCTAATGTTCTTTGTGAAACCTGGAGAAACTACTTGGAAGAAAAGAAGGGAACTATTATTCATGGCCATACCTTCCCAAAGGTAGTCACAGGCTTGCTAATTAGGCAGATCTGGCTCCATTCACCTTAATGACTATGTAACTAATGGGCAAGTTTACCTTAATTTACTCTGTCATAACCCTTTGCTTTGCATGTAGTAAATACTCAATTACATAGATATTATTGCAATAGATACTAGAGAACCCTTTTTTTATAGAAGAGAAAAATTAAAGGTCATGAAATTTACACAACTGCTGAAAGTGACAAAAATAACTAAAAAAAACCTAGAATAAGTCCAGCTCTATCTGACTGTAAAGCCCAGAGTGTCTCCTCTGACCTATATAGCACTGCCATTTCTAATGTGAAGCTATTGATTGCTTAACTGAGAAAAGTGTTTCTCACACACTAAGAATGGCTCTTGCTTTAATTTTAAAAAGCCTGTACTGGCACTGTAACACAAAAGCAACCTACATCTAAGACAACCAATTACTAAGTATCAACTAGCTGCAGAAAAAACAATCTCAGTAAAAGTCAACTTAAGTAACCTAGTACATACACATGCAGCTAAGGGCAAAGATGATAAAAAAATAATTCAGTTTTTCATTATAACAAATATCCACTGAAGACCTACTATGAGAACATGGTTCTAGGGACTAAGTTCTTTTCTACCAAATATTATGATAGATAGGTCAGGGCAACTTAAAACAAGAAAAATAAACTAACCTAAGCCACAAAGACAGTATCTAATAACTGATGCTTTAAATGACCAGAGACTTGATTTAATTGTATCTCAGGACAGGCTCCTAAAAGTATAGCTAAATACAAAGGATGCTCTGCACAAAAGTGTCAGTACGTATGTGTGCATGCAAGTGCATACCTGTCCTCCACCCTGGAGTCAGTCCAGGGTCACAGTTCATAGCCTGGGCTTCATAACACAGAGACCTGAGTTTAACAGCTAGCACTGCCATTGAAAGCTGTGTGACTGTGGTCCAGAAACCTCTTCAAGATTCAATCACCTCAATTGTCAAATGGGGATAAAAATAGCACTTCCTTTAAAACACTATTCATTTAGCTCACTTTTACTGAAGGTATACCTTGCCATCTGGCATTGTGCTAAGCACTGTGAATTACATGTAAAAACGCAGTGCTTCACATGTGTTAAGAACAAAGCAGGGATTTTGTCTGTCTTGTTTCCTGTTCCAAGCTCAGTATTTAGAACAATGACTAGCATGTAGGAGTCTTACAATAAATATTGAATGAGTGCTCAGTGTCAGGTGGGTCAGAAACTATCCCCTCTCCCCCCACCCCTCAACCCCCAATCCTTGTTTGGGATTCAGCCTTCTTACGCGTATACATTTGTAAACACTGCTAAAAGTTCAAGTCTTTTCTTATTTTTTCAATTGATTTCAGAGAGGAAGGGGGAGAGAAAAAGAGATAAAAACATCGATGAGAGAGAACCATCAACTACAGCCTCCAGAATGCCCTCCCACCACCCCCTCCCCCTGCATTGGGGGGATCGAGCCCGCAATCTGGGCATGTGCCCCTGGCCAGAATTGAACCTGGGATCCTTTAGTCCGCAGGCCGATGCTCTATCTACTGAGCCAAACTGGCTAGGATTCAAGTCTCTTACTTTTAATAAGAGTTACAAGTGTAACTCCTGGGACCCCATATGAGATTTTCTGTCACACATGTTTAAAGTACCTTTGTGTGATACTTGAATACAATCAAGAAATGTATAGATTTTGTACAATAAAACATGAAGCATACAAGGAATTAAAGTAAAATGCACCCTCATGTACTCATCAGCCAGCTTCAATAATAATCAATTTTTGCTGTATTAAAAAATGTTTCCCAAACCTTAGAAAATTAAGACAAATAAACACCCATCTATTCACACATACCTATTTGCTGTTAGTCTAAGACAGTGGTTGGCAAACTGCAGCGTGGCTCTCGAGCTGAGGTTTGCCGCTCTGTTGACTAATGAGTTTGCCGACCACCGGTCTAAGAGAAGGGGAAGAAATATTGAAATTCTCTGACATAATTGTGGTTCTCACATCGGCTCTCTTATGAGATGACACTGCACAGCAAAAATCAACTTCATTAGCAATGAGCACTCAGAGAAAACAGTAATCAGTCCTCCCCTGCTCCCTTCTACTCTGCTATTTTGTGCCTTTCTGATAAAATGAAAGCGTCTCTCCATACAATTCATGTAACCTTTTGTCAAAAGATCTCTTTAGATCTCAATTTAAGTAGCCAACAGAAAAAGAGTGCTACACATGAATTATGGATGTAATCAATCTTCTCAAATACCTTCAGGTCAATATGCTATCTTCCTTTTGGGGAGGTCAAAACTTCCAAAACCTCTATCATCAAAGTGATTCTCAGTTTGCCATGCGAGGTGACACGGCATTCTGGGTCAGGCCAGGACATTTAATCTTTACACCAATGGTCTCACTTAAGGGTGCTGTATGTAAAGCCAAAGGCAGACCTGCTCACTGATCTGATCCTCAGTGTTGCAGATCTGCATCTTATCATTCTATACAGATGCTTCTTATCACTCTACTAGAGTCCCGGTACACGGGTCCTTCAGGCTTGCCTGAGCCCTCTGACAATCCGGGACCCTTTGGGGGATGTCGGACTGCCGGTTTCAGCAGGATCCCCACAGTAGGGCCAAAATCAGCGGTCTGACATCGCCCAAGGGAGGTAGCAGTGCTCAAAGTGGCCTGCAGCCAGAGAGGAGCCCCGGCGGGCACCGTGCTGCTTCCGCTCATCCAGGTCCTGATTAGCGCTGCCATGGAGGCAGAAGCGGCTTGTGCCACCACAGCAGCACTGGCCGGCCATGAGGCCAGCTTCTGGCTGAGTGATGCTCCCACTGTGGGAACACATTGAGATCACCAGTGGGCAGATCCTGCATTGAGTGTCTGCCCCCTGGTGGTTAGTACGCATAATAGCTACCAGTCGACTAGAACAGTCAACCAGTCACTTAGGCTTTCATATCCTATCTAATAAGGAGGGAATATGCTAATTGACCATCACTCCATCACAAAGATGGCTGCACCCACAGCTGAGGCCAGGTTCCCATAAGGGGCCTTAACAAGCAATTAGCAGGGACCTGAATCTATGCCCTCCCCCATTCTCATGGGGCTTGACAGGGGACCTCAGGCCATGTCCCCACCTCACAGGCCTTGACGGGGAACTTCAGGCCACGCCTCCCACCTGGTGGGGCTTGACGGAGGACCTCAAGGTGAGCTTCCCATACTGGTGCTGGGCTAGGGGACCTCAGGCTGCTCCCCCTGCCCCAGCACCAGGCCAGAGGACCTGAGGCCGTGCCCCCCATCTGGCAGGGCTTGACAGGGACCTAAAGGTGCACTTCCCATCCTGGTGCTGGGCCAGGAGACCTCAGGCTGTTCCTTCTGCGCCGGCATCAGGCCAAGCGACCTCAGACCACACCCCCCTCCCACCCCGACCCTCAACCCCGCCCAATGGGGCTTGACAGGGAACCTCAGGTCATGTCACCCATCTGGCAGGGCTTGATGGGGAACTTCAAGGCAGGCCGCCCGCCCAGGTCTGGGCTGGGGGACCTCAGGCCATGCCCCCATTCTGGCACCAGGCCAAGGGACCTGAGGCTACGTCCCCTACCCAGCAGGGCTTGACAAGGGTGGGAAAGACTGGGTCTGCATCTACCCTAATGCGGAGGGGGGCCGGCCAGGTCTGGGTCTAACGCAATTTTGAGGCACATATAAGTGGGCAGGAACTTCATACTGGGTCCCCTGGTGCGCCTCAGACTCTGACAGGAGGGAGGATTTCATATACATTTTACTAATTTTCTTTTTTTTTCTTTTTTTTAATATATTTTATTGTTTTTTTACAGAGAGGAAGGGAGAGGGACAGAGAGCTAGAATCATCGATGGGAAAGAGTCATCGATCAGCTGCCTCTTGGACGTGCCCGAAACCAAGGTACATGCCCTTGACTGGAATCAAACCTGGGACCGCTCAGTCCACAGACCAAGGCTCTATCCACTGAGCCAAACTGGTTTCGGCTTTACTAATTTTCTTTCATCTCTGACACTTCTATTATAGAGAAAGGGCAAACAGCAATATTGAATTATTTCCTCTAATTAATCCCCCTTTAATGTGCACAAATTTCATACACGGGGACATTAGTATATAGATAAATTGATTCACCCAGTAACTATATCCATCTTATACATAACCATCCATTTGGTAGCAGTTGGTATTTTATCCCTCAGATTACTTTCAAAGCTCCACTGGCCCAGAGCAGGCCAAGTACAAGCCTTTCCCTCACTCAGACGCACCAGTGCCCATCTGCACCCATCAGGCAATGAACAGCTAACTCGATCTCAGTAAAGCACTTTTACTAAAGATGCATCCAACTCTTGAACAAGATAACCAATAAAGTTAATACGTTGCGGACTGGATCATGAGAATTCTTGTGTTTTCTGTTCTAAGGCTTATGGCCGATAACGAGAATTCTTTAAAAGCAATATTAGCTTGTAAGAACATGTGATAAATAACTTCAAAATGCAATAGGTATTTAATTTTAAAGCGTGCCTTTAACACTTACGCAAAACGTTTTTTGTACTTACTCAACAGAAACGTATCTGGCCACTGGGTAAAGCTAGCAATAAAACTACTGATCCGCAATGTGATAATTAACAAGTTCCATATGTTTCATAAACATAATAACTTAGGACACAGTGAGAAACAAGTATTGACCAAATTCAGGTGCAGGAACATCAAAGCCATCTACTTCTCAGTAGGAATAACAGAATACGATGCCGGAAAACTGCCCATCAGGGACAAAGAGAAGAAAACATTGCACCACAAGCAAGGATGGACCAGGGACCTTTAAGATTCCCAAGAGTCTGTGGTTATAAGTAGTTTTCCCAAAGGGATAACTAGCTATCCCAAGTTACAGGGTTCTTCTGACTGAGACCTATGTTCCTGTACTACCACGTTCATCCCAATGCCCTTCTCTTGAACCTAAACAAAGCCCAGCTGCACACGTAGGAAAGGACTTAGTATTCACAGCAACCAACTGACTACTGCACCCAGGTGACTTTTATTTTTAATGTTCCTTTTTAAGTTACCAAAGTTAAGGTAAGCAAGGGAGGATTTCCCCGGTGACGATATGTACCCTAGTTGATGTGCTTTAACATTGAACTGTTGATAAGTCATTGAAGTCTGGCTTTCTTACAAAACATTCACATCAATTCAAGCAAAACATTAAAGAGCATTACCTAATGAGTCATACTGAAATGGCAATGAAAAGAACAACCATTAAGCCTCCCAGAGCACCAGTAGGTCACAAGCTCTCACCACTCCCAGCCTGAAATGCTTTAAGACTAACATCAACCGCTTTTTCTCCACCGGAGTTAGGCTAGGCCTGCAGGTCTGTGGCAAGCCGCAGCCGTGGGTCTCTCTTCCGCAGGATGGGGTTTGTGAAAGTTGTCAAGAACAAGGCCTACTTCAAGCGATACCAAGTGAAATTCAGAAGACGGCGAGAGGGTAAAACTGATTACTATGCCCGGAAACGCTTGGTAATCCAGGATAAAAATAAGTACAACACACCTAAATACAGGATGATAGTCCGAGTAACCAACAGAGATATCATCTATCAGATTGCTTATGCTCGTATAGAAGGAGATATGATAGTTTGTGCAGCTTATGCTCATGAACTCCCAAAGTATGGTGTGAAGGTTGGCCTAACAAATTATGCTGCGGCATATTGTACTGGCCTGCTGCTGGCCCGCAGGCTTCTCAATAGGTTTGGCATGGACAAGATCTATGAAGGCCAGGTGGAGGTGACTGGAGATGAATACAATGTGGAAAGCATTGATGGTCAACCTGGTGCCTTCACCTGCTATTTGGATGCAGGACTTGCCAGAACTACTACTGGAAATAAAGTTTTTGGGGCCCTAAAGGGAGCTGTGGATGGAGGCCTATCTATCCCTCACAGTACCAAACGATTCCCTGGTTATGATTCAGAAAGCAAGGAATTCAATGCAGAAGTACATCGGAAGCACATCATGGGTCAGAACGTTGCAGATTATATGCGTTATCTAATGGAAGAAGATGAAGATGCTTACAAGAAACAGTTCTCTCAATATATAAAGAACAACGTAATTCCAGACATGATGGAGGAGATGTATAAGAAAGCTCATACTGCTATACGAGAGAATCCAGTGTATGAGAAGAAGCCTAAGAAAGAAGTTAAAAAGAAGAGGTGGAAACGTCCCCAAATGTCTCTTGCCCAGAAGAAAGATCGGGTAGCTCAGAAGAAAGCAAGCTTCCTCAGAGCTCAAGAACGGGCTGCTGAGAGCTAATAAACCAAATCACAATTTTCTATGATTTTTCAGAGACAATAAACTTATTAGGCAAACAGCTAAAAAAGACTAACATCAACCAACTACCTGAGCCCCACAGGTACCCTGTTCCTCCGCTTAAATATCTAACACTTACCAAAGCACTGCTGTATGCAAATGCAGAGACTTGCTTCTCTAAAATGAAAACGAAGGACTTCTTTGGAAGAGGAGCCACTAAGTTCTCGCTATTGCTGACCTCAGGCTCAAGGGATCACAAGGAAAGGGAGTTGTGTAATTGTGTAATTATGTTCTCTCAGACAACTGTGACCCTCACATCAGCTTTCTTACAAGAGCACAGAGCAATTAAGATGGCACAACATAGGAAAAGAATAGTCACACACAAAAAAACAGTAACTTGGTATCTCTTTCTTTCTCTCTCCCCCCACCCTTTCATCTACTTTACTGTTGGGGGCTTTTCTGATTAAAGAAAAGAACATTTCAATGCAGTCAAAGTATATTTTTGGCTAACTCCACATCATGTTTATATTTTAATAAGTCTACCATTGTTTTTTAACAATTTTAACAGATGCCATTCACAAAAAATTTTAAAGATACCAGAGAATATATATATAACTTTAACTTAAATCCCTAAATTACTAGACTAGCTGCACATTACCAAACAGGGTTTTATATTCAATCAACATTTTCCTAATCTGAAAGACATATTTTATTATAGCCTTTACTGTATCACAGAATGTAAAATTACTGTTAACATCTGACAAGTTTCCAATAAAAATGAAAAGTTAATCTATATATATAAAAGCCTAAGTGACTGACCAACTGGCCAGTAGTTATGACATGCAATGACCACCAGGGGGCAGATGCTCAATGCAAAGGCATGGAAATATGGAACAGACTAATGAATCTCAGAGGGAAGGAAGGGTGGGGGAGGGCGGGAAGAGATTAATCAAAGATCTTACATGCATAGTAGAGGGCCGGTGCACAGAAACATGCACTGGTGGGGTCCCTCAACCTGGTCTGTGGTAATCAGGCCAAAACCAGCTCTCTGACATCCCCTGAGAGGTCCCAGATTGAGAGAGGGCACAGGCCAGGCTAAGGGTCCCTATTGGTGCACAAATGCATGCATTGGGCCTCTAATTAGTAGTAAAGATTGTAGTCTCTGAACTCAGATAGAATCAGCTATATAGCTTGGGCAAGTTATAATCTGAATTCCAGTATATGTATATATATGTGTGTGTATATATATATATATATATATATATATATATATATATGCCTAATGTGCAAATTGTCCCCTCAGGTGTTCAACCGGGAGACCGGGAGTTCCATAGCTCACTATGATATGCACTGACTACCAGGGGGCATCATGGAACAAAGGAAGGCTCCAATCAACAACTGGAAGGACCCAATCAGCACTGGCCAGGCCTAGGAACCCTACCATGCATGAATTTTGTGAACCAGGCCTATAGTCTATCTATGAAATGGGAATATGAAGAATGATATGGAGACCTTGAGAGATTTTACAAGATTATATGAGATAATGCACATTAGAGCCCTTGGCTTTGTTCCTGACACATAGCAGGTATACTGGTTAATAATGTGGATTTTTTTCAATAGATAGAATTATATACATGTTGATATATATGCTATTTTGTTGTATTGACAGCAAGCTTCAAAATTTTATATGTCAAATTTGCTGAAAATGTTAACATCATAAATATTTTTACACTTAAAAATGTCAAATTTCATGCCAAAAAAAAGTATTTGTGTAAAGTTTTAATTCATTATTTTATTTTGAAGAAAAGTGCTCCATCTCAAGATACTTGTGAATGCTGGCTTAAACGCTTTAAAAGTGATGATTTTGATGTGAAAGACAAAGAACGTCTATGTCAACCAAAAAAGTATGAAGACCAACAATTACAAGCATTATTGGATGAAGGTGCATGACAAACTCAAAAACAACTGGCAGAAAGATTAAATGTAGCTCAGCAAACAATTTCCAGTTGTTTACAAGCAATGGGGAAGATTTTAAAAGGGAAAAAAATGGGTGCTACATCAACTGAACGAAAGAGAAATGGAAAACCGAAGTCATCAGTAAAATGTTGCTTCAACAGCACAAAAGTCTTTTTTGCATTGAATTGTGACTGACGATGAAAAGTGGATTTGTTTTGAGAATCCCAAATGCACAAAATCATGGGTTGATCCAGGTCAACCACCAACATCGACTGCAAGACCAAATCGCTTCAGAATGAAGACAATGCTCGGCGTTTGGTGGGATCAGGAAGGTGTGGTGTATTATGAGCTTCTAAAACCAGGTAAAACCGTTAATACTGACCGCTATCGACAACAAATAATTGGAACCACGCTTTGATCATGAAAAGACCAGAATGTGCCAGAAGACACAGCAAAGTAATTTTGCTTCATGATGACGAACCATCACACGCTTCAAAACCAGTTAAAAACACGTTAAAAGATCTTGCCTGGGAAGTATTAATCCACCGGCCATATTCACCAGTACTTGCTCCTTCAAATTACTACTTGTTCCAATAGATGGCACACACACTTTCTGAGCAGCACTTCAAAACATTAGATGGAAAATTAGATCTCTGGATGGTTTGCCTCAAAACAAGAAAAGTTCTATTGGGTCGGTATATACAAATTGCCTGAAAGATGGGGAAATGTGTAGCTAGTGATGGACATTACTTTGAATAAAGCACTTTTGATGTTTCTCTTGAAATTATTGTGTTTGCTTTGATTACAAAATCTGCATTATTAATTTGGTACACCTGGTAGCAAATATCCCAGAAGCGTAAACTATTGCCATCCTCCAGACAGATATTACTGTTATCATCACGACGTACTTATCAAAAACAAACAATATCCCACACATTGAACTGGATGCCAGATACTTTATCATATTTTCTCATGTATTCATTTCTGCAACTCTGGATGGTGGGTATATTATTTTTATTACTATTATTATTAATCACATTTATCAACAAGTACAGGGGGAAAATATGTGGGCCAGAGTTGGGCCAGATTAGAAAGCGCTATTATTTTATGTTTTGAGAGATAGGAGCCAGGTGTTAAGGGATATTTAAGGGAGACTAATATGGCAGTACCTCATAGACTAAAGTAGATTAGATCTATAAAAAGATATAATCAATCAGCTAAGAAACTGCCCTAGAATGAGCCTCTCTGCCAGGACCAGCCTGGCACTACCAGGAGCTGGCTGACACAGGGAGACATGATGCCTTCCTGTTGAACATGAGCAATTTCACAGAACAACAATGACAGACAAAGCCACTCTGGCCAGGATGAGTCAAGACAAAAACAAGACCTCTGTAATTAAGACACTCAATCATAGAATCACTCCCACCTCTTGACACCAAGAAACCTAGAGCCAACTCTACTTCCTGGAACCCTTCTTAAATCACCTTACACAAGCCAAATCCTATAATAAATCCCTTCTCACATCCTCTGAGACACCCCCCAATTCCCCATGGTGTGTGTGTTTTCACATCGCAATGAGATAATAAACCCAACTTTGTTCAATTATAAGTGTGTCTTTGGCTGGAGCTCACGGACAGAAATGAGAGCCTATACTAAGCTCGATGTAGGAATGGAGGGAAAAAGAGACAGTTTCTTCCAGTTTAAAACACACACACACACACACACACACACAAAACAAACTAGCAACAGACCATTAAAGAGGGGGAAAAAGTTGAGAATCATAATACCACTTTGAAAGTAGATGACTGAAATATAAAAACTTAGAGTGAATATAGTTAAATTAGCTCCTCTATATGGACTGCATAAAAGATAAAGGAAGACACAAAATATTTAGTAGGCAATTTAGAGACTTAAAAATAATGATGTCTGGGGCCCAGCTCCAATGACTCTCATTTAATAGATCTTGAGTGCAACCTGGCTGTCAAGATTTTTAAAAGCTCCCCAGATGATTCCAATGTGCCGCCAAAGTTGGGAATCACTATCTTCGAGAATACCAGCAGACTTCTGGGCCAAAAAAACTACAATGAAAGAACTGGCTGAAGACCAAACAGGATTCCCAGATATAGTGAACGTAACGGAAATGATTAAGGAGTCAGTGCAGTTAATAAATGGTAGACAGGACACAGACTTGACTGGTAAGATGCGTAGATGACAGGGAAACATGGTCAGCTGGTAAAGACAATATTCAAGCCGGAGACTTCCAGTCCTCTGAGGCTGCCTCCACAACAACTAACCCACCACTGCCAGTGGACTTAACTGTGCAGGCCTGTTTAATCCCGTACAAATAGAGGTGGAGTCAGCCAAGCCGCTTTTCCTACCTGGTGCTCCCACACTGCCATCTAGTGGTCAGGATGGCCAGGAGCCGATTTGAACTGGAAGTGAATTAGAGGACTGAACTCATTTGGTTATAAGGCAGATAAACAACCTAAATTCAAGGGCTTGATTCTTACGTTTTCCTATTAGTTAAAAGTAGAAGTCAGGCTGACCATATAGGTCATCTTATGGGGGTGATGAAACTGTTCTAAAATTGGTAGTTGTGATGCATAACATTTGGAATGTACTTAATGCCACTGAATTGAACACTTAAAAATTGATAAAATGGTAAATTTTGTTACTTTGTGTCACTTTAAAGGTGAATGGTATGGTACTGTCATTGGCCACTTAATGACAGGGATTAAGTTCTGAGAAATGCATCATCAGGTGATTTTGTTGACCTGCAAGCATCAGAGTGCACCTACACAAACCTAAGATGGTATAGCCTAACTACACACCTAGGCTGCTTGGTACAGCCTATTGCTACAAGGCTACAAGCCTGTACAGCATGTGACTGTACAAAAGAACATGAAATTTAATTAGCACAAGAGAAAATGGTGCAATCAGGAGATATGTGAGGCTGCTGCAGGCCTAAAAGGGTATTGTTTTACAGCAAACTATTTCTTAAACATAGATTGAGTACACTAAAATGACAATAAAGTATGGTATAATTAATACATAAACCAGCAACATAAATTGTTTATTATCATTATCAAATCTGATTTATTGCACATAATTGCATTTGCTATACTTTAATACGACTGGCAGCCCGGTAGGATTTTTTACACTTTCATCACACAAACATGTAAAAAATGCATTATATGAGAATGGCTATAACATTACTAGGTATTAGGAATTTTTATATTATAATATTATTAGAGGCTGGTGCATGAAATTCGTGAATGGGAGGGTGTGTCCCTCACCCGCTCCAATCTGGGACCCCTTGAGGGATGTTCGACTGCCCATTTAGTCTAACAGTCAGACATGCTTCTCACAATCCAGGACTGCTGGCTCCCAACTACTCGCCTGCCTTCCTGATTGCCCTTAACCACTTCTGCCTGCCAGCCTGATCACTCCCTAACCACTGCCCTGCCAGCCTGATTGATGCCTAAGTGCTCCCCTACCGACCTGACTGCCCCCAAGTTCCCTCCCCTGCAGGCCTGGTCACCCCCAAATCCCCTCCCCTGCAGACCTGGTTCCCCCTAACTGCTCTCCCCTGCAGGCCTGGGTCCCCCCCAACTGCCCTTCCCTGCAGGCCCAGTGGCCCTCAAGTTCCCTCCTCTGCCAGCCTGGTCACCCCTAACTGCCCAACCCTGCAAGCTTGATCGCCCCCAACGGCCCTCCTTTGCATGCCTGGTCCATCCCAACTGCCCTCCCCTGCTGGCCATCTTGTGATGGCCATCTTGTGTCCACATGGGAACAGCCATCTTGTGTGTTGAAGTGATGGTCAATTTTTATATTACTCATTAATTAGATAGGATAGAGGCCTGGTGCACAGGTGGGGGCCGACTGGTTTGCCTTGAAGAGTGTCCCAGATCAGGGTGGGGGTTCCCTTGGGACATGGGGCAGCCTGGTTCAGGGGCCTGTAGTAGTTTGCAGGCCAGCCATGCCTCCCTGCCCCGGAGACCCAAGTGGAGACTCTTATATCTGGGAATCATTTATCTTCTATAACTGAAACTTTGTAACCTTGAGCAGAGGCCAGGGCAAGCCAGAGCAGTCAGGAAGCTTGGCTTCCTCCATCACCAGGGGCAACCCAAGCCTTCTTCGATCTCCAGCTCCATGGCTGTCATCATTTTTGTTGCAATTTATACATCTTCTATAACTGAAACTTCGTAGCCTTGAGCGGAGGCCAGGGCCAGTCAGCAGGGGCAGGAAGGTTGGCAACCCAAGCCTCCTGCTTGCTCCAGCTCCATGGCTGCCACCATATATATTGGGTTAATTTTCATATTCACTCCTGATTGGCTAGTGGGCATGATTTGTGGGTATGGTGGAGGTATGGTCAATTTGCATATTCCTATTTTATTAGATAGGCTAGGATCACTGTTGTGGGTGTGGTCAGTCCTTGACCAAAATGTCATGATGTGGCATGTGATTATTTATGTACTAGTGGCCCAGTGCACAAAATTTGTGCACATTAAAAGGGAATTAGAGGAAATAATTTTTTTTAATATATTTTATTGATTTTTACAGAGAGGAAAGGAGAGAGATAGAAAGTCAGAAACATCAATGAGAGAGAGACATAGACCAGCCGCCTCCTGCACACCCCACAGTGGAGATGTGCCCCCAACCGGAAATCGAACCTGGGACCTTTTAGTCCGCAAGCTGATGCTCTATCCACTGAGCCAAACCGGTCTCAGCTAGAGGAAATAATTTAATATTGCTATTTGCCCTTTCTCTATAATAGAAGTGTCAGAGATGAAAGAAAATTAGTAAAATGTATATGAAAACCCTCCTGTCAGAGTCTGGGGTGCACCACAGGACCCAGAGTGAAGTTACTGTCCACCCACATGTGCCTCAAAATCACATGAGACCCAGACCCGGCCCTCCCACCAATTGGGCTAGATCCAGACCCAGCCATTCCCACCCTTGTCAAGCCCCACTGGGCAGGGGAGGTAGCCTCAGGCCCCTTGGCCCAGTGCTTGGGCGGGGGGCATGGCCTGAGGTTCCCCAGACCAGACTGGGGTGGGGTGTGCCTTGAGGTCCCCCATCAAGCCCCAACAGGTGGGGGACACGGCCTGAGGTCCCCCAGCCTGGCACTGGGGTGGAAGGAGCAGCCTGAGGTCCCCTAGCCCAGTGCCAGGACAGGAAGCACACCTTGAGATCCCTTATCAAGCCCTGCTGGGTGTGGGGTGCAGCCTGAGGTCTGATGTCAAGTCCATGGGAGCAAGGGAGGGTGTAGCCTCAGGTCCCTGCTGATTGCTTGTTAAGGCTCCTTGTGGGAACTTGGCCTCAGCAGTGGGTAGAGCCATCTTTGTGATGTAGCAGTGGTCAATTAGCATATTCCCTCTTTATTAGATAGGATTATATCTCATAAATAAAAAAGGAAACAATGGTAGCAAATACAGATCTGATCTCAAGAACTGTGGAAAGTTTAAAAAAGGATGTTACAAATCATTCAGTCTGGGGAGAAACCAATATGGTGGCATAGGTGAACACCTAAACTGCTGCCTCACACAACAATTTCAAAACTACAACTAAAAGACAGAACGGACATCATCCAGAACCACAGGAAAGCTGGCTGAGTGGAAATTCTACAACTAGAAGGAAAGAGAGGGGCTCACGGAGACTCAGAGGAGCTGCAAAAAGGTGAGGTACCGAGACACACACATAGAGAGGATGGATGGCGGAGTGCCTGGCTGGTTTCCTCTAGTGGAAAGGAGACTGAGACTCCTGACTGCACTGAACCCCAAATCTGACTTCACTCAACCCCAGTTCCGGAGGAGACTCATACAGGGGGGAGACTGGACTGCCGTGAAAAGGGGGAGTGGACGGAAACTTATCTGAACAAAGCTACTTACTCTACCAACTCAGGGAAGTAGTGAAAATGTGGAGACAAAGGGAAAGATCACAAACGAAAGAAATGGGGGAAAACAAACTATTGGATATAGAGTTCAAAACCACGGTTATAAGGTTTTTCAAGAATTTCCTAGAAAAGATGGATAAATTTAGCGAGACCCAAGAGGAGATGAAAAAGGACCAACTAGAGATGAAAAAGGACCAACTAGAAATTAAACATATACTATCTGAAATAAAAAATATTATACAGAGACCTAACAGCAGATTAGAGGAATGCAAAAATCAAGTCAAAGATTTGAAATACAAAGAAGCAGAAAACACGCCACTGGAAAAGAAAAAAAGAATCCAAAAATGGGAAGATAGTGTAAGGAGCCTCTGGGACAACTTCAAGCATACCAACATCAGAATTGTGGGGGTGCCAGAAGAAGAGAGAGAGCAAGATACTGAAAACCTATTTGGAGAAATAATGACTGAAAACTTCCCCCACCTAGTGAAAAAAATACACTTACAAGTCCAGGAAGCACCCAGAACCCCAAACAAAAGAAATCCAAAGAGGACCACACCAAGACACATCAGATTTAAAATACCAAAAGCAAAAGACAGAGAATATTAAAAGCAGCAAGAGAAAAACAGTTAATTACCTACAAGGGAGCACCCATACGATTGTCAGCTGATTTCTCAACAGAAATTATGCAAGAAATATTCAAAGTGATGAGAAGCA
This sequence comes from Lasiurus cinereus, assembly GCA_011751065.1. NCBI lineage: Eukaryota > Metazoa > Chordata > Mammalia > Chiroptera > Vespertilionidae > Lasiurus > Lasiurus cinereus. The sequence continues at coordinate 700,956 of JAAGEH010002526.1, read as the reverse complement.
AGAACCTACAACCAAGATTACTCTACCCAGTAAAGCTATTATTCAGAATTAAAGGGCAGATAAAGAGCTTCACAGATAAGAAAAAAATAAAGGAGTTCATCAACACCAAACCAGTATTATATGAAATGCTGAAAAGTACTCTTTAAGAAGAGGAAGAATGCCGAGACCGGTTTGGCTCAGTGGATAGAGCAACGGCCTTCGGACTCAAAGGTCCTGGGTTTGATTCCAGTCAGGGGCATGTACCTTGGTTGCGGGCACATCTCCAAGAGGAGGTGTGCTGGAGGCAGCTGATCGATGTCTCTCTCTCATCGATGTTTCTAACTTTCTATCCCTCTCCCTTCCTGTCTGTAAAAATCAATAAAATATATATTTTTAAAAAAAGAGGAAGAAGAAGAAAAGGGTAAAGATAAAAATTATGAACAACAAATACATATCTATTAACAAAAGAATCTAAAAATCGAGTGAATAAAAAATCTGATGAACAGAATAAACTGGTGAATATAATAGAGTCAGGGGCATAGAAAGGGAGTGGGCTGGCAATTCTCAGGGAAAAAGGAGTGAGGGGGGTACAGGGAGAGACTGGACAAAAATCATATACCTATGGATGAGGACCAGTGTGAGGGGAGGTAAGGACAGAGGGAGGGGTGGGATCTAGGTGGAGGGGAGCTATGGGAGGAAAAAAGAAGAACAATTATAATAATCTGAACAATAAAATTTTTTTTTAAAAAAAACCATTCAATCTCATTTCAAGCTCCCTTCATTTCAAAAAAGGTAAAATTGAGGCTCAGAGAATTAAATTACTTACCCTTTCACCTAAACCCGTGGTCAACAAACTGCGGCTCATGATTTGCCGTTTACCACTCTGTTGACTAATGAGTTTGCTGATCACTGCCTTAGGGAAAAACATTTAAAAAAACATTTTAATAATGTACTAATGTCTTTAACCTGAAGTCAAAACTTCTGAGTAAGGGTAAAGCAGTGGTCGGCAAACTCATTAGTTAACAGAGTGGCAAACCGCAGCTCTCGAGCCGCATGTGGCTCGAGCCGCAGTTTGCCGACCACTGAGCTACAGTGAAACCTAGGCCAAAAAAGGGAACTATTAACTTAAGACTTTAAGTCTCTTGTCTCCGGTTCTTGAGAAGTGATTTACCTTAAGCTTGTTATTTAGCACCACTATCTTTCGCTGCCCAATTTATTACCTGGTGATTTCAACTAGCAGTGGTATCACTGTTGTTCATAATTTGAGCTCAAAACCCTGCATTCATCCTTTACTCCTCCTCACCCTATAATCAAGTCAACAAATTAGGTCGCCTCTTCTCTCAAAATGACTTGTTTTATATTCCAGGTCCTCTTCCACCTCCTCAGACCTTCATTAGTTTACAACCATAGTAAACCAAATCCCTCAACTGGAATCCTCATATCCAGTCTTTCCACATCTCTTTCTTATCACAGAATTCATCCAAATCTGTGATGAATTAGTATCCTTGCACTAATCTTCTATAATTCTGTACATTTCATACTGCTACTCAAAAATCATTTTATGGTCTCCTGAAGACCTATAACGAGTTCAAATCTTTAGCCTGACCATCAAGGCCTTCTGTATTCCAGAATCTATTTCAACTCTATCTCCTATAATCTTCCACACAAACTCACTCCAATGTAGTCAAAATGGTCCACTATTGATTCTATATTCATTTCCCTACTAGTTATTCCCCCATAGGTATTACTATCTATGGCACTTACTTCTACTATTATGCCTTTGTCTTTTTTTTTTTTTCTTTCCCAAAGGTTCTCAAATCAGGGTATGTATCATCACTTGTGGAGCTCTAAAAGGATCTTTAAGGATGTGGTCCAGACATCTGGATATCTTCAAAATTCTATAGGCAAATTTGTAAAAGGGGGTAAAAACCAATGATTCATAGACTGTTTTAAAAAATATATTTTATTGATTTTTTACAGAGAATAAGGAAGAAAGATAAGAGAGTTAGAAACATCAATGAGTGAAAAACATCAATCAGCTGCCTCCTGCACACCCGCTTCTGGGGATGTGCCTACAACCAAAGTACATGCCCCTGACTGGAATCGACCCTGGGACCCTTTAGTCCACAGGCCAATGCTCTATCCACTGAGCCAAACTGGTCAGGGCAATTCATACACTTTAATAAAGTCTTTTATAAAATGCTTAAGTTTTTAGTATCTGAACTGAGCACCTAATATTATACAGTCAAAAATATAAAAATTTAAACTGCCCAGAAAAAATTTTACTTAAATATCCAAGCACTCTTTTTTTGATCAACTGCACAACATAAATCTAATTAGAATCTACTTCCTAATAGGAGGTAAACACAGGAGCTGAAAAATGCTAACAATTAAATTTTAATATACTCATCAAATTCATATGTGAAAAACATCACAACCATTCAAAATAAAAGTTAAATCTAATACATGCTTGTCCTATATGTGACAATCAGGTAAATATGAACAGAGCATGCGAATATAAACGCCCAGTTTGAAAACCAAATTGCAGAATTATTTATGGATATCATAAGAAGCTTGAATGAACCCAGCTATGGCAATGTCACTTTAGCCCTTGAACATAAAGATGCAGAATGGAGAATCAGTTAAGATAAAAAAGCAAGATAATAGTTGTCCACCCAAACTACACATTATAATTCCCTGGAGAGCTTTTAAAATTGCCGTTCTCAAGCTACACTCTAAACCAATTAAATCAAAATCTCTGAGGAAGAACTCCCAAGTAGTTTTTAATTTTTTAATATGTTTTTTATTGATTTTAAAGAGGAAAGGAAAGGGAGAGAGAGACAGAAACATCAATGATGGGAGAGAATCATCTATCAACTGCCTTCTGCATGCCCCACACTGATGAACAAGCCCACAACCCAGGCATGTGCCCTGCCACTCAACCACTGAGCAACACCAGCCAGGCATCCATGAATATTTTTTAAAGTTCTGAAAGTGCTTCCCATGTTAGCCAATGTTGAGAATCAATGAATCAAAAGAGAATCTCTCATAGAGGAATATAAAGATCAGAACTATTCAGAAGCAGAGACAAAGAAAAACATCCCAGAAAGAAGGTAAGTTGCTGTCTCTTATTAATTTGTGAGTGATTTTTGTATATTAAGGATATGCACTTTATGTTGTAAATGTTTTCCTCAATTTCACAGCATTTTCATTGTAAGACAATGAAACTTTGACACACAGGTGTTTTTAATGTTTTTGAAGTTAAATCTGTCCATTTATCAATCCATCTTTTCCTCCTCGTGTGGTTTCTCTTTTTATTTTTGCCTCAAAAGCTAACAACAACAACAGAGGACTTCTTGGCATGATTCTCAATCCAAGTCATGAATTAAGAAAGTAGAATTGTGAGTATCTTAATTGTTTAAAATGAAACATGAATAGATCAAATGTAAAATAAACCGGCAATGAGTTAACATTAAAAAGGAAACTTCCTGATTTTACAATATATAAAAAAGTAAAAGAATGGCTTTAGCTATCAATTTTTACTGCAAAAATAAAATGTCATTATAGCCGGTTTTCTCAGTGGTTAGAGTGTCGGCCAGAGGACTGAAGGCACATGGGTTTGATTCCAGTCAAGGGCATGTTCTACCTCATTTGTAGGTTCAATTCTGGCCCCAGCAAGGGCTGGGCAGGAGGCAAGCAATGATGTGTCTCTCTCACATGGATGTTTCCCTCTCTCTGTCTCTTCCTCTCCCTTCTGCTCTTTCTAAAAATCAATGGAAAGTCCTAGCTAGTGTGGCTCAGTGGATAGAGTGTCAACCTGCAAACTGAAGGGTCCCGGGTTTGATTTCAGTCAAGGGCACATGCTCAGGTTTCAGGCTCAACCAGGTTGGGGGCTTGATCCCCAGTAGAGGGTGTGATCCCCTTGGAGGGGCATGCAGGAGGCAGTGAATCAATAATCCTCTCTCATCATTGATGTTTTCTCTCTCTCTCCCTCTCCCTTCCTCTCTGAAATAAATAAAAATATATTTAAAAATAAATTAGTCCTAGCTGGTTTGGCTCAATGGATGGAATGTTGGCCTGTAGACTAACGGGTCCCGGGGTTCAATTTCAATCAAGGCCACCTGCGTAGGTTGCGGGCTCAATCCCCAGTGGGGGACATGCAGAAGGCAGCTGATCAGTGGTTCTCATCATTGATGTTTCTGTCTCTGTCTCTCTCTCCCTTACTCTCTAAAATTAATAAAAATATATTTTTAAAATAATAACAATAATTTAATAAAAATCAATGGGGAAAAATATCCTCAGATGAGGATTAACAAAAATAAATGAAATTTAAGATAAAATAAAATGTCTTATGGTGCTTATAACATAGGTTATGTGCCTTTCCAGAACTGTTTATAAATAGAATTGTGTTTCTAGAAAGCAACCATTCTAAGATTAGAATGAGATATAATAAATAAGATTATCCCATACAATGACATTTAGTCTTTTCATCCTACCAAGTAATTACTATAGCAAAAATTAGAGGGATAAAATTGCTTGCACAAAATCTTTTCACAGTAATAAATCCCATTATAAATAGATGAATAGGCACAAGTTTTTCTCCTAGCTGGTCACAATTCAAATCTGACCATCAGTTGCAGACATGAGTTTTGACTCTTAATGTGAATAACATGGTCATTATTATAAGGCACTGGTATGAATTTGACCAGTGCTCTTTCATTACAGTGAGTTTTACTTATTTTTTAAAATATATTTTTATTGATTTCAGAGAGAAAGGGAGAGACAGAAACAATGATGAGAGAGAATCATTGATCAGCTGCCCTCTGCAAGCCCCCACTGGGAACCGAGCCCTCAACCCTGGCATGCACCTCCGACAGGTTTGGCTCAGTGGATGGAGCGCCGGACTGCAAACTGAAGGTTCCCATTAACATCGTCATTATTAATAAGGCACTGATGTCAATTTGACCAGAGCTCTTTCATTATGGTAAGTTTTATAAAAATATTTATGACAAAATTTGACTTGTTTGAATTTTTATAAAATTCAAAACAAAAGTTATGATAAATATCAGAGGTTGAGAACAGTTTGGAAGGGAGGTTCACTCAGATATTAAATTTTAAAAGCTAAAAGAGCAAGTCACTATTCTGAAAAATGTCAGCATGCTTTTCACCCCATTGTCCACGAGAGGGAGCATCATATCCAATTAAGACTTCATAGGGAACTCCGACATGGAAATGGGAAATCATGTAAACAGGATTTGCAAAAAATTTTAGATGTAGTATATACAGAATTAAATGTAAAATCAAATTACAGGTTCCCCAACAAAATCTCAAAGAAAATAGCATCAAATAACTGTGCAGGCCCAGCCAGTATGGCTCAGGAGGTCACCTGCCCAGGTTGTGGGCTCAAGACCCAGTAAAGAACATGCAGGAGGCAGCCAATCAATGATGCTCATCACTGATATTTCTATCTCTCTCTCCCTTTTGCTCTTCCTTCCTCTCTCTGAAATCACTAAAAACATTTTTTTAAATAACTGGACTGCTGAATATTTTAAATTTAAAAGGACTTACAGAAATCAGTGTAATGTAAATACAAATTCTGCAGATATCTCTGAAACCATATACAGAAAAATATGTATGCTCTCAGTAAGTCTGCATTGATAACAAGCCCCCAGTTGATAATGATGCTGCTGATTCACAGACCACACTTGCTTGGTTAAATTTCCAAGCTTACATGTTTAACTCTTACATAAAATCAGGGAATTGATTGGTAAGGAGAAAGACCCTCAACCTTGAACTCCTAAGTTCCGATGAATTGCCTTTACCAGGAAAAGCACTCAGAAGAGGTTGGTCTCCCTTGGCCTGAAGAACCGGCAATGGCCGCCCGGTGACAAGTGCCTTGCAGGGGACCACTGACCCTTTTCAGGAAACACCGTCACCACCTCTCAGTTTTTCCAAACCTGTGATCAATCAGACTCAAGTCCTGGGAGGCCCCAAGGGACAGGCTAAAAAGTGCAACCCTTGAGGAGGTGCATTACCCACCAAAGGAACAACAAGATTTTGCCACTTTATAGCAACAAAAACTTGGGGAACATATAGTGGAAAGGATACCAAAAGTGCTGGATGTTGGATTAGGGTGGAAGATAAGGCTGGATTAAGCTGAATGTACCGCACTAAGCAGAGATGAGGAGTCAACAGCTTGGCTCAAGCAGCTGGGAATGGCTTTAACACTTTGCTTGCTGGGTTGATTGAAAACTGGACCTAAAGGTGACCAACATCAAATGAGGTTGAAATGTCAGAACTTCTTGGGTATTCTGAGGAAGAAGATAGCTGATGGATTAGTAGATTAGAATACTGAGTGAATTTAATATGTAGACTACCTAACCCACTCCTTACCCAGGTCCGTGGGAAGATCCAGAAAACATTCCATTCACCAAGCTATGGGAAAGACACTCATGAGAGGAGCCCTAGCCTCCTTTAAGAGCTCTGTGTTGGCTATTCTCCACAGACCAGAAATACAAGTGGTAACTCCTACCATCAAACTGGGGATGATGGCATCCCATGGTGGCAGCCCTTAGCCACCATAGACAAGGTGGGAGTGGACATGGCAGCTGAGACAGTAAAATAGAAAGGATTGAACTGCAGAGATCTCTGACAGTGGCTACAAAATCGCACTGTTCCTAGAACTGAACAGGTGAGCAATCTACTAAAGTCTTACTTGATTAGTAACAGTGAAAAAGTTCTAAGACTGGTAAACAGAGGTATGACTTCCATCACCAAAAAGAAAGAGTTGTGGCCCCTCTACCAATTCTCAGATTTGGGTCACTTCACACACTCAGTCAGGTCCCCTTGAGGAGCAGCTCTGCCACAGAGCCAAATGTGGATACTCTACCTCCTTGGCTTCCCAAACAAGATCTATAGCCATTTACAAAAATGACTGTACTCAGCAAGAGGACATAACCAAATGCTGGGGGAATTACTGGACATTGGTGCTGAACTGAAATTATTTTTTAACTTATCTTTATTGTTGAAAGTATTACAGGTGTCACCCTTCCCCCCTCATTAACTCCCCTCCACTTCACCCCAACCTTCACCACACTATTGTCTGTGTCCATGAGATATATGTAGATATATAGATATCCTATATATAATAAAAGCATAATATACAAATTAGCTGAACAGTGGAACGACCAGTCACTATGACGTGCACTGATCACCAGGGGATAGATGCTCAACACAGGAGCTGCCCCTGGTGGTCACTGTGCTCCAGGAGGGGGTGTGCCACTCAGCAAGAAGCCCTGAGCCAGGCTCAAGGCTGGCAAATGCAGCAGTGGTGGCGGGAGTCTCTCCTGCCTCCATGGAAGTGCTAAGGATGTCCAATTGCCAGCTCAGGCCCACTCCGTGGAGAGTGGATCTATGTCAGCAGTCGGACATCCCCCGAGGGGCCCCGGACTGCAAGAGGGCATAGGCCGGGCTGAGGGACCCCCCCCAAGTATGCAATTTTCATGCACTGGGCCTCATACACACACACACTAGAGGCCCGGTGCATGAAATCATGCATGGGTAGGGTCCTAGGCCTAGCCTCTGATCTGGGCCATCTTCTACCCACTTGCCAGTCCCCAGTCCTACCCCATCACCAACACCCACCCCAGTTCCCCATTTGTCATCTGGTGACCTATCAGAACCTGCAGGGCAGTGGGAGGGACCAAGAGGTCATCCATTCCACCCATTCACCAGTCCCCAGTTTTCCCCACTGCTACCCACCCTGGTTCCTCGTGGTTCCCCAATGGCCATCCAGCAATCAGAACCTGCAGGCTGGGAGTATAGATCAAGAGGTAGTCAATGCACCTCATAGTGACTGGTCGATCGGTCATTCTGGTTGTTATGCCATTATGGTTGCTGTCCTTTAATTATATAGGATACATACACACACACACACACACACACACACTTAGGTTAATCTCTTTCTACCCACCCCCTCCCCGCCTCTTGAAGACCCCAAATAGCATTGTGTTCCAAACTCTCAGAAATAGCTAATGGAATATGGGAGATTTAATGGGACTTGGCCTCAGATTCATCCCATAATGATCCCAGAAGGTCTCCAAGTCTGCCTTGTGGTTCTTTTCTCCAGTCCCAGAATGCCCAGTGGGAATATACATCCTCAGCAACTGTTGAATCCCTTCTCATGTTTTCTTACCCATATAGTAACGAGTGTGTGAGTGTGTGTGTGTGTGTGTGTGGGTGTGGGTGTGGCTAATATGAAAAGTGTCCCCTCAGGAATTCAAGGGGGAGACTGTGAGTTCAGTCACTCACTCTGACATGCACTAACCATCAGGAGGCAGCGCGGAATGAAGGAAGGCCCTGGCCGGAAGCTGGCGGCCAGGGGAGAGAGGCCCCAGACGGCAGCTGGAAGGCCCAATCGATCTTGATCACTGCCAGACCTAAGGACTCTATCCATGGATGATTTTTGGGCACTGGGTCTCTAGTCTACATACATAAAAGGCTATTATGCTAAGTCTCTGACCATCCAGATAATGACCTCAAGTAGCAGCACCTGGCTTCCTCTCCCTAGCAACAACTAGCCACCTTGTAGTTTCTTCAGCCCAGGAACACGGCTTGCTTTTTAGCCAGGTGAAAACACTTTACACTTCAACCAAATGTCTGTGAAGCATTTTCCCATGCCTCATCTCTTTTGATCCTCACAGAAGTCCTGGAGTAGGTAGATAGGAGACCTAATGGAATCCTATTTTCTTTACATTAGCCGGAAAATGGAGATTTAGAAAGTTTAGAAACTTGACCTGAATGAAAAGAAGTAAGAAATGGTGGACCTTGAGAATGACTTCAGGTTTTCTGTCTGAGCAGAATATAGTCAAACACTTCTGCGGGTCAATATTTTGCCCTTTATTCTTCCTGTGTGATCTACAATAATAATCGGCTTCATGCTGATATTTACTGCTGAGTTGCAGACAATTACCTGAAAGAGAAATTGGGGTGCTTCACTGGGCTGGAAAAAGTTTAGCTAAATCAGAAATCAGGTCTAATTAAGCATATTCATTCTATATCTATAAAAGGCTAAATTGACTCACACATGCATGATACATATAAAGCTCTCGCTGGCACAAATCGCACATGTGTTTCCATCTGTCAATGATGCCATCTGTCATTGTTGACTGTGAATTTAGTTGACACTTTTATTATAGAGAAAGGGCAAATAGAGACATTAAAATATTTATTCTAATTAATTTTCTTTCAATGTGCACAAATTCATGCACTGGGGCAATAGTTTATTATACTTCAATACATATTTTCAAAACGTAATCAGGTTTAAATTTTTATGCAGTGAAATCAATAGATATAACAACATAAATAAAAACTCTTTAGAGTCCTATATAGCTCTTTTTTAAAAACCCCTTCTATGAAATACTTTTCAATAATTTTTAAAAATGTAAAGGGGTTCTGAGATTGAAAAGTTTGAAATCAGCTGCCTCAAATGACAGGGTATGTAAGAGCAGTCAAACCACAGGCATTAGTCCATTGTTTCATCTCTTTCTATGAAGGTCAGAGGCACCCTTATAAGGAAAATCCCTGCCCTGTAGAAGATTTTTAGTAGGTCTCAAAGATGGTGGGACAGGTGAGAAAACAAATCCAAGTACAGGTAGTGGAGGTAGAGGGGTGGGGGAGGGATTAGTGTTCCAATGAGAACAAATCAATGATCTCTCCATTACAAGAGTATAAAATTAAACGATACCAGTTGGCTGGCTGGTCCCAAAGGTGTGTCGCCATTTGGGGAACTCAAGATCCCTCGCTACTGGTGGCATTCTGTCCTATTAGAAGCCACAATGGCATGGTGAGGGGAAGTCTACACTGTTGACTTCCAGGCACCAGCCTCCATCCCAGTCCCCATGCAGCCCTCTCAACAATACCAGGTTTCTGAAGAACAACTTACTGCTATCCATACAAAGCAGGGCAGCCTCTCTGACTGAACGTCCTCTGCTGGGGCAGCCACCAAACATTTTTCTAAAAAAAAAACCAATTCTAACAGCCAAGCAGATCTCTCTCTTACAGCACCTTCCCAAACCTCTTTGGGGAAGAAAAGGAAGCGGCAAAAGAAACATGAATTATAACACCCACTTAAAAAGAAACATGGAAATCATATCCTTTCTCAACCCTGTTTCTCATCCATCCTTCCCTTTATTTTAGTCCAAGTCCTTGACCCTCAGGTAAACCCATTAGCTGTTGCTGAAGAATCTGCAAATCTAGCCTTTCAGGGGGGTTTTCCTAGTCCTTCCATTTTCAACCCACACCCCTCGCCCGCCAGGAGAGTCTAACACAGAGGCAGTTTATTTGCACCTGGTGCTCACATATGTCACAGAATCACCTGTAAAACAACAGAATGACCTTTATCAATTCTTTGACCAGAGGTGAGTGCCCCCTGACCCCACTTAGCTCTTTCTACATAGCTCTAACACCCTGGGTTGGGAAGCCAAAGTGAGAATTCTGCCTTTGTTAAAACAATTCATTCCAATGCCTAACATTCTTGGCAACTTCACTTATTTAGTAAAATCATCTAGCATCTAAGCCTCCCAGTTTCCTGATCATTTCAACAATCTTTCTTATTCCCTATTTCTGCTGCTTTCTGTCATACCCCAAAACTTGTACCAGCCCATGCACTGCTTCTAGAGCAAATATGCCAAGACATCCCATTCTCGATCATTCCGCCACTTCACTGATGGCATGGGGGTCTCTAATTCATTGATTCTACCCATTTCACTGTCCATCACCCACATCATAATCTCAGTCCTCACTTAGAAATCATGGTCCATGATTACACCCTCTCTTGCCTACAATGTCAACTTCCTTCTCCATTTCCCTACCCATTATATTAACCTCGTAAACCCAATTCTAACAGCCAAGCAGCAAACCACTGGGAGATGAAAAAGAACCAGCCTGCTGACTGCTCTCACTTTAAATAAGTTTTCAGGATCAGGTCTCCGCTCTACAGCGTTTAAGTGGACCCTGGCACTCCCCAGCAATCCTGCTACATTTCATGCTTCTCTCCCAGAAGAATACTTCAAACCTCCTCTCCAAGAGCGAGTCACTCAGCAACCTCTTTCCAAACTGTCCCCACACCTCTCCATCACCACTGCTGTCTTCTCCGGCCCCTCTTCTTCTTACCCCAACAGGTATTTCCTCCTGCCTCCACCCCAGTTTAAGCCCTTGGTCAGGATGGATTATATCACCTCACCAGCGTTCTTTTCTGTCCTTTACTGCCTGGTCATATTTGCCTACATTGTAACTCAAATGCAGCTGCTTTATTTCCTGCTAGGGGCCCAGTGCATGAATTCATGCACCTTGAAAGAAACTGTGGGCCACAAGGCTGCAGTAGGCACAGGAGTGGGTCTTGGACCATCATCTGCGCGCAACGCGCCCCCCACCCCCGAGCCTCTCCCACCATGGCCCTGATCCCCCGTCTGCCAGCAGCTCCCCACTCCCGCTGCTGCCACTTCCACGTGCTGGTGGCGCCAACCCCACTGGCACCCACTGATGGCACAGAATGATTGGGGCCAGCTCTAGCAGCAGGTGCAAGCAGCAGATGCTGCCCGATCACCCCTCAGAAGCAGGGGGAGGTGGAGAAGTCCTCAGGGGCGATCAGGGCCAGCAGCTACCGCTCGCACCCATGGATGGTGCCTAGCAATCGGGACCAGCGCCAGGCACCGGCAGCAGGTGCGAGGGGGGCTAGCACTAGCAATGGGTGTGAGCAGCGACTCCGGTAGTGGGTGTAAGTGAGGCTGGCGCCAACAGTAGGTGCGAGCGCCAGGCAGAACCACAGTGCACAGGAGTAAAGAATTTTCAGTAACCACCAGAGGCTCATCCCAGTGACAGTGACCAGCGCCCCGCCTTGGTCTAGTGCCCCCATTTACCTACTCCACCATCCTGCCAGGGCCCATACCTGCCATGTTCCACACACGCCACCTGGTGATCAGCGCACATCATAGCAACCGATTGTTCGGTTGTTTGGTTGTTCCAGCTGTTCTGCCATTCAGTCCCTTTGTATATTGGCCTTTTATTATACAAGATAATTGGTCTAACCTATCTCATGAACATGGTAGTTTTTCTATAATTAATCTAATCTTCATCATGAACACTTGCCCTAGTAAATAGCCAAAAATTTAAAATTTGCCAGATAACATCTCAGTCTCTTCTAGTTAATATCCAGCCAGTTAAGTTTAACTCTTTACCAGAGCTGGTTTAAATCGCTGCCTTCAGGTAAATTTTTCTCCAAATGGGGCTTAAGGGACATCATTATGGGGGGAAGAAGACCTTAGACCTTGGCATCTCTGTGGATCAACACCCTCTCTGCTGTAAGGATTGGACCGGTGTCAACCCACCTTCAGGTATGTCACGCCGGCTCCCGTCTCTGGTACTCATGATCCTAACCTTAGAGTCACACAGTCCTTTGTCATGATGCCTGCAGTCCCACAGACCTCTGAGCGACTCCACATCCCTCACAGTGATATAAAAGCATTTCAGACCCCCCACTATCTATCACTTCCTTCTGCCCTGCTCTGCTACAACCTCAGTTGACACAGCACTCACCTACACAGTTACCTCCTCTCAAGACTCTAAATAAGGGGCAGCACCACAGGCCTTCTGCTTTTACTGTCTCCTCAATGCATTTACCATGCTCACCTCAACCCCAGAACTTTGGCCTGAGTAGGTCAGAACATAAATTTCTCACAGTCTGCCTTCTCTACCTCTGTTCCCTCTTCTTCCTCCAGCCCACTAGGGTTGAAAAAGATGGATTTTCTTCTTCCATTTCATCCTCCTTCCTCCTGGAGGCACTAAGCCTCAAGTTGGGCCTTAATAATGGAAGAGATATCCTCTGAATCATACAGAACAAACTATCATTAGAATTTGCCAGAGGAAGCTCTTGATATGGAAACTACAGGCAATTTGCAAGTTTAGAAAACCCAAAACAAACATACAGTGACTTAAAATTCCCCAAAATATTACCCCTTCACAACTTCAACAGCTAGTCTCCCTGTGCTAGGCCTCAGGCAGGGATATACCAGACTCAGGTCACTCCCTTGGGGAGTGGGGAGACTTACATACAAAATAATTACAATGAAATTTAATGTGCTACATTTACTAAAAGAAGCAGATAACACAAACCCGCTGTCAACCTTTTGAGCTCCTTCAAAGTAAAAATGGGTACCACAGAAGAGAAATGATAATATATAAATTATACTGGTAAAAATTTAATTGTCATTTAATCTTCTAATTTTCATATTTCATTTTCTTTTCCACTCACATAGAAAACAATTAACTAATCCTTAGTGACAAGGGAAAAGGGCAAGAAAAGCCATGAAGCAGGTTCACATTTCTTTTCAATAAAAATAAATATGCAAGACTCAGAGACACAGACATCATCAGTATGGTGACTACCAGAGGGAAAGGGAGGTGGGGGAGGTAGAAGGAGACTTGACTTGGGGTGGTGAACACACAATACAATATACAAATTATGTATTATAGAATTGTACCCCTGAGACCTATATTTCAGTAACCAGTGTCACCCCAATAAATTCAATAAAAAAGTAGAAATAAATAAAAGAAATATGCAAGAACACACAAATCAAAACACCCCAAGGTCAAAGGAAATCAGAATCTAATAGCAATAAATCATTGGAAGACTAATGAAGTGATTATAATGAATACCTGTTCTTTTATATTATGTATTTGGTTCCCCCCTCCCCCTCACCATGGAACTATTGGTAATTGTTACAAGCTAATCTTCTCATCCATTTCTTAATTCAAGGAAGGCCGGAAAAGGGCAAGGATAGCTGAGAGCAATTCTGCTAGACTTGCACACTACTAACTAAGAGCTTACTAAGTGCCAGCCATCCGGGCTACAAACACTGCAAGATGCAATCTCTGCTCTCAAGAATTTCAAAACTGATGATGGACAAAGAAACAAATTTTACTTACAAGGTGATAAGGACAGACTGCTAATAAGGTCATTAGAACTGCACACACCAATGCATTAAGCTTTGATTCCTCTAACAGTACGTATTTTCAGGCTGCAGTGATTCCCCATTAGGCCCTTCAGAAACACCACCACTGAAGAGGAAGTGTTCATCTGAACCCCTCCTGCCACAGCAGGTGTGCTCAATTCCTTTTTAGCACAAGTGAATTACAGCCTAGCAATCCAAAGAAGTGCAAAAAAAAAAAAGGCGCAAATATAATCTGCGTGTGTACAGTACCAATAAACAGGTGTTTGCTAGTCAATGTAAAAAAAAAAAAAAAGCCATTTGTTCGGTTCAGTTTGTTTTGTTTGGATGCTTAGCAGTTACTTATATCCCTTCTCCTACAGTTAGGCTGGATGCTTTTCCCACCATGTGAATACCGGTGGGAAGTAGGGCCTGTCTCCTTTCTTAAAGCCAAAAGCTCAGATACTCACCTTTTCAACTTCCCTTGCAGCCCGGGTGCAAGCAGGGACCGACGAGACGCTCAACCAGGCTAAGACACCCACTGAGGAAGGACTCTGAATCGGAAGCTACTGTCACAGAGCCTGGCTGAGACAGCACCTTTGCAGCAATAAGGTACAAATCTCATAAGGCAGCAGCAGAGGCGGAAGAGCAGCAGAGCAGGGCCAGGCCATGGTGTTGGAGACACTTGCTGCAGAGCCCAGTATTAGCCCACAACATCAGCAATGCACTCCCCCGGCCCCAACCTCAACCACTTCTCACCCACAATTCTGACTGGAACTTTCCTTGGTTCCTGCCCTTTTTCAGGCTTTAAAGCAATGCTGAGAATGCCTCAGTATTTTTCCATGAAATTCCTTTTTTTTTTTTTGCTTAAATCATTACAATTCCTGCTAAGAAAAATGAGTGAGAGCAATAGTGAGTATGATAAGCATCCCATCTACAAATGGTTGGATTTGTGGTCAGTTTTGGAAAACGGACAATGCCCTGTGTTTTATGACTCAAGTCGAGCTCTGATAATTTATTGAGCAATCTGTCATCAAGTATTCTCTCCAGAACTTTTCTATTCCAACTATTATCTCCAAGATGACCCACATCTCCGTCACCAACACCAGAGGAATGAAGAAACAGTAAGTTCTCTCCTTTGGACCACATTCAGACTGCAGGTACAACCCCAAAAGATTTGAGGATGAAGAGCCCAGCTTTTCCTAATTTGCTTGGCTGTCAGGGTGAGGAACTTCAGCAAAAAGGCAAGTCCTGGAAGAAATTAGTGATTTTCAACCACACAGTTTACCAAAGTTTCAAGTCTTTCTCTCAACAGATTTTTTTGTTGCTGCTGTTGCTGCTGTTGCGGCTAATTCAGGAAACAACAGATAAAATTATTATGTGTTAAATTTAAAATACAAAATAAATTCCTCAATGATGAGGTCACAGAAAGAGCAATGGCCAAGCCCTAGCCGCTTTGCTCAGTGGACAGAGAGCCTCGGCCTGCAGACTGAAGGGTCTCGGGTTCAATTCTGGTCAAGGGCATGTACCTCTACCTCTACCAATCCCTGTGTGTTCTCTCTCTCTCTCTCTCTCTCTCTCTCTCTCTCTCTCGCTCCCCCTCCCTTCCAGTCTCTCTAAAACTCGATGGGAAAATATCCCCGGGGTGAGGATTAAAAAATAAACAAATGCCAAAACCGGTGTGGCTCAGTGGATAGAGCGTCGGCCTGCGGACTGAAAGGTCCCAGGTTCCATTCCGGTCAAGGGCATGTACCTTGGTTGCGGGGCGCATCCCCAGTGGGGGGCGTGCAGGAGGCAGCTGATCGATGTTTCTCTCTGTCCCTCTCCCTTCCTCTCTGTAAAAAAAATCAATAAAATATTTAATAAATAAATAAACAAACAAACAAACAAACAAAATGTTAAAACCCTGCTTTAAAAATAAATAAATAAATAAGATAAATGAATGAATGAATGAATGAATGAATGAAGAGATTCCTGATCAAGCAGTTGACCTGAGCTTCCCCTCCCATTCACCCAGGCCCCAGGCTAATGAATGGGTCTGAAGGCGCAGTGATGGGAAGTTCGAGAAGAGACCGAGTCCTCCTTCCCCTGAGCATCTAGCCGGAGCTCAGGAACAGCCGACGCTTAAACACAGTGCCTATAGGACCGTGCATATATATATATATTGCCCGTTTCCATAAATTGCTTTCGCAGGACACCCTGCGCCGCCGGCCTAGCGCGCTCAGGCTCGCGAAGCACTCTCGCAGGGACCCTCGCGCCTCCGCTGTGAGTCCTGCGGGCGCAGCACGCGCAGCAGCCTCGGCGCACGGGCTGCCCAGCCCCGGGCGGCGCGTGTGGGTGCCAGCCCGCCCTGGCGACGCACTGACACCCGGGGCGCCTCTTGCCTGTTGGCTCCTGAAGCACCCCTAAGCACCCCTGAGCACGCCCCACTCGTCTGCCGGCAAAACAGAGGCGGGACCCCCAGAAAGCGTCCCCCTACACACCCCGCACGCTTCCGCCTCCTGCACCCCGCTCCTCCCCGAGCACCAGCGGAGCCCGGTTCCGCCCTCGCGGCTCCCGCGCGCCCCGCGCGCCCCGCCGGCTGCGCTCTCCACAGCCGCGCTCAACAACACGGACTTTTTTGTTTCCCCGACGAGATCACCCACCGCCCCCCCGACGCAAAGCTTCCCCCTTAAGTGGGCTCCCCCTGCCCCCCCGATTCCTCCCGCAGCCCTCGGCGCGGTGGGTGCCGGCGGGTCCAGCTCCGCCCCGTAGGACCCCGCTGGGACGGAGCCCGGGATGCCCTCCCCCCACCCCCCCCCCACCGCCCGCAAGGCAGCCCGGAGCGGCGCCGGCCAAGGCAGAACCGCACGAGCGAAGTGCGGGCTGCGCACCTCGGCGGCACCGGGTGGGGCGAGGGCGCCCCATACGTACCCGAGGAGGCAGCGGTCGCAGACGACTCCACGACTCCCCTTGCTCACCGTGTACGCCAAGGGGTCCGAGCGGAAGAGCAGCTCTCCCGGGCGCAGCGGCGCCAGCGCGCGCAGCCCGTTTCCCCGGGCGGCGGTGCCGAACTTTTCCACCTTCGGCGGCTCCATCCCCGCGGCGGCTCCGCACCTCAGACGGCGGCGGCGCGTCCGGCAGCGGCTTCCTCGCGGGGCTGGTCGGGAGCCGCGCGCCTGCGCCCCTGCGCGCACGCGTACGCCGCGGGGTGGGCGGGGCGGGGCGGGAGGGGCCTCGGAGCATGCGCGGACGGATCCGGAGGCGCCGGGGGCGGCGGAGCGAGCGGACCCAGCGTGCCATCCCACTTGGCGGGGCTGCGGGAGTCCCAGGCAGTTCTCTGGGAGGAAGGGCGGGTTTTTCCCAGCAGTATTTCCCTTTTTCTCTATTTTTTTTTTTTTACCACCAGCTGTACTTTCTTGCAGACGGCTTTAATGCAGGCGGAAAGGAGAGCAATCGATGAAATGAATAGCACTGCACCCTCCACCTAGCTCAAACAATTCTTGGTATTTTGCCATTGCAGCACATTCTCCATATGTATGCAGATGTGTATGCATATGTGTGCGTTCTTGTTGGACCACTTGAAAGTTGTGCTTTTGCATCACTTAAAAGTTGCAGCCATGCTGAGACCGGTTTGGCTCAGTATCGGCTTGCAGACTGAAAGGTCCCAGGTTCGATTCCGGTCGGGGGCATGTACCTTGCTTGCGGGCACATCTCCACTGTGGGGCGTGCAGGAGGCGGCTGATTGATGTCTCTCTCTCATCCATGTTTCTGACTCTATCTCTCTCCCTTCCTCTCTGTAAAAAATCAATAAAATATATTTTTAAAAAAAAGTTGCAGCCAGGTTGGCGTGGCTCTGTGGTTGAGCATTGACCTCTGAACCAGATCACTATTAGATTCACAAGCCAAGTTGCAGGCTGGATCCCCAGTGTGGGGGTGCAGGAGGCAGTGGGTCAATGATTCTCATGGTTGATGTTTCTCTCTCTCCTTCTCCCTTCCTCTCTGAAATCAAAAACTTTGTTTAAAAAAAAAAAAAAGACTGATGACTCCTTCTACAGAACCCTTCAATGAGCATTAAAGCAGTAAGCACAGGTCGCCAAAGGACTTTGCAAGGAGTCACACAATATAAACAGAATAGAGGAAGGCCGGGTGCATGGAATTCATGTAGGAGGAGCGGGGTGTCCCTCGACCTGGCCTGTACCCTCTCCAATCTGGGACCACTCGAGGGCAGTCGGGCATCCCTCTCACAATCTGGAACCGCAGGCTCTCCTAACTGCTCACCTGCTTGCCTGCCTGATTGCCCCTAACCGCTTCTGCCTGCCAACCTGATCACCCCCTAAATGGTCCCCTGCTCCCCTGCTGGCCTGATCACCCTCAACTGCCCTCCCCTGCCGGCCTGATGGCACTTAACTGTCTCTGTCTTGGCTCCCCCCACCATGGCTTTGTTTGTAAGGAAGTTGGACTTTTGGAAGATGTCCGGTCACCAAGTCTAATGATCATATTGCCCTTTTATTAGTACAGATAAGTAAATAAATGTAAGTTGCAGACATAACTTTTCATAACTAATACTTTATGTCATAACATTACGTGTGTGTGTGTGTGTGTGTATGTGTGTGTAAAGTAGTTAACATTCCTTTATTCAACAAATAGTTACTGGGCACTTACTGTATGTCAGGCTTTCTGCGATGCACTGGGAATATGATAAAAAAGAGGAAACAGATCTTGATCTCAAGAAGTTTCTAGTGAAAGAGGTATGTGGAGTGTTGTTGCATATCTCAGAAATTTGTTCCTTTGTGCCAGGTACTGCTCTGTAATTTGTTTCTTTTTTTTTTAATGTATTCTATTAATTTTTTACAGAGAGGAAGGGAGAGGGATAGAAAGTCAGAAACATCAATGAGAGAGAGACATTAATCAGCTGCCTCCTGCACGCCCCCTATTGGAGTTGTGCCTGCAACCAAGGTACATGCCCCCGACCAGAATCGAACCTGGGATCTTTCAGTCCGCAGGCCGACGCTCTATCCACTGAGCCAAACCAGTCTCGTCTGTAATTTGTTTCTTTATTCACTTGTTGGAGACATTTGTTTTGCATAATATTTCATAATTAAATACTATAACATGCATTTCCTCAAAATAAGAATATCCTATAGCCAAAACCAGTTTGGCTCAGTGGATACAGTGTCGGCCTCTGTGGACTGAAAGGTCTCAGGTTCGATTCCGGTCAAGGGCACATATCTTAGTTGCAGACACATGCCTAGTAGGGGGTGTGCAGGAGACAGCTGATCACTGTTTCTAACTCTCTATCTCTCTCCCTCTCTATAAAAAAAATCAATAAATATATTAAGAATAATAAAATAAAATAATTTATATAAAAATAATATCCTGTAAAAGTACAAAATCATTATCAGATATTCTGAACTAGCAAGTAAAAACCATATTCACTTTAACATTAGCTTTTGTAACTTTTCTTTAAAAACCAGGATCCAATCAAAGTTACATTTTCTCTTTCATGACATTGACTATTTTTTACATGGACTCTTAAAGAGCCCAAGCTAGGATTCTAGTACAATATTCTACAGTCTGTATTTGTCTGTCTGTTTTCTCATGGTGTTCTTGAACTTCTCCCTCTATTCCCTATATTTCCTATAAATGGTAAGAGCCAAGAAGTTTGTTTTTATTTCTAGAGAGGGTAAGGGAGAGGGATAGAGAGATAGAAACTTAGATGAGAAACCATCAATTGGCTGCCTCCTGCAAGCCCCCTACTGGGGACTGAGCCTGTACCCTGGGCATGTGCCCTGATTCAGAATGGAACCTGAGACCTCTGGGTTCATGGGTCCATGTTCAACACTAAGCCATACCAGACAGGGGAAGAAATTTAAAGAGAACGGTATGATGTTATGAGAGTTCATGACATATGGAGTAGAGATGTCTATACCATAAATCATATGGAAATCCTAGCTAGGATTCTAAAACTATCTCCAAGTTTTGGTGAAGATTTGATGTTTCCAGTGAAAATCCTTACTAATTGGCTTTACAGTTAGCTTTCATCAAAAATCTAAATTGAATTTTAAAAATACAGAAAAATCAATGCTCCCTCACCCTATTTGTTCCATTATTTTTATACCCTTGCTTTTAATGAGCAGATTAAAACCATGAAGAACATAGAGTGTTGTGCCCAATTCCCCATAAACTCTAATTGAAAGTTTAACACACTATTTTATTAGCAAGAAGTAAATTAAGCAGTAGCTATAAATGTTTAATACAGAATTATCCAGCAGTTTTAGTAATAAACCAAATGAAATTTAATCAAGACTTACTGGATTATTCTTGAAGTCTATCATCATGTCTTGCCCTAACCCAGTGGTTCTCAACCTTCCTAATGCCTAGACCCTTTAATACAGTTCCTCATGTTGTAGTGACCCCCAACCATAAAATTATTTTCTTTGCTACTTCCTAACAGTAATTTTGCTACTGTTGTGAATCATAATGTAAATATCTGTGTTTTCTGATGGTCTTAGGCGACCCCTGTAATGGGGTCCATGGACCCCCAAAGGGGTTGCGACCCACAGGTTGAGAACCGCTGCCCTAACCAGTTTGGCTCAATGGATAGAGTGTAGGCTTGCAGACCAAAGGGTTCCGGGTCCCAGTCAAGGGCATGTACCTCAGTTGCAGGCTCCTCCCCAGCCCAGGCCCTGGTCTGGGCTTGTGCGGGAGGCAACCAATCGATGTGTTTCTCTCACATTGATGTTTCTCTCTGTCTCTCCCTCTCTCTTTCAGTCTCCCTAAAAATCAGTGGAAAAATAGCCTCGGGTGAGGATTAACAACCAAAGTCTATCATGTCTCATCAGATCACTAGAATTGCTATTTCAAGCTTTAGAATGATATAAATAATACACTGATAGGGTATAAAGAATGAAAAAAAAAAAAAAGACCCATAGGGATCAGACCTAACCAGGCAGTCAGACATCCCCCAAGGGGTGCCTATTTGGAGAGGTTGCAGGCTGGACTAAGAGAAACCGTCCCGCCCCTTGCTTCACGCATGAATTTTGTGCACTGGGCCACTAGTATTCCATAACACAGAACTTTTTTTGTTTACCCTACTGATATACAGCATTTCTGTTTTGGTACCAATCTCCTCCTAAATTTAAATACTATATTCTTATAAATTCTAGAGAAAAACATCTACAGTATTTTCTTATTGCAATGTTATTAATATTCCAAAACCAAAGACACAAAAAGAACCTTAAATACCACCGAGTCTGCTGTTGTAATAATGCAAGGTCTTCACTCTCCTCCATCTTTGGTCACCGTGATCTTACCTACAACTAATTGTGTGAGCAATTATTTCACTCTTCTAGTGAAAACTTTTGTTTAGAGATAGTGGACAATGTTCCCAATATTCCATGTGAACCTTCTGCCAAGCTCTTTAGGGTCTGGGAGGTTCAAAAAGACCAGTGAGCATCTTTTATTCTCAGCCATCAGCAAAAATAGAAGGCCCTTTGGCAAAATCTTTTTCATTGCTTACCTTTGAATTGCTTGGTGCTAGACCTGGAACTTGTCATCACCACGAATCATTCCACCTCTGATACCTTTTTTTTTTTATTATTTTTTAAGGTATTACATGTGTCCTTATTGCCCCAAGCTATCTATTTTTTAATGTATTTATTGATTTCACAGAGAGGAAGAAATTAAAACATCAATGATGAGAGAATCAACTGGCTGCTTCCTGCACGCCCCCTACTGGGGATGGACCCTGAAACCTGGGAATCAAATGGTGATATCTTGGTTCATGGATAATGCTCAACCAGTGAGCCACACAACTGGGCTACTTCTGGTATCTTGATATCAGAGTATGAATGACTTACAAATGGCTATCTAACACTTTCATTTCAACCATTTTCTTCTTGTTACTTTCACATGCCACACTCCTGTTTGGGCCTGCAGAGAATTGGATACTAAGACAAGATTAGACATGTAAAAGGTTTTCCAAAAGGGAGCAGAAGGCATGACTACTTCAGGCTGTGACTGCAGGACTCTATGGGAGGAGAGAGGGAAGAAAGACTAGATAGGAAACTCTGGACCACAGCCAAATTCCAGAGGGAGGGAATCCTTGAGCTGAAGTTCTGTGTCACCAGAACGCTAGAAACTGCTGTTTGGCGAGAAACTTGGAATTAGGTCTACGACTTCAAGATGTACACCTTTTCTTACATGCCAGTGAGTGGCCGGCCTTCGCCATGCTGAATCGTTGCCTGGGAACAGGCTGTAGGCGGTACAGCCTTTAAAGCATAGTGGTGGGTTCCGTGGGGGAAGAAGATGCAGACATCAGTCAACTAGGCACCTGCCAAACAGACTTGGCCACGCCTTACTTCCGCCATACGTGAAAGACACTATCAGACTAATTTCTCGTGTGCACAGACCTACAGGCTAATCTGAATACACAGCTTTCATTCACCTAATCATCCACATGCTCCATTGCTCCAATCCTAAAATGACACAATAGTGTAGAATACCACTATAAATTTGGTTCCCATCCTTAGCTAGAGCCTCTGTATTGGCCCTCCTTAACTCCCTTTCTTATCTCCCACAGCAGTTAGCAAACCTGTCATTCTTAAGTGCCCTCTTCCATTTGTCTGAAGTGACACTGCCTGATCTCTTTCAGAGCAGGTACCACTTGTAAAGCATTAATTCATGTTTTGACCCCAGCATATATTTATATTAGAACCTATACCCAATTCCTTTTATGTAGGCTCAGAGCAAAATGTGCTTCTCTGGTTTTAGGACCCAGTTCAGTTTCCTAAAAGCCATCAGTTAATACCTCTGCAGTGCATTTAAAATGTTTCTCAGCTGACATTCTTCTAACCCTGTATGGGCAAACTCATTAGTCAACAGATCCGCATGTGGCTCGCGAGCCGCCGTTTGCTGACCACTGTTCTAACCTAGTAACAAATTTAGGCTTAAAGCATAGGACTAGGAATGAAACAGTGAGGAGGAAGACTGAATGACATTATGAAGATTAGGCAAATTATGTAACATCAGGAATTTTAAAAGAAAAAAGAGGATTTGGTTTCCAACCAGATTGATTTGTAAACCAATGACAATAGTAGAGAGGTTGGGAAGAACTGGTTTGGCTAAGTGTTAAGAATATACCCTACAAAGAGTTACTTAGGAATATGCCTTAAGTATTACGAAGTGTTATAATAGCAAACAACTCTAATTTAGGAGATTATATGTCTCAACTAAAACAAAGTAGCTACTTCAATGACCTAAGGAAATATTCCTTTTTTTAAATATATTTTTTATTGACTTTAAAGAAAAAGGAGAGGGAGAGAGAAATCGAAACATCAGTGATTGGAAAGAATCATAGATTAGCTGCCTCCTGCACATTCCCCACTGGGGATCAAGCCCACCACCCAGGAATGTGCCCTTGACCAGAATCGAACCCAGGACCTTTCGGTTTGGAGGTCGAATCCCTATCCACTGAGCCAAACCAGCTAGGATAAGAAAATACTTTTTTTTATTATATTTTATTGATTTTTTACAGAGATGAAGGGAGAGGGATAAAGAGTTAGAAACATCAAACAACTGCCTCCTGCACACTCCCTACTGGGTTGTCTACAACCAAGGTTCATGCCCTTGACCGGAATTGAACCTAGGACCCTTGAGTCTGCAGGCTGATACTCTATCCACTGAGCCAAACTGGTTAAGGCAAGAAAATATTCTTAATTTCATTTAGGTTCATGTAGTAAAGGTCTAAGTTCAGATAAACTTTCTTGATAGAAAAAAAAATGCAAGAGACATTTAATAACATTCTGAATTATTTATTGAATGTACATTGACCATACATGACGGAATTTGAAGTGAATAAGTTAGGGTCAACTTTGTTTCATTTGAAACAACCAAAAAAAACAAATCACAAAATCTTATTTAAAATATTTTAATTTCTAAAAAGTGTAAGCCATTTTAAAATTAATATAATTGCAGAGTATTTAATCCTTTCAACAAACTGAAAAGTAAAACAAACTATTTAAATCAGTTTAATTTACTTTCTCATTTTAAAAATGAACACTTTGCCCCCCGGAGGATGCAAAAATCAACAGTGAAAGTGGAATATTTAAAGTAATGCAATGTAAATATTTGACTAATAGGATTTTTAAAAGTAAATTTCATCTGGTATGAAATTTACTACCAGTATGTTGACAGTAGATAGGAATTTAAAACAAAACAAATCAAAGCTGATCAAATCCACAATTAAGTGAAGTTTTCATTTTATTCAGTTGTAAATAAAATAGCAGTCATTGTTTTATCCAATGTACTAATATCTGCCTTGTTTGTGAAAAGCAAGAACAGTTACCTTCTATTGAAACCAGACTGTGAGCTTTAAAAACTTAGTTCTTTTTCAATTGCTTTATAATTTCCATAGAAAATAAATGGCTCCAGCTAAGGGTCTTGGCAGTCCAGTTTCCTATACGATTACATCTTCCATGAAGTCATCATATAGCCACTTACAGGTGTGATCTTTGGAACATTCTATAGTTTCAAAAAGGCATTTAAAGTCTGAAGGATACATGTCTATTATTTTTTTGCTTTCTTCTTGTCTCATTTCCTTCAGTATGTCCGTTGCATCAATTGGACTCAATGAACTGCAAAAGAAAAAAAATTCAAAGTAAATTGTTAAATCTTTCTCATAACAACTGTAAGTTAATATAGATTAGAAGTGGCTTCCAAGCCCAAATTAAAATGTCTACCTTATTATATATAATTAATCTTAGTTTAAGAGCTGGAATATAATATATAGCTTTCACTATGTTTATTCCTAGTTTCATGGCAGATATAGGTGTTAACATGTTATAATGAATTTCTACACAAAATTCTAGTTTAACATTTAACACTCTGCTGTCTGGCAGTTTCAAAGGAAATAACCTTTCACATTTTTATGTAAAAACTAGTGGCCTGGTACACATATTCATGCACATTGAAAAGAAAATTAAATAGAATTAGAATATTTTAATATCACTATTTGCCCTTTCTCTATAACAAAAGGGTCAACCAAATTCACGATCAACAATGACATGGAAACACATGCGTGTGATTGGCGCCAGCAAGAGGTTTATATGCATCACGCATACGCAAGTCAACTTAGCCTTTTATAGATAGAGAATAAACTTGCTTAATTAGACCTGCTCTCTGATTTAGCTAAACTTTTTCCAGCCCAGTGAAGCACCCCAACTTCTCTTTCAGGTAACAACACAGCAGTAAAAATCAAAACGAAGCAGATTATTGTAGATCATGCAGGGAGAAAAAAGGATAAAATATTTAACTAAAGCAATGTTTGACTATATTCTGTGCACTGCAAAAACATGAAGTCATTTTCAAGATCTACCATTCTTACTTCCTTTCAGTCGGGTCAAGTTTCTAAACTTTCTAAATCTGTTTTCCAACTAATGAAAAGAAAATAGGATTCCACCAAGTCTCCTATCTACTTACTCCAGGACTTCTGTGAGGATCAAGTGAGATGAGGCATGGGGAAATGCTTCACAGACATGTGGTTACAGTGTGAAATGTTTCCATCTGGCTATAAAGCAAGTCGTTCCCTAGGCTGAAGAAATTGCAAGGAGGCTAGTTGTTGCTATGGAGAGGAAGCCAGGCATTGATATGTGACATCATTACCTGGATGGACAATTAGTATATTAGCCTTTTATATATACTGATTACTGGTGAATATAAAGCAGAAAACTGCCTTATGTAGTAGCACATCAAGAAACCATCAATGAAACTTTGACAACACGAGGTAACAAACTTCAATAAAATATTTTGTCAGAAAATATTTCCAAAATTTTTTCATTTTGAATGAAATCCTCATCACAGATGAAAATATGCTTTCAATTGACAGTGATCTCAAAGAGAATTTTGAACATTTAGCATCACAGTTTACCATATTTGTTCCTTAATTTCATATACATATGAAATTATAAAAGTATAATATGCTAATTAGATCAGACATCTGGATGACCTTCCGGATGAAGCAGGGCTGCTAGGGCTAAGGCAAGCCGCTGCAGCTGTGAGGGCCGAGCTCCTTGCACGAAATTCGTGCATTGGGCCTCTAGTATATGTATTTGGTGAGTGCAGCTAGATGACAGACTTTATTAATGTTTATCTTTATTGTTGAATGTATTATAGTTGTCCCCTATTTGTTCTCCATTGATCTGTCTCCATCCTATCCCTCCATCCCCCTAAACAACTATTACCAGAAGGGGTCAAGATAAAAAAAATAGTGGGTTATTTTTACTGGTCTTTTGCCATTTTTAATGTTTATTTTTACATAAATTTTGTTCAATTAACAGCTTATTCAGTTACATATTTAATGATGATCAAATTAATTAAATGTTTTTATATTTGTGATCAAATTAATTTAGATGATTATTAACATTTGCTCATCCTGACAATACTCTGAAATGAATATGGGCTGCTGGTTACAAGATGTAATGCATAACTCACAAAACTATACACTTCAACCCTATATAAAAATTATACTTATGTTGACACAAATGAGATAGTAACTCTATTTACCAAGCTTTACATAGAAACAAAAATTTTGGTTCAGGGCAGGGAAATCAGGGTGGTACAATGTTCCATCCCTACTCTGGTTAGGAAACAGGACCAGTAAGAACAGGCAATGTAGCCCCAGCAGGTTTGACTCAGTGAATAAGAGCGTCAGACTGTGGACTGAAGGGTTCCAGGTTCGATTCCAGTCAAGGGCACATGCAAAGGTTGTGTGTTCGATCCCCAGTAGGGGGCATGCAGAAGGCAGCCAATTAATGATCTTTCTCATCATTGATGTTTCTATCTCCATCTCCCTTCCTCTCTGAAATCAATATATATATATATATATATATATACATATATGTATATAAAACAGGCAATGCATGATTGATGCCAACTTTCTCCATCCCAGCCAGTGGCAAGCAGCTACTTCTTCATGAAGGTTAATCCAAGAAGGAAAAAACTAACTCAAGAAGTTTCATGGAAAATATAATTATACTTTTCTCAAAATGTGCACCAGGCAGGAGGAAGTATTTTGGAGAAACAGATGAGTAAAAACATGGTACCTCACTCTGTTAATCAAGATACACAATATATAAAAATGCATCAAAGTATAATTCTCACATTAAATTGCTACTTTTGCACTTGCTTGTATTCTTCTTACTTACGTTAAGTGGTCGATTAGCTTGCCTTGGCGCTTCAAAAAACACTGCTTGGTCATGTGAAAAAATACATCATAGTTAACAGATGTTAAATGTTGTGAAAATAAATTTGTACGAGGAGTCAATTGAATAAGACACAGTTTTTTTTGTGTTTGCTGTCCTAATGATTCCTGGAAAGGAGGCAAAATAAATTGTGTTATAACATATTGCCAGAGCAAGACATGGTTCACTTACTCATTCAATTGTCACAGACCCTAAATGTCCCACTTGAACAATTCTTAGCAGCTCTGCCAAGAATGCAAGGCTCTCAGCACTCTTTCCCCGGGCCAGTTCTCAAGCTCGTCTGCAGTGAGTCACTGTGAGGGCTGAGGAACACCTCCCTCCAGGACAACAGCAGGCTTGCTTCATGTTTGCCACAAAACAGTGGGTTCCCTCCGCCTATGTTATTCCTCAGCTACAATGCAAACCCTCTGCATGCACACCATCCAAACATGCCACCTCACACCCCCGTGGGTACTGGGAGCAAATGAAATCCTTTGTCTAATGGTGGTCTTTGGCCACCGTTCATAAACGGTAATAGATTATTAATTTGTAAATAGGGTAAAATCAATCCCAAACATGTAGTGAGTCTCTTCTGTATCTGAAGCACAAAACCAGATCCTAAGAATAAAAAAATACATATAATTGACATAATTTTTAATTGGATACTTTTTTAAAATATGAGGTTAGCAAGCTGTGGTCCACAGCCTGCCTCTTTGTATAATCTGGAGCTAAAAATGGCTTTACATTTGCAAAGGATGGTATATATATTTTTTTAAAGGCAAAAAACAAAGAACATATGATAGAGATTATATGTGGCTTAAAAGTATAACATTTTACCAACTGGCCCTTTACATGAAAAGTTTGCCAACCTGCTCCAGTATACAATATTACACTGATTAAAATGAAAACAATATATGACTTAATGTAAGTTTTAGATGTATTTTCATCCCTAAAATTATACCTCAGAAGGAACCTTATATTTCTTTAGGAAATCTATTATATATTAGGTAGTAATCACTTTTTTATTTTATATGTCCTATATAATGAAGAGGTAATATGCAAATTGACCATCACTCCAACACACAACATGGCCACTCCTACATGGACCAGCAGGGGAGGGCAGTTGTCGATGATCAGGCCAGCAGGAGAGGGCAATTGGGAGTGAACAAGCCTGCAGAGGAGGGCAGTTGAGGACAACAAGGATGGCAGGAGAGGGCTATTAGGGGTGACCAGGCCTACAGGGGAGGACAGTTAGGGGCAATCAGGCTGGCAGAGGAGGAGTTAGGCATCGAACAGTCTGGCAGGGGAGTGGTTAGGGGGTGATCAGGCTGACAGGCAGAAGTGGTTAGGGGAAATCAGACACGCAAGCAGTTGGGAGCCAGCAGGCATGGATTGTGAGAGGGATCTCCGACTGGGATCGGGCCTAAATGAGCAGTCAGACATTCCTCAAGGGGTCCCAGATTGGAAAGGGTGCAGTCTGGGCTGAGGGACATCCTCCTTCCCACCCCCCATGCATGAATTTCCTGCACCGGGTCTCTTGTCTTAATATAAAGTAAATGCAAGATTGCTTTATCACATCATCATTTTGGTTCTTTAGAAAGGAAAAAAAATATATATAATAAAAATAAAAGGTCCATCTTCTGGGTAAGAAACAAATGTACCTGTTCATAAATGCAATCATTACAAGCAGTAATATTACAAATTTCTGATTAATTAATAAAGTATAAAATTTTGTTTTTAGCCGAGGCCGGTTTGGCTCAGTGGATAGAGCATCGGCCTGGGGACTGAAAGGTCCCAGGTTCGATTCCGGTCAAGGGCATGTACATTGGTTGCAGGCATATCCCCAGTAGGGGGCGTGCAGGAGGCGACTGATTGATGTCTCTCTCTCATTGATGTTTCTGGCTTTCTATCCCTTTCCCTTTCTCTCTGTGAAAAATCAATAAAATATTTAAAAATAATAATAATAAATAAATAAAATTTTGTTTTTAGTTTACCAAATTAGATGAATAGTAAAATGATTACATTTTCCAAATTTGAGATGTATCTTCATTTCAAAAGAAATAAAAGTGGAAGTCAGGTTCTGCATAAGTCTATTATCATACTAGATCCTCTGTATAAATAGCTGAGAAATACAAATCTATTCCAAAGTAATTTAAACTTATTAAAAGCAACAAGATATGTAAAGAACATTTCTAGATATTCTAAAATTTAAATAAATACAGAATGCCAGATAATCTTAAGGAAAACCAAGGATGTTCCACTTAAGAGGGAAGAGGGAAAGGGATTCATTTATCCTTACCTTACACTGAAGCTTTTCCTGCTGCCCAGTTTGACTGCAAATGTCAAATGATGACCAAGGTTCCTGGAGGAAAGTTAAACAAAAATATTTCTTTTAGTGCTCTTTGGTCAAAAGGCCTTAAATTATTGCTGTCTTTAGAAATGTTTTTCCTAAACAATAGAATAAACCGTAATCACTTAATTGGTTTAAAGGAAAACATGTAACAGTTAATTCACATACCTCTCTCTCTCTCTCTCTCTCTCTCTTTTTTGAATAAAGGAGAATCAGTCCTGGCTGATGTGGCTCGGTTGGTCAGAGTATGGTCCACCACACTGTACATGACAAAGTGGCACATTCCATTTCCCAGGGCACATACCCCAGGTGGCAAGTTTGATCCCCAGTTGGGGCATGTGCCAGAGGCAACCAATTAATGTTTCTCTTTCATATCAATGTTTCTCTTTCTCTCTCCCATCTTCCCTCTCTCTATAATCAATAAAAAAAGAAAGCATAATAAAAAACAAGAAAAAGAAAAGTCTAAGGTCAATCCCAATAATTGGTAACTCCATAACTTATTTAAACAAAAGAAAGTTACCCTTAATATTATCACATAAATAGGTTCTCAATAGGTTATTATAATTATTAATAACCAACATTTCAATATTAGAGTCACAATCATTTTAGGTATTATCAGGTCATATTAAGGATATTTTTGTTCTACCTTAGTGGAAAAGCCCATTATTCAAACTCATCTGAATATATTGGAACATGTTAGGAGATACACAAGATACTTCCATCAATTGAAAACACATCATTACTTTTTTGCATCTAACTTTTGTGCGTACAAATTTTTATGTGAAATAATTTTAAAAGATGATCCAACCAAAAATTTATTGTAAAAAGATGTATACACACAAAGATTAAGTTCAAAATAAGAGTGGTTTAAAACAGAATCTGACAAAGGCTTAAAGACTTACAATACTGATTTGAAAGGGGGTTGTCAAAAAAGTGGCAACTGAAGTGGAAGGAAAATTCAATTGTTGCTCATCTGTAAAATTCTCGTAGTTCCGGGAATGTCACTGAATGGAGGAGGGCAGAGCAGCTGCAGCGTGGAGTGGGTCCCGCAGTGCCCCCCACTCAGCCTATTCACAGAGGAGACCGCACCCCCATCCACCGAGCCACAGGAGAGGAAACCTGAAAGACCTGGGAACCGAGTTCCACAACAGGCCCTCCAGTTGTCGATATACAACAGACAAATGTTTGAAGACCTCTTTTCCCGGAGATTACTAAATGGCAAAACTCTACCTAGGGCCTCTGAAACCAGATACTGCAGAACAAGGAAGAAAATACCCTGAACGCCACCGTCTTCAGGGAGCCTCGACGAAGAAACGAGTGGAAAGCCACAAGGACAGAAGCGGCTGCGAGGAAAAGCCCACAGAATGAAAGGAGACACTCGGGGTAAGAAAGACTTTAGAGAAAGCACGAACTCCACACCAAGACGACAACATACCGTGCAGATAGAAAGCAGGGTCGGAGCAATAGAGGCTAAATGTCAAAAGATTTCTGGGAATATAGAAAAACGGTGAGAGCATGACCGACACAAAAGACAAGGAACAGAGATGCAACCTAAGAATCCCAGATGCTTTGAAGGGAAAAAACAGAATTGGAACCAAAGCTAAAGTCAAACAAAATAATCTTCTGACAACTTAATATGCACATTAAAGGGCTTCATGTCTTCCTGGGCAAAATCAATGAAGGGACTCCATGAAGACACGGTGCAAAATTTAAAGGTTAAACCACTAAATCCTTGGAAGAACGAGGACTCATAATATTTAAATACGTTTCATATAAAATATACTTGTTCTACACCCTATTTACCAACATAAAAAATGTGCAAATTATAGTGTGAAATAGCATTTATTAATTTTTCTTACACTCCAGGCTCCAAATATTAAATATGGTAGCCACTAGCCACAAGGGCCATTGAACACTTAGAATGAGTCCAGTTTGAATTCAGATGCTATAAAATACATAATGGATTTCAAAGGCCTAATACACATGCACACACACACAAAATATAAATTATGTAATAAAAATTCTAAAATATTGATTATACACTAAAATGATATTTTGAATTGAGGTTAAATAAAATATTTAAATTATTTACCTGTTTCTTTTTTACTTATTATAATGTGGCTACTAAAAAATGTAAAATTGCATGCGTGGCTCACATTATACAACTCTGATTTTGCCTAAGGAAATAAATTTTAAAAAAACAAGGGGGGCAGGGATACTCTATAATGAAGTGTCACAGTAGCCATTAAAAACTTAAAAAGTTCAGTGACAACAGAAAAAACTTATAACTAAGTATTTGTAATTAAGTGGAAAAAATAAGATACAAAATAATGTAATCTTTATTATATAAAGAAAACAAATCATAGAAAAAATAAAAGAGTAAAAATATGCCACATATGTCAACAATAATGACCCCTGGATGGTAGAACTGTAGTGATTGTTTTATTAATCTTTTTTATTCTTTTAGATGTCTTACAGTCTTAAAATGAACATACATTATTTTTATATCAAATATTTTTAAAAATATATTTTATTGATTTTTTACAGAGAGGAAAGGAGAGGGATAGAGTTAGAAACATCGATGAGAGAGAGACATGGATTAGACGCCTCCTGCACACCCCCTACTGGGGATGTGCCTGCAACCAGGATACATGCCCTTGACAGGAATCAAACCTGGGACCTTTCAGTCCACAGGCCGATGCTCTATCCACTGAGTCAAACCGGTTTCGGCAGAAAAATATTTCTGACAAAAACAATAGGACAAAGTATATTACACAGCCGGGCCAGTGTGGTTCATGAGGTCAATTTCCTGTCAAGGACTTGGTTCAATTCCGAGTCAGGGCACATGCCTGGGTTGTGGGCTCAATCTCTAGTACGGGGCATGCAAGAGGCAGCCAATCAATGTTTCTCTGGTCAATGTTTCTATCCCTCTACCTTCCTCTCTTTCTAAAAATCAATAAAAACATACTAAAATAAAGAGAAATATTATATTCCAAAGCTGGAAAAAATAATAAAAGTAACCTTGAATTTTTCTCCATTCTCTGTTCAGTAACACATAAGCTCTCTGAAAATAATCAAGCTCCCTGTTGACATTTTTTTATTAGTGTCCTGTTTTTCCCCCCTGCCTGTTGAAATTTACAAAGACTCTACTCACCACATGCAGAAGCCTCACATCGTAAGCTACTTGCCAGAGCACACTTAATGCGTAGTACAGGCTAGGGTTCCGGGGGTTCGCCATCATCCTCTAGGAGGAAGAAAACAGAAGGAACTTGTTACACAAAACTGCAATCAGTCAAACCCCAATGTTGTCTTAACAGTAATAACTTGATAGTCTCTAGAAATTGAAGAAAAATAGAACATAAGATCTTAACTGTAACCATTTCAAAGAAGAAAAAGGCCTTTTAAATTTTTATATTGAACTATGTCATCATAGACACATAAAATAGAACACAATGGAGATTGCAAAATCTCATTAACGAAAAAATAAAAATGTTTTGTGGAGAATAAAAGGTAAAAATAAAAATGTTTTGTGGAGAATAACAGGTATGTTAGAAATGTGCCAGGTGGGCTACTAAATTTTGAGTCAAGATGGTTTAGACTGACACTTGAAAGACATCTCAGAGAGGAAACATTGTGTGAAAAGATCCAAGGTAAAAGAAGCGTTAGGACATTATAGCCGAAAAATGGAAACTGTAAAGGCATGTCCTATTTCTCCTCCTCTCATCCTTTCCTATACGCTGTATGTAAAGCTTCATGGTCCTGAGACCCCCTACTCTCCCTGACCCCTACACTCCTCCACGGATAGTCAGTGGTCAATAAAGCATCCCTTCATTTCTTGCCCCACTATCCTAACCACAGCTCTGTCCCATACAAATAAATATCGCCCATTATAGTGGATTAAAAGATTAATAACAGGAGGCATCCTGGGCAGAAAAACATTATTATCAAGGCAACATCAAGGACTTCAGGATGACCTTCTAAATCAGTGAATTAAAAGTAGAGCCTTAAAAAAATAAATAAGTAGAGCCTAAAAGCATAAAAATTCCACACACAAAAACTGTTAGAATAAAGGAATTTGGCCAAGTTGCAGGATACAAAATCAACACACAAAAACCAGCAATACACAATACACTAACAATGAACAATCTGAAAAGGAAATTAAGAAAACAATTCCACTTACACTGAAAACTATAAAACATTACCGAAAACATTTTTAAAAAACACAAATAAAGACACCCTGTGTTAATGGCTTGAAAGACTTAATGTTGTTAAGATATCAATACTACAAAAGTAATCAACAGACTGAATACAATCCCTATCAAAATTCCAAAGATGTGGTTTTTGCAGAAATTAAAAACTCACTCTAAAATTTATATAAAATCCCATGAGACACCAAACAGCCTAAACAATCTCTAAAAAAAAAAAAACTGAGAGGACTCACAATTCCTGATTTCAAACCTTACTACAAAGTTGCAAAACAGTGTGGTACCAGGATAAAGACCAACATATAGAACAATGGAATAAAATAAATCAGAAATAGGCCCTCGTGTATATGGTCAAGTGATTTTCAACAACAGTACCAATGGGGAAAGGTCCGTCTTTCAACAAAGGTGCTGGGAAAATTGTATATCCTTATGAAAAAGAATGAAGCTGGACCATTACCTAAAATCATATAAAAAGGGTAATTCAAAATGGATCAAATACCTGAACATAAGAGCTAAAAATATAAAACTCTTAGAAGAAAATATAGGGGAAAAGCTTCATGACATTAGATTTGGCAACAAGATATGACACTAAGGCAAAGGCAACAACAACAATAAAAGACAAATTGGACAACATCAAAATTATAAACTTATGGGACTCAATCAAAAGATACCACAACAATGCAAAAAGGCATCCCATAAAATAGGAGAAAATGTTTGCAAATCACATACTGCAGAAGGGATTAATATCAAGAGTATAGCCAAAACTGGTTTCCTTCCGTGGACAGAGCATCGGCCTCCAGACTGAAGGGTCCCAGTTTCGATTTTGGTTCAAGGGCACGTACGTTGGTTGTGGGCACATCCCCAGTAGGGGGTGTGTAAGAGGCAGCTGATCAGTGTTTCTCTCTCATCGATGTTTCTAACTCTCTCTCTCTCCCTTCCTCTCTGTAAAAAAATGAATAAAATATTTTTTTTTAAAAAAGAGTATATATGTCCTTCTAAAATTCAACAAAAAAATAGACAATCTGATAATTCCTCCAAGTAAAAATTATCTGTAACCACAAAAAAGATGCTTATCATCACTAATCATTTAGGAAAATGGAAATTCAAAACATCAATGAGGTATCATTTTAAATCAATACGATGCATATTATTTAAAAAAGAAACACACACACACACACACACACACACACACACACACACACCAGAAAACAACCAGGGTTGAAATGTAGAGAAATTAGAACACTTGTGCATTGCTGATGGTGTATAAAATAGAGCAGCCACTATGAAAAACAGTATGGTGGCTCCTCAAAAAATTAAAAATAGAATTAGCATATGATTCAGCAATTTCACTTCTCGCTATATACCCAGAATAATTGAAAGCCGGGACTCAAAGAGATATTTGCACACCGATGTTCACTGCAGTATTATTCACAATAACCAAAAAGTAGAAGCAACCTAAGTGTCCACTGATAGATGAATGGATAAACAAAAGGTGGAATATTATTCAGTCTTAAAAAGGAATGAAATTCCAACACATGCTAACAACTTGAATGAACCCTAAAGACATAACTAAGTGAAATAATCAGACAATAAGTGAAATTTTGTATAATCCCAACTATATGTGGTGCCTAGGATAGTCAAATTCATAGAGACAATGTAGAATGATAGCTGGGGCTCACGAGAGGGGAAAATGTGGAGCTGGCATTTAATGGGCACAGAGTTCCAATATGGAATGATGAACAAGTTCTGAGAAGACACAGATGGTAGTAACCTAATGCCACTGAACTGCACACTTAAAAATAGTTAAAATGGTAAAATTTACGTCATGAGTCCCAAATAAAATCACACAGAGTAAGACGAGAGAAAAATTACAGAACCCTTTTAAGGTAAAATATTAGTCAAGTACTTGTTAGAAACCTACCTGGGATTCTAGTTCATTAAAAAATAAATTTAATTGTATTCGTCCATATCTATATATAGAAGAACAGGAATATATGTCATGTAAAACTTTCCAAACCATCTTTTTCTCATTTTTAGTTGGGAAGATTCCAACGACTTTGAAAGGGAAACCTGTTAAGTATACAAGCAAAAATATTTGAATAAATTCTTAACACTTTTTTCCTGTGACTGTCGTTTATTGAGTCAAACTAAGTTAGCAAACTATATAAAGTTCATTTCAATTAAAACTAAGCCTCAACATGTTTCTCTGATAGGGAACTTGGCCTTGGTGCAACTGCTCAGATTACTTGTGTCAAATGAGGAGAAAGCAATATTCAATGTAATAGTCCTAGCCGGTTTGGCTCAGTGTTAGAACAACAGCCCGCAAACCTAAAGGTCCCGGGTTCGATCCCGGTCAAGGGCAAATACTTCTGTTGTAGGCTACTCCCAGGCCCGGGCCCTGGTCAGAGTACATGTAGGAGGCAACCAATCAATATATTTCTTTCCCTCTCTCTTCCACTGTCTCTAAAAAAAAAAAAAAAAATTAAATCAACGGAAAAATGTCCTCAGATGAGGATTTTAAAAACAATCAGCTTAACAGCATCTGAGCATAAATTGTACAATATATATTGCACACAATTCTCATTAACAAAGCAGGTGCACTGGTAGAGCTAGCTGTCAAATTATATGGTGTTTATTTTAGTAAATTATAACAATTACCTTCTGTCCAAGGAAGTGTTTCTATTCCAAGTTTTTGGAAAAGCAACTTTGAATTCACAACAGGTTTTATTACTCCAAAACTTCGAGGGTCTAGTTTAAAGAAGTCAGTGTGGAGCACATGTAGTTTCCCACCCAGCTGTTTTCCTAGGGACTAAAGAGAAACAGAGATAAAATGTTAACATTTCAGTGTTATGCAATATTATCCTATACTAGAGGCCTGGTACATGAAATTCATACATGGGGACAGGGGAGAGACTGTCCTTCAGCCCGGCCTGCACCCTCTCCAATACAGGACCCCTCAGGGATGTCCGAAACCGGCAGTCAGACATCCCTCTCACAATCCAGGTGAGTGGTTAGGATCCTTTAGTACAAGGGCTGACACTCTATCCACAGAGCCAAACCAGCCAGGACTCAAAAAACAATTCATATAAGAAATATTACCACCTCAAAAAGATATAACGAAAACAGTATTACTATACCCTAACATTTAACAGTTAATATAAATGAATTAATGCCTGAAAAATAATAAAAGTCCAAAAAAAAAAAGGCTTCCACAAATTCTTACTTATTCTTACTTTATTTAATAGCATCATTAGTTTGTGGGGTTTTTTAATATACTTTATTGATTTTTTTACAGAGAGGAAGGGGGAGAGAGAGAGAGAGAGAGAGAGTTAAAACAATGAGAGAGAGACATCAATCAACTGCTTCCTGCCCGTCCCCTACTGGGGATGTGCCCGCAACCAAGGTACATGCCCTTGACCAGAATCGAACCTGGGACCTTTCAGTCTGCAGACCGATGCTCTATCCACTGAGCCAAACCGGTTTCAGCAAGCATCATTTGTTTTTCGAAAAGTCCCTTCATACTAGTCGCTAATTACTTAGAAGAGGCAGCCTGGGGCACAAGGGCAAAAACTCTGAG
This sequence comes from Lasiurus cinereus, assembly GCA_011751065.1. NCBI lineage: Eukaryota > Metazoa > Chordata > Mammalia > Chiroptera > Vespertilionidae > Lasiurus > Lasiurus cinereus. The sequence continues at coordinate 663,640 of JAAGEH010002526.1, read as the reverse complement.
ACCACAGCTGGGCTCACAAAGCTGCAAACCACCAGTAGTCATGCAAAGACGTTTCACAGTCGAGAAAAACAATAAAAATATTAAAGTGAAAGGCAGATTATTCATGAGAGTATTATTCCTTTTTTTCTTGAAGAGTTTAATTAGTCCCTCACCAAATGAACTTAGCTCATTGTGGAGGTCACTGTCCATTTCCCACTTAATTCTTCATTTACTTTTTCTAGACAGAGGCAACTCTAGAAGAAAAGCTCCTTGTCGACAGGGAGAGAGCCAACACACGTCAATCTTTTGACTGCCCTGATCTGCTCACCTTGCAGCAGCCTGGAGAACTTAGTAGTGAGAGCAAGGGTGAGCTACAGACTCCGTAAACTTAATCTGAAGTTACAAGAAATCAATTAGAAGAGGGGCAATGTGCTTTGATACGCATTTAGGTTCTCAGGCACAGAAACGTCTATTGGTATTTATCACGATTTCAATAAATTTGAAACTTAAAGTGATGAATTAAAAACCTAATTTTTCTTAAGCATTTGAGTTCAACCCATAAATATTATTCAATTTCTAAATCCATTACATTTCAACGATTATTTTCAGGGGGTTCCTGGAAAAAGACTAGTGGAAGGAATAAACTGGAGAGAAGGGGGGGGGGACCATATATGTTTGTTCATGTTAATTTTTAGATGCCTATTAGGTGATCCAAGTGGAGCTGTGAGGTAGGAAGTTGCAGACCTAAATGGGGAGGTCGGTGACGTGCGTAGTCCAGACTGCAGATGTAAATCTGTACTTGGCTTGTTGAAGGTAATTAAAGCCAGGACTGCCGATGAGATCTCCAAAGTCAAGTAAGTACACAGGGACAAGAAGCTGAGACTAAGCCAAGGGGAAGGAAGGAAACCAGAAGTGTGTGGTGTTATGAAAAAGAGCATTCAGATTATGCAGACCTTAAAAACTAATTAAACTCTGACAAATTATACTAAATATAACAATAAAATAATCTCACAATAATTACAAAAGTCATATCTTAATCTAATTAAGGGAAGCTAATAAATTTTGGTTTGATAGTAATGTAAAAAGAAAATATACTTTAGGACTTCACACATTTTTGGTTTAGCACCTGTCATTTACCATTCAAAAATTCAGACACAATAATAGCCAAAACTCTAGAATAATTCAAGTTGCATAATATCGAAATCATATCTTAGAACTCTACTTGATTGCATTTAGAATTCAAAAACAGGAAGTAAAAAGGACAGGAAAGACCAATAACCTTTGAGTTTCTACTGCTCCGTCCTTTAGGCACTTTAGTTTATCTTATTTAAACTGAATCAAGATCCTTTCCAGGTGGGTATTCTGACTCTATTTGTATATAGAAAAACTAAGGTTCAAACAGTTTAAATTCCTTCCTTGCCCAAAGGTCTTAAAGGTGGCAGTGCTCGGACTGAGACCCAGACTAGTTTGAAAAGGCTGTGCTCCAAGAACAGACATATAGACCAATGGAATAGAATAGAGAATCCAGATATCCACCCAAACCACTACGCTCAATTAATGTTTGACCAAGTAGACATGAACGTACCATGGAGTCAAAACAGTCTCTTCAATAAATGGCGATGGGAAAATTGGACAAATACATGCAAAAAAATGAAACTAGACCACCAACTCACACCCTACATAAAATTAAACTCAAATGGATACAGGATTTAAACATAAGACAGGAAACTAAAAGAATACTAGATGAATCCACAGGCAGCAAAATCTCAGACATATGCCGAAGGAACTTCTTCACTGATACTGCTCCAAGGGTAATAGAAGCTGAAGAGAAAATAAACAAATGGGACTCCATCAAAATAAAAAGCTTTTGCACAGCAAAAGAAACCATCAACAAAACAACAAGAAAGCCTACTGTATGGGAAAACATATTTGCAAATGATACCACTGATAAAGGTTTAATCTCCAACATCTACAGCCAACTTATACAACTTAATAAAAGGAAGATAAATGATCCAATAAAAAAGTGGGCAACATACCTAAATAAATCTTTTCGAAAGAAGACAGAAGGAAGGCCAAGAGACACATGAAAACATGCTCAAAGTCACTAATTATCTGAGAGATGCAAATCAAAGTGACAATGCGATACCATCTCACACCTGTCAGAAGGGCAATCATCAACAAATCAACTAACGACAAGTGTTCCCGAGGATGCGGAGAAAAAGGAATCCTCGTGCACTGCTGGTGGGAATGCAGACTGGTGCAGCCACTGTGGAGAACAGTATGGCGTTTCCTCCAAAAACTAAAAATGGAACTCCCATTTGACCCAGTAATCCCACTCTTAGGAATATATCCTAAGAAACTAGAAACACCAATCAGAAAGGATATATGCATCCCTATGTTCATAGCAGCACAATTTATAATAGCTAAGATCTGGAAACAGCCTAGGTGCCCATCAGCAGATGAATGGATCAGAAAACGATGGTACATCTGCACACATGTGCTGCCATAAAAAAGAAGGAATTCTTACCATTTGCAGTAACCTGGATGGAACTGGAGAGCATTATGCTAAGTGAAATAAGCCAGTCAATGAAAGAGAAGTACATTATTTCACTCATTTATGGGTAATAAAGAACATTGTAAACTGATGAAAAAAAAAAAAGATAGAGAGGAAGTAAAGCATCAAACAGACTGTCAAATTATAGACTTTCAAATATGTTCTCCCTTACAGTGGGAAGGTTAGGGAGAGGTGGGATAGATAAGAGATCAACCGAAGGACTTGTATGCATGCATATAAACATAACCAATGGACACAAGACACTGGGGGAGTTAGGACATGCATGGGATGGGAGGGGGGGGATGATGGGAAGAAATGTACACATGTAATACATTAATAAAAATACTATATACATATTACAAAAAAAAGTCTGTGCCCTATCCCTGCTGAAATAAGACAGTTTACCACGAAAGCTGACATCGCTTCAGCCGCAGTTTCCACAATTCAAACAGGCCATATCAGTGGTTCCCACGCGTCTTTGGTCATCCCTACCTGAGCATCTCTAAAATCCTGATGCCCCACCTGTGCCATGTAATTCTTATGATTCAAACAGTGAACTATTCCCTAAAAGGGAATAAACCAGCTTCCAAAGAACATGGCATCCATGTAAGAGAAAAACAAAAGAACGAAAGGACAGTTGAAGTGCTGAGGAAGAAATCACTAAGAAATTGTTAAAAAAAAAAAAATGTGAAGTGCTATGAAAAAATAGCAAGTAAAATTTCAAAACATAATAGAGAACTGAAATGCATAAATGTCACAATATATATTTATATACTGTAGATGAGGCCCCTAGAATCATAAGAAACGCAAAAAATTTAGTTAATAGCTCATTCTCAAATTGCCCACCTTAAATATCGCATTGCCCCCCTGTGGGGTGTGTGCCCCACATTGGGAACCACTGCAATATGTCGTAATTTATTATTATAGCACACAATTTGTATCATGTGCATCTCCAGACAGCCCGATAGAAAAACAAACAGTTCCTATTTGAAACACTGTTAATGTGGAGTCCCAAGAATTTTATCAGGTAAATGGGAAGGGGAGGAGCTTAAAATCAGATAAAACTCTTGTCAAGCATCTTCCTTCCTTCCTTCCTTCCTTCCTTCCTTCCTTCTACATGGACTGGTTACCTCCTGCATGTGCCCTAGACTTGAAGGGAATCCTCAACCCTTTGGAGTGGGGGCCGGCATTCTAACCACTGACACCACTGGCCAGGACAAGCATCATCCTTTAAAATCCTTCCAGGATTTAGGAACACACTTGAGAGCCGTTGGGAGGCTAGAGATATTGTCTGCTAAGAGCACCACTTAAACATCTGCACGAAGGTTCTATTTAAATGGTTTCTTCTCTTTTACTCTGGCAAATACATGAATTCGCACAAAACTTTATTTGAATGGCTTTTCACTTCATAACGATAGTTAATAAATTAGGGGCTGAGTTCAAGTTAGTACTGAAAAAAGGGACTCACCATTTTTTTAAAAAAGTAAAAACCTAAATGATCAGGATAAAGCTATCCTATTTCTAATTTTCAAATTGAAATTATAGATGACTTTGTGTACTAAATCATATTTCATGATCTTGAATCTTGGAACAATTCATATTTTCTCTTCGTGTTTCTTAGAAATTCCAGCAGATTTTTAACCAATTAAATAGCCGGGCTAAACCCTTAATCATTTTCAAAGCAATCTGTTGTAGAATAACAAACATCTAAAGCACATAGTTTTATTAATAAATAAAGCAGCTGGATTGGATACCCATTTCACAACCTTTTGTTTTCATCCTACCATTTTTAGATTTTACATAGTTTCAGGAAGTTGGCATAGAAAAGTACGTATAAGTTTCCTAAAATGAATGTAGTGATTTGTACAGGAGGTGGAAAAAGAAAAAAATAAAGACAAACAGACTGACAATGATGCAAGAAATTTCCACATTACTGTTACGTAATCCTGTCTACATAACAGAGAGAATCCACTGGAAAATCCATTTGAATAATGCCTTCACTCCATGCAACTGTATCTGACCATACCAAGTCTGTCCTGCCCCTGAACCTCTCAATCCAGAGTCAATACAGCCCCATTCATTGGATCGTAGCGCTCCACTTAGATGCTAAGCTCGCAGAAAGCAGGAGGACAGTGTAGTCTAAGATGAGGAAACAAGCCTAGAAATAAATACCAGTTACACACAAATGTTCAAAGTCACCAAACTAGTGTATACAGCATAGCAAGAAGCAGAACACAAATCTCAGAGCCCCAACCTTTCAGCTCTTCACCAATCACTCTTACTAGGTGTTCCAGTCACTGCGGATGACAGCCTACGTAAGGCCTGGCCCCTCAAAGTCAGTCTACAACCGTCAGTGGTGTGCCTAAGTTTACTTCCCCCAACTACTGCAAGGGCAGTGGCTTGAACAACGTTATTTTTAGAAACTAAAAAAAAAATCTACCTCCAAATGTGGAATAAAAGTCTTGTCACTTTCGAGGGCAATCACTCTGGCCCCTCTCTGAAGTAATGCTCGAGTCAGGATTCCAGGACCTGGAATATTAACAGAAGGAAATTATTTACAAAAACCAGTGTCTCCCAATATCAAAGAAAGCAGTCGTTGTATACGTATCACCTAATGTTAATTCTTAGGTCATTCCCAAAGCAGCCGTTCCGCTCCTTACTTACAATAAAAGGGAACTTGGGGGGTTAGAGCAGGCAGTCACCGGGCTGCAAGCTCACATTGGCCAGGGGTGCTAACTTGGCTTTGAATCCGTTCTGTCCACGACTGCAAAATCTGTGCTCTCATCACAAAGTTTCACTCGAGAAAAAAAAGGGGGAGGAGGGGGAGGACGCCAAACAAGAAGGTTGCCTTCTAGCCTTCCGTTTAATCATGAACTCTCCCCCAAACAGAACTGACCTCCTCGGGTGGGAAACGGAGCTTTAAAAGTTACTGTTGAAGGAGTCTCTTAAGTCTAGCGCGCTCAGCATCCTGCTAGTGGTCTCTAGATTCACGGAAGGGTAAAATCAAAGTTTTTTTGGGGGGGAAGGGAATTGCAAAATCAAAGTT